>CM017188.1:36544000-37045542 GCA_004837865.1 Musa balbisiana
TTTGTCCTCAGTTACCAATATACCTATATCCCCATCTATCTAATATCCCAAAGACTGTATACCGGGTATGGTGCTGTTAGACTCATAAGGTTTCTACTCGAGTCTCACTCTAATCGGATTCTCCTAGAGAATTCTTTCTATCTCAATCCAAATGACCCTAACTAGGGATTTGTCTGAGCAAGAACACATGGGATATTCCTCTCATGACGTTGAGAGTGGATAATCCTTTATCGACACTCAATAGCCCTCGTAAGGTCGACTGTCACTCCCAATGACCAACTGTACTAGATTTGGGATATCCAAACCTATAAGTCTAGTATCAAGAGTGGAGCACTCATATAGGACATCCTTGGTATCTCAAGTCTAAGGACCAGATACACCACTAGGACTATGGAATCGTTGTCTAACAATAAGGCATCATCAACCATCCAACATTCCGTAAGCGGATCAATCAGTGAACTCATTCTCCAATGAGCACCTGTATTGTATCCCTAGTATCCCCACACGAGCAACTATGAGACCAACTACATCCATCATATGAACGGGTATATAGCACACCAGTCTGTCCGATTATCTCGATGTCCCTCTCGAGTAACCTATGATTGGGATTATTTAGGATTTGTATTTAAAGGTGATTGGTCTCATTATCGTGATCTCATCATGATCCAATTCCCATTGCACAGATCCAAGAACATCACAATATATACATGCATATATGCAATAGTTAATATAAAGTAATAAATGCCAAAATATAATTAATAAAAAATTCTGTGTCAAGTCACATGTGCCATCACTCACGTGATTGGCTTGCTGGGCACCTATGACTAGCACTCAAATGGATTCAAACTTGGAGCCTAAAAGAGTCTCATCCCTAGTTTTCGGGGTACTGGTAGTACCATCACTTGTACTGAGCAGTACCACCACCTACAGCACTAACATTGGACGGTACCACCACCCAATCTAGCGATACCATCTCTTGGGAGATTGTGTCTAGGTGGTACCACCGCCTGACAGTCTCCGAAATTGAGTTTGGGCGGTACCACCACCTAGACTAGCGGTACCACCGTCTAACACAGTCTCGAAGATTGTGCCACCGATGGTTCCTTCTATTGGGTCATTGTTTGGGCCTTTCACTTGGCCCAATACAGCCCAAACTTGGGCCCAATTGTCCCCTAATTGAGTTGGTTCAATTCCAACTCAATTATATGCTAACTATGAATTTTAAGGCATACACTAAGTAAGTTAAGTCCGGTTAGTCTAGGTTTAATTCAACGAGCATCCGGCGAACTTCCGACGATCTCTCGGTAATGTTCCAACGAACTCCCGGTAAACTCCTAGACTTTACGACGATCTTCTTGGTGAGTTCCGATGAGCTTCTTTAGCAAGCTCCTGGACTTCTTGGTCAATTTTGGTAGAACTTCCGACAAACAACCAGACTTCCGACGAACACTCAAACTCCCAATGAAATCTCGTTCTTGACTTTGGGACTTCATGCCTTGATCGCTATCATAGTTAATTCTGCACACTTAAAACTTACTTCGATCTAGACAATTATTATAAAGCTTGAATCAAATATTGTCTGACATGTCATTGGTTCATCGACGCTTCGTCCGATTCTTCAGCTCATCGTCCTCTCTTGCGGCCTATTACCGAATCGACCAATTGACCTCCGCAACTCCGATTTCTTTAGCACAATTTCCATTCTTTTTGGTGTTGAATCTCGGATTTTGATGATGAAGTCAATTGTCATTTGTTATCTAATCCATATGTTAAGATAAGTGTGCAGGATTAACTACGATGAAAGTAAGACATGCAGCAGGAGTTGCGTCAAAGTCAAGACTATGATCACGTTGGGGGTTCGAGAGTTCGACGAAAGTCCGGACGGTCATCGGAGGTTCTGCGGGAACAAATCCGAGAAGTCCAAGAGCTTGCCAAAATAGCTCATCGGAACTCGCCAAGTGGATCGTCGCAAGTCCAGGAGTTTGCCGGAAGTTCGCCGGAGCATCGCCGAGGGTTCGTCGGATGATCGCCGGAAGTTCGCGGAAGCTCGACGGAAGAAGCGATTGACGCACCGGAGCAAGTTGCAGTAAATGTCTTAAAAAATATTGAGTTAGCATGATAATTAAGTTAGAAATGGGAGGTGATCCCATTAACTTAATCTTGGGGCAATTGGGCCCTTAACAGACCCAAATTGGGCCGAATGGATCAGCCCATTCGGACCCAGATTCCCTGGTCGGCGGTGGCACCGCCTGGGTCGGCGGTGGCACCGCCCAGCAGCCGAGCCTCGGAGTGAGGCTAGGCGGGTGGAACCGCCCCTGTCAGGCGGTGGCACTGCCTAGGCTCAATCTCCGAGTGAGACTAGGCGGTAGCACCGCCCCTGTCAGGCGGTGGCACCGCCTGGGCTCAGTCTCCGAGTGAGACTGGGTGGGCGGTAGCACCGCCCCTATCAGGCGGTGGCACCGCCTGAGCTCAGTCTCCGAGTGAGACTCGGCGGTAGTACCGCCCCTGTCAGGCAGTGGTACCGCCCGAGCTCGGTCTCCGAGCTCTGTCAGGCGGTAGTACCGCCCATTTATGGCGGTAGTACCGCCAGGACCCCGAAAACATGGGAAATGACATTTTTGAGCTCCAAATTCAAATCAGTTTGGGGCTTATATAAACCCTACCCTTTCATGCATAAAAGGGCACCAAAACTTCGTATTTATTCTGAGATTTTGAGAGCTTAAAAGTGTTGTAAAAGGCTAGAAGTTATTCTCCCTCTTTTCTTCGAAGTTTTGATCATTCAAGAGAGGAGTGAAAAATTTGTAAGGGTTGTCTCCTAAGCCCGTCAAAAGGAGTGAAACTATAAAAGGGTGGTTGGCCTTCACCTATTGAAGGAAGGCCTCTAGTGGACGTCGGTGACCTCATCGGACGAGGAAGCCAAAAGTGGATGTAGGTCAAGATTGACCGAACCACTCTAAATCTCGGTTTGCATTTACATTCTGTTCTCTATCTTAACTGCAACTACTTCCATAGCTTTACTTTAACTGCACTTTACTTGATCTAAAGTTAAAGCAATTTCCGATTCGACTTTCATACTGAAATCGTTCTTATCATACGAACGTCGTTTTAAATCGTCGAAATTTTTCGCTGCACTAATTCATCCCCCCCCCCCCTCTTAGTGCTCTTGATCCTAACAATTGGTATCAGAGCAGGGTTCACTTTCAATCAGATTAAAACCCAAGAGAGATGGCATACGTCGGAAATCAAGAGGGCCACTCTATTACACGTCCACCCATGTTCAATGGGATGGACTACACCTATTGGAAGATCCGAATGAGGATCTTTCTTATTTCAATGGATTTTGAACTTTGGAATCTTGTCGAAAATGGATTTTCGAAGTCTTCTCTTCCAATGATCGATTGGAATGAATTGGAGAAGAAGACTTTCGCTCTTAATGCAAAGGCTATGAATGCCTTATTTTGTGCGCTTGATAAAAATGAGTTCAATCGTTTTTCGGTTTGTGAAACCGCATTTGATATTTGGCATACACTCGAAGTGACTCACGAAGGCACAAGTAGAGTGAAAGAGTCAAAAATCAATCTTTTGATACATTCTTTTGAACTTTTCCGAATGAAACCGAGCGAGACTATTGGCGATATGTACACCCGTTTCACGGATGTCGTCAATGGTCTAAAAGGACTCGGCAAATGTTTTTCGGATTTTGAGCTCGTAAATAAGATTCTAAGATCCCTTCCTAAGAGTTGGGACCATAAAGTCACTACTATTCAAGAGACTAAACATCTAAACAACTTCCCTCTTGAAGAATTAAACGGGTCATTAATGACCTACGAAATGACTTGCAAAGCTCATGAAGAGCAAGAAGAGATCCTTCCAAAGAACAGGAAGGATATGGCACTTAGAACTTTCGAAGACCACTTGAGAGGAAACTCAAGTGATGAAGACTGTGACGATGACTTGGCACTTCTAACAAGAAAATTCAAAAAATTCATTAAAAGAAACAAGTTTAAAAATGACTCAAAAAATAAATTTGAACTCAAAAAGGACCAAGTTATTTGCTACGAATGCAAGAAGCCGGGACACTACAAAAGTAATTGTCCCCAAGCCAAGAAGAGAACACTAAAGAAGAAGGCGCTCAAAACAACGTGGGATGACTCAAGCGCGTCCGAAGAAGAGGAGTCCAACACCGAGCAAGTTGCTCATTACGCCCTAATGGCCATCGGAGATGAGGTAACAAATTTAATTGATGCAGATTTATCATTTGATGAATTACTAAATGCCTTCCATGACTTATTTGATGAATACAAAACTATTAGTAGAAAATATAAATTGCTAAAAAAGGAGCATGATAGTCTTACTTGTAATTTCGACAAATTAGAAATTGAATATCATGATAGTTTAGCTCCATGTAAAAAATGTCATGATCTAGAAACTCTCCAAAAGGAGAACTTGCTACTTAAGGAAACCTTGAAGAAATTCGAGGTTGGTAGCAAGTCTTTGAATATGATCCTTACAAATAAGGGTCATGTTCCTAAAAGAAGTGGAATCGGATTTGTGAGAAGTCCTCACCAAAATCCAACCACCTTCATTAAAGGCCCTATCTTATATGTTCGGCACCAAAGCAAATGCAACTCTTGTTGCAAACATGGACATAGAACTTATCATTGTCCATTCAAGAAAGTTAGTCCAAACAAATTGATTTGGGTTCCTAAAGGAACCACGATAAACTCTATGCAACATGATAAACAATTTAGATCAGTGTTTGAGGCACCCAAAAGTAAATAGGTACCTAAAAATCATCCTTTCTTGTAGAAACATACATCATCACAAGCTAGGAGCAAGAGATGGTACCTTGATAGTGGATGCTCAAGGCATATGACCGGAGATCCATCTCAAATCTCTAAACTCACTAGCATAGACGAAGGCTATGTCACATTCGGAGACAACAACAAGGGTAAAATCATTGGCAAAGGAACCATAGGTAACAAATCCAACTTCTTCATTGAAGATGTTTTGTTAGTTGATGGTTTAAAACATAACCTCTTGAGCATTAGTCAATTGTGTGATAAAGGATATATTGTCAAATTCGAATCTAATGCTTGCATCGTTGAAAAACCACACAAAAACACATCTATGATTGCATTAAAACAAAATAATGTATACACCATTGACATCAATGATCTTTGCAATGAAAAGTGTTTCTCAGTTTTGAATGAGGATGCTTGGCTTTGGTATAGGAGATTAGGTCATGCTAGCATGAAACTAATCACTCAAATATCATCCAAAGAACTTGTAAGAGGAATTCCTCATATCAAGTTCATCAAAGATAATGTGTGTGATGCTTGTCAATTAGGAAAACAAATTAAGGGTAGTTTCAAATCTAAGAATCAAATAAGCACCTCTAAACCATTACAATTGATCCATATGGACTTGTTTGGACCTATCTCTACATCAAGTCTAGGAGGTAGCAAATACGCCTTCGCCATTGTAGATGACTATAATAGATACACATGGACTAATTTCTTAAAACATAAAAATGAATGCTTTAGATATTTTACCAAGTTTTGCAAACTTGTCCAAAATGAAAAGGGTTCTATGATTGCGTCAATTAGAAGTGATCATGGTGGTGAATTTCAAAACCATGATTTTTAAGAATTTTGTGAATTTAATGGATACAATCATAACTTCTCTACTCCAAGAAATCCTCAACAAAATGGAGTAGTAGAAAAAAAAAATAAAAATTTACAAGAAATGGCAAGAACCATGTTGAATGAACATAGCCTACCCAAATATTTTTGGGCCGAAGCCGTAAACACTGCATGCTATATTTTGAATAGAGTTCTAGTAAGACCCTTACTCACCAAAACTCCCTATGAGTTGTGGAACAACAAAAAACCCAATGTTTAATATTTTAAAGTTTTTGGGTGCAAGTGTTTTATCTTGAATGAAAAAGATGCCTTAGGAAAATTTGATACTAAATCCGATGAAGGAATTTTCCTTGGTTATTTTTTGGTTTCTAAAGCTTTTCGTATATTCAATAAAAGAACTTTAATTATAGAAGAATCCATTTATGTTGTTTTCAATGAGATTTCCGAAATCAAGAAAAATGATTTTGATGATGATGTTAATTTTGATTCTTTGAATTTAAATAAAACCCCTTCTCCAACTAGCAACTTGGATGCATCCACTTCCAAAACATCCTTACCCAAGGATTGGAAATATGTAGATGCTCATCCTAAGAAGCTAATTCTAGGAGACACATCTAAGGGGGTTCAAACACGTTCTTCTCTTAAAGAATTTTGTGCCAACGTCGCTTTTCTCTCCCAAATTGAACCTAAATATATTGACGAAGCCATGAAAGATGATTCATGGATTATCGCAATGCAAGATGAGTTAAATCAATTTGAGAGAAATGAGGTGTGGAAGCTCGTTCCTAGGCTAAATGATCATTTAGTTATTGGTACTAAATGGGTCTTTAGAAACAAGCAAGATGAATATGGTATCGTGGTTAGAAACAAGGCTAGATTAGTAGCCAAAAGTTTTAACCAAGAAGAAGGTATCGATTACGAAGAAACCTTCGCTCCTGTGGCTAGATTAGAAGCCATAAGGATGCTCCTTGCCTATGCTAGTAATAATAATTTTAAGTTATTTCAAATGGATGTTAAAAGTGCTTTTCTTAATGGCTTTATTTCCGAAGAAGTTTATGTTGAACAACCTCCCGGATTTGAAAATAATAGCCTCACTAATCATGTGTTTAAATTAACTAAAGCTCTCTATGGTTTAAAACAAGCCCCAAGGGCTTGGTATGAGAGACTTAGTTCTTTTCTTATTAAAAATAATTTTACAAAAGGCAAGGTTGATACTACATTGTTTATCAAGAATTTTGAAAATAATTTTCTCATTGTTCAGATTTATGTTGATGATATTATCTTTGGTTCTACAAACGAATCTCTTTGTGAATCCTTTGCTAAAACCATGAGTCTAGAATTTGAAATGAGTTTGTTGGGAGAATTAACCATTTTCTTAGGCTTACAAATTAAGCAACTAAGAAATGGCATCTTTATTAGTCAAACTAAATATGCTTTAGACTTGCTAAAGAGATTTAATATGGAAAGCTCAAAAGCTATTAACACTCCTATGAGCACATCCACTAAGTTAGAAGTTAATGAAAGTAGAGAAAGCTTCGATCAAAAAACTTATAGGGGTATGATAGGAAGTTTACTTTACCTCACTGCAACTAGACCAGATATCATGTTCAGTGTAGGACTTTGTGCTAGGTTTCAATCGAACCCTAAGATATATCATCTCAAAGCGGTTAAAAGAATACTTAGATATCTTAAAAGTACCACAAATCTAGGATTATGGTATCTGAAAACCGAGAAGTTTGAGTTAATTGCTTATGCTGATGCAGATTTTGCTGGATGTAGATTAGATAGAAAAAGCACATCAGGAACATGTCAATTTTTGGGACATGCTCTTGTTTCCTGGTCATCTAAGAAACAAAACTCGGTTGCACTATCAACAACCGAAGCTGAGTATATAGCAGCTAGTGTATGCTGAGCACAAGTTGTGTGGATGAAAAACACCTTAGAAGATTATAAAGTTCATCTTAAAAATATTCTCATTAAATGTGATAACACAAGTGCTATATGTTTAACAAAGAATCTCATTCAACACTCAAGAACAAAACATATTGATATTAGACATCACTTTATACGAGATCATGTCACTAATCATGATATAGTTATAGAGTTCATTGATATTAAACATCAACTAGCTGATATTTTTACAAAGCCTTTAAGTGAAGAACAATTTAATTTCATTAGAAGAGAATTAGGAATGTTAATGTGTCCGAATGCTTGAACTCATTAAATCTATTTTTCAGACTTTCTTGATTCAATAATGAAATCACTCAATTGCTATGATGATTTTACATGATTACATGCCTTAGTAATATGTTGGAAATTATGTATTTTGGATATAAAAATTTTCATGATAATGAGCATGTTTTATCTTCATGATTGTATTGGAAAATCTATAGCAAAACCTTGTCCGAATGCATGAAAGTGTTAAATTTTATTTTCGGATTTTCTTGATATCTTATTCTCTTTCGAACTTAATGTAGCTCTCATAAGCATATGTCATATCGAGTTTGATTCATTGATTTTTGACATGTGGAATCAATTAGCAAATGCATCTTTCATAGGCCTATAATGTGAAAAATATTTTCGAGAAATGGATTTGATAAAATGATTCCTTCTTATAATTTCCTTCTTGAAAAAAAAAAAGGAAGATTTTTTACTTGCAAGGATATTGATTCACATACATATCTTGATCCTTGTAAAAATGAAGCGTGATTAATCTTTCCTTGAGATGTTTGTATAATTGGTATCCTATCACTCATTGTTGAAAAATTACCTATCACTCACTTGTGTTTAAAATTTGCTTATATCGTTCTCCTTTTTGTTGATGACAAAGGGGGAGAAATATATGAATTGATGCTATGAGTGCCATATTTGAATTTGAATTATGTTTAAAAAGCTTGCATCGAAATATATGGTAAATTGATGATAGAAATGCTATGATTGCTAAACACTTGAAATATTTGCATTATGTTAAGATATCAAGAACTTGCATCGTAATTTCACATGTTGATATCTTACCATATGATGAATTGCTACCATTACTATCATTCACATTTGAAATGTAAAACTTGAAAAAGGATGTCAAGCCTTGACATCATTTTCAGAGAGATACATCATGATAGAAATCATGATGAAAGTATTGATAAGGTTAAACAATCTTAACTTATCAATATGTCTTTTGAATTCAAAGGCTTTGAATTCAAGAATGACTTAACGTGAGTATGGCATATAGATAGGGGGAGTTAAAGTTAACTCCGTTATCAATTGATTGTCATCATCAAAAAGGGGGAGATTGTTGAATCTCGGATTTTGATAATGAAGTCAATTGTCATTTGTTATCTAATCCATATGTTAAGATAAGTGTGCAGGATTAACTACGATGAAAGTAAGACATGCAGCAGGAGTTGCATCACAGTCAAGACTATGATCACGTTGGGGGTTCGAGAGTTCGACGGAAGTCCGGACGGTCATCGGAGGTTCTGCGGGAACAAATCCGAGAAGTCCAGGAGCTTGCCAAAGAAGCTCATCGGAACTCGCCAAGTGGATCGTCACAAGTCCAAGAGTTTGCCGGAAGTTCGCCGGAGCATCGCCGAGGGTTCGTTGGATGATCGCCGGAAGTTCACCGGAAGCTCGACGGAAGAAGCGATTGACGCACCAGAGCAAGTTGCAGTAAATGTCTTGAAAAATATTGTAGTTAGCATGATGATTAAGTTAGAAATGGGAGGTGATCCCATTAACTTAATCTTGGGGCAATTGGGCCCTTGATAGACCCAAATTGGGTCGAATGGATCAGCCCATTCGGACCCAGATTCCCTGGCCGACGGTGGCACCGCCTGGGTCGGCGGTGGCACCGCCCAACAGCTGAGTCTCGGAGTGAGGCTGGGCGGTGGTACCGCCCCTGTCAGGCGGTGGCACCGCCTAGGCTCAGTCTCCGAGTGAGACTGGGTGGGCGGTAGCACCGCCCCTGTCAGGCGGTGCCACCGCCTGGGCTCAGTCTCCGAGTGAGACTAGGCGGTAGTACCGCTCGAGCTCGGTCTCCGAGCTCTATCAGGCGATAGTACCGCCCATTTATGGCGGTAGTACCGCCAGACCCCGAAAACATGGGAAATGACATTTTTGAGCTCCAAATTCAAATCAGTTTGGGGCCTATATAAACCCCACCCTTTCATTCATGAAAGGGCACCGAAACTTAGCATTTATTCTGAGATTTTGAGAGCTTAAAAGTGTTGTAAAAGGCTAGAAGTTCTTCTCCCTCTTTTCTTTGAAGTTTTGATCATTCAAGAGAGGAGTGAAAAATTTGTAAGGGTTGTCTCCTAAGCCCGTCAAAAGGAGTGAAACTGTAAAAGGGTGGTTGGCCTTCGCCTATTGAAGGAAGGCCTCTAGTGGACGTCGGTGACCTCATCGGACGAGGAAGCCAAAAGTGGATGTAGGTCAAGATTGACAGAACCACTCTAAATCTCGGTTTGCATTTACATTTTGTTCTCTATCTTAACTGCAACTACTTCCATAGCTTTACTTTAACTACACTTTACTTGATCTTAAGTTAAAGCAATTTCCGATTCGACTTTTATACTGAAATCGTTCTTATCATACGAACATTATTTTAAATCGTCGAAAGTTTTCCGCTGCACTAATTCACCCCCCCCCCCCCCCCCCCCCCCCCCTCTTAGTGCTCTTGATCCTAACACTTGGCCCGATGCATGAACCTATGACCCGAAGCCTTTTGTCGATACGTCGACCAATCTTTCAGCACAACGTCCAATCTTTTAACATATTCTACTCTAGCCCAATCTGATTCTTCCTTCTTTAATTGCCTCTCCCTGATCGAAGCTTCCTACATCACTTAAAATGTAGATCAAATTATAAACATTATCAATTGGTTTCATCATCCAAATCCGAGATTTAATAATCTTCCCCTTTTTGATGAACAACCAATTGATGACGGAGTTTAAACTAAACTCCCTCTATCAATGTGCCATATTGATGGAACCTTGAATTCAAATTTAATCATAAATATTTGTAACATGTCATCATAAAATTATACATAGTCAAAATTTCAATACGTCATTCCATGTATGATCATTATCATACCTTCTCCCCCTTTGTCATTAACAAAAAAGAAAAATGCATTTAGCAAGTTTTAAATCATTGCATTATAAATATAATCTCAAGTTTTATCATCATGCAAGCTAGTAATTTTCTTTCTTCTCTTTTGAGAAGTACAATTTTTTTTTATTCCTTGGCAAAGAGCAAGCTAGCAAAATTTTATATCATTTTATGTACAAGCTAGCAATAATTCTGAGTTTTATAAGTTTGTAAATTTTGCTAGATGTGCAAGTTAGCATGTTTTACTTCTTGAGATAGGTAAGATAGCACTTTTGCTTCTCTTAAGATTGCAAGCTAGCAATTCTTGGTGATGTTCAAGATAGCAAATTTTTTCTTCTCTTTTGAGAAGTGCATGCTAGCAATTTTGCTTCCTAGTAAGTTTTTCTCCTTACAATTTATAAGCTAGCAAATTTAGGAAGTGTTACATCTCTTTGAAGTATGAAGGCTAGCAAGTTTTTGAAAAAGAATGCAAGCTAGCAAGATAGCAATGCATCCTTTTAGAATATGCAAGCTAGCAAATTTTACTCCCCCTTTGTCATTGTCAAATAGAAGGGAAGAATATAATAATACAAAATATTTCAATCATTACAAGGCATATAAGTTATAAATACTAAAGGATATGATTTATTTTCACAAATCTCCCTTTTAGTAAATAACAAAAAGAAACATGAGAGTTCAAAAATAAGATGTTTATTCATAGAAAAATCTCATATATTAAATATCGAGAAATTAAGATGATGATTTATATAAAAAATATCATAAGTTATAATTAACAAAAAAATTATCATTCATTTTCAACTCATTCAATTTGTCAAATCAACATTACTTGGGTATGCATGATACCAAAACATGGTTTCAAGTCTTCAACATATAATATGCATAATTTCAAATCATTACAAACTATTATCAAGGTCATAGTTTATTTGCATAAGTTTCTTCTTTGGTAAATGGTAAGAAGAAATATAGAAGAACAAGGAAGAGATCTTGATTCACATAATATAGTAGATATCTCAAGAGAAAGTTCATGATTCGATTGGAAAAATCTCATTTAGATTCAAATCATCAAAATGTTTTCATAGTCCAAGAGATTCATACAAATAGAATCATCAATCTCCTTTTTGAAAAATCGATAAGAGAGTGATAGGGAATTTTGAAAATGCATTCCCTTTTTAGTTGTTTCAATTTATGTGGTTTGATTTCTAACAAGCATGCCCAAGTTTTTTATGCCAAATCAAAACATGCATTAACATTTAAAATGAAAAAAGAACTTTCATTACGACAAAGATCGATAAGCCATTAATCACAATAATCATCATACATAATTTTGAAATATAAACTCATCAAGCATAATCATGAAACATGATTTCATAAAACATTTTCAATCAAAATCGGAAATCATGACAAAAAATATAACACATTAAACATAAGACTTCTTTAAACAAGAGATTTGATTTATCATTTTAATTTTAATTATAATATATTTTTCTTTTTATGTGTTTCATTTTATGTGATCGATTTTATATAAGTATGCTGAAGTTTTTCATATGAAAACCATCCATCATATTTAAAAACGAAAAGCAATACACATAATTGTTTATAACATACAAGGAATTAATCTTACTTGATGTGCAAGTATTATTACAAAACATACAATTGTCGTGATAATATATATATACATATATATATATTTAAAATTAATCAAGAAAAGCACTAAGTAATTTCATGATAAGGAAAAAGAGATTCGATTGAGTCGCTTACCTTATTGACGAAAGTCATTAAGGCGTAGTTCGCCATATCACTTTTGTTGATTTGCTTCTTGTCTTCGGATGAGCTTAATTTGTCCCCAGTCACCTTGAATGTTTTCTTCTTCTTTTATAACTTCTTCTTTTTAGGTTCATTTTTATTCTTTAATTCTTATTTTAAGAATTTTTTAAGCTTTATAGTTAACAGTTCAAAGTCATCATCATTTGAGCTTTCGCTCGAGTGATCTTCATTTGTTCTAAGTGCCAAATGTCAAAAGCCACTTCGCAAATAGAAACTCGATTGAATTCAATTTTATCCAAAGCACAAAATAAAGCATTTATAACTTTGGCGTTCAAAGAAAAAGTCTTCTTCTCCAAATCATTTCAATTGTTCATTGGAAGAGAAGACTTTTGAAATCTATTTTTGACAATATTTCATAAATTTAAATCAATAGAAAGCAACAAAACTTTCATTCGAGTTTTTCAATATGTGTAGTCCATCCCATTGAACATAAGAGGACAAATGATAGAAAGTCCATCTTGAAATCCGAAAAGAGCCATTTCTCTTAGTTGTTAAATCAAACGAGAAAAAACGTGGTTGTAATACCAACTGTAGGATCTAGTCGGCACTAAGAGGGGAGGGTCAATTAGTATAGTAGATAAAATCACATTGATTCAAAAATCTTCATTTTGATTAAACTTGTTTCAGAAAGATATTAAACTAGAAAGTATTTGTAAGAGTATAATGAGAAAATAAAGCAAGTAAGAAAGTTTGCAGTAACGTAAATTGCACAAATAGAAATGCAAACTAGATATTATAGTGGTTCGATCGTCGTGACCTACATCCACTTCCGATTTCTCTTCCATCGAGGCCACCAACATCCACTAACGATCTTCCTTCAATAGGCGAAGATCAACTACCCTTTTACACTCAATTCTCCTTTTGATAGATTCAGGAGAGAACCTTTATAACCCCCTTCACTCCTCTCTTAAATAAGACTAATACTTAGAGCTTGAGAGAAGTTATCATAAGATTACAATAGTATTTTTATTTCTTTTTGCTCATAATTCTTGTGTCTATTAACTAGGGATGAGAAGGG
Organism: Musa balbisiana; assembly: GCA_004837865.1. NCBI lineage: Eukaryota > Viridiplantae > Streptophyta > Magnoliopsida > Zingiberales > Musaceae > Musa > Musa balbisiana. Next base: position 36,557,591 of record CM017188.1, read on the forward strand.
TATTTATAGGCCTCAAGTAGATTCAAACTTAAAGCCTAAAAGAGTCTCATCCCCGATTTTTGGGGTGTTAGGAATGAGTCGGCACTGAGAGGGGGGGTGAATTAGTGCAATGGTAAAATTACGTCAGTTCTAAAAATCTCTCATTCGATTAAAGCCAATTACGAAAAGATAATTAAAATTGAAAGCATATGAAAGAACATAGTGGATGTAAAGCAAGTAAGTTTGAAATAAATGTAAATTGCACAAATATAAATGCAAACCGAGTTTATAGTGGTTCGGTTGTCGTGATCTACATCCACTCCGTCGATTCCTTTTCCATCGAGGTCATCGATATCCACTATCAGTCTTCCTTTAATAGGTGAAGATCAACCACCTTTTATAGCTCTTTCTCCTTTTATCGGGTTTAGGAGATAACCCTTACTCCTCTATCAAACTATTCTAACACTTAGAAGAAGGAGAGGAGTTCACACAAGATTACAGCAGCGTTTCTTTCTTTTTCACTCTCAAAACTTGTATGCTTTAACCAGGGATGAGAGGGGTATTTATAGGCCTCAAGTTGATTCAAACTTGGAGCCAAAAAATGTCTCATCCCAGGTTTCCCGGGTCCTAGCAGTACCACCATCTAGGAGACTGTATTTGGGTGGTATCACTACTCAGACTGGTAGTACCACCGCCTGACATAGACATTGGGCAGTACCACTGTCCAGTCTGGTGGTACCACCGCTTAACACAATCTCGGAGATTGTGCCACGATGATGCCACCTGTTGGGTCACTGTTTGGGCCTTCCACTTGGCCCAACACAGCCTAAACATGGTCCCAATTGGCCCCCTAATTAAGTTAGCTTAATATATTCTAAACCGACTCAATTAGACTCTAACCTAACTCGATCTAGACATTATTGATTTCAAGCGAATCCTTGTTGTCCGGCACATCATTGGTTCATCCGGCGCTTCGTCCGATCCTTCAGCACATCATCCTCTTTTGTGGCCTTTTGCCCAATCGGCATGTTGACTTCGTAACTCCAATCTCCTTGGCACAATGTCTGCTCTTCTAGGCTCGATGCCCGAATTCTCAGCCCAAAGCCTTCTGTCGATACATCGACAATTCCTCCAGCCCGATGTCTAATCTTCTTACATGTTCACTCCGACCCAATGTTTGATTCCTCCTGCTTTAATCAATTTACCTTTTCTGATCGACATTAGCCCTGCGTTACTCAAAACGCTCATTAGATCACAAACACATCAATTGATTTCATCATCAAAATATGAGATTCAACAATCTCCCACTTTTTTATGATAATAACCAATTGATGACGAAGTTTAAACAAACTCCCCCTATCAATATACCATATTGATAGAACTCTTGGATTCAAAATCTAAGCAACATGTCATGATAAAATCATACATAACATCATACTTCTCTCCCTTTGTCATCAACAAAAAGAAGAAGTGCAACTAGTAAATATTAATATCATACATAACATCATACTTCTCTCCCTTTGTCATCAACAAAAAGAAGAAGTGCAACTAGTAATATTTAGACATAATTTCAAATCATTCCATAAAAAACATAATCTCAAGTTTTATCATCATGCAAGTTAGCAAGTTTTAGAGATATGCAGAGTTTAACATGTTTGCTTTTCGAGATAGGCAAGATAGCACTTCTTGATGATGTTCAAAATAGCAAGTTCTACATCATGCAAGCTAATGAATCTTACAACATTTTAGAACATGCAAGCTAGCAATTTTTTACATCATTTTTTTAAAAAAATATAAGCTAGTAATATTTGAGATGTTCAAGAAAGCAACTTTTGAAATATGCAAGTTAGCAATCTTTGCTTCTCTTTTGAGATAAGCAAGCTAGCTTATTTTTGCATCTTCTTGAATTGTACAAGCTAGGAAATCTCTCTTTTGAGATGTGCACACTAGCAATTTTTTATTTCTTTTTAAAGTATGCAAGCTAGCAAACTTTATCTCCCCCTTTGTCATTGTCAAAAAGAAGGGAAGAATAATACAATAGTGTAATTCATTTCCTTTTACTTCAATATTCAAATCATGACAATGATAAATAATAAAGATGAAAAATCAAGTCATGAATGTCAAAAGACCATATATCATTTTTGACAAATTTTTTCTTTTGTAAATAGAAAGCATGATAGGAAAAGAAGACTCAAGTTATAATTCTAAGAATTCACAAGAAAAATCATATTTCATTTGACAAAAAGATTGTCGATTCATGCATTTTAATAAATATTTTTAAATCATCACTTCAACTCATCATGCATAATTTCAAAATATAAAATCATCAAACATGATACAATCATTTATTTTCAACACATTCATCATTGTTTTCAACTCATTCAATTTGTCAAATCAACATAATATTATGAGTATTGCATGATTTCATATCATCACACGAAGGATAACAAGAAAAATTTGATGATGAGATATATAAATGATGAAGACAAATTGTGAATATCAAAAGACATATTATGATTCTTTTTGGATAACTTGAAAAGAAAGAATCATAGTAAACAATCTTGATTTATAAAAAGAATTCTTAAGTTATAATTCTGAGAAATTAAGAGAAACCATGATTCATTTTAACAAATCTTCTCTTTTATAAATGTCAAAAAGAACCATGAGAGATCAAATGTTATAATATCTTGATTCATGCATAAGAAATCTCAAGTTATAAATCTCAAAAAATCAAGATAAAAATCATTCAAATTGAAATTGTCAAATCAAAATCATTTTCAAGAACTCATAATAAAAAGACATAAACAGATTCATTAATCTCTCCTTTTTGAAAAATCGATAAAGTAGAGAAATTTTTCGAGAAAGCTTTCCTCTTTTTAGTGTTCCATTTGAAGTTGTTTGTTTCATATAAGCATGTCTTTGTCTTTTTATGCCAAAAAAATATGAATCAACATTTAGGATTCAAAAATAAATTTCGTCATAAAAACCAACAAGACAAAAAAATCATAAAAATCATCATGTATAACTTCAAAATTGTTGAATCTCGGATTTTGATGATGAAACTAATTGATTGTGTTTAGATGTTTAATTGCATTTTGAGTGATGCTGGTCTACTCGATCAGGATTAGACAGTTGAGGCAGTAGGAATTGACGTTGCGCCGGAGGAGATCACGTGAGGATATTGGACGGCAGAACGCTTCAGACGTCGAGCATCGGGCCAAGGAGAGCGGAATTGCACCAAGGATATCGGGGTTGCGGAGGTCAACCGCCGATTGGGCAACAAACCGCAAGAGAGGACGATGCGCTGAAGAATCGGACGAAGCGCCAACCAATGACGTGCCGGGCAACAGAATGTCAATTCGCGTTGTAATAATTGTCTAGATCTGAGTAGAGTCTTGGCTTGTGTGTGCAGGATTAACTATGATAACGATGAAGACATAAAGTAAAAGTCAAGTGCGAAGGATTCGTTGGGAGTTTGAGAGTCCGATGGAAGTCCGAAGGTTCGTCGAGAATGCTGCCGAAACTCGCCGAGAATGAGTAGGGAGCTTGCCGAAGGGATTTAGGAAGCTCACCGGAAGGTACGTCGGAAGTTCGTGGAGCTCACCGAGAAAGATCATAGCTTGCTAAAGAGGCTCATTGGAACTCGCCAAGATCAAATTGTGAAGTTTAGGAGCTTGCTAGGAGTCCGCAGAATGGTTTCCGAGAGTTTATCGAAAGACCATCAGAAGTTCACCGGAAGAAGTCTTGACTTGCAGACTTTGTAATAGCTTAGGAAATGTCTTTAAATTCATATTTAGTATGTTAATTAGGGTTAGGATTAGGTGTTCATCTTATAACCCAAGTAGGGGCCAATTGGGCCCGAGTTCGGACTGGTTTGGGCCAAGTTTGGAGCCTAGCCAGTGAGCTGAAATAGTGTAGGCGGTGGCACCGCCCAGAGCCTGAAGTATCAGGCGGTGGCACCGCCCAACACCCGAGAGTTCAAGCGATGGCACCACCCAGAACCCGAGAGTTCCAGCGGTGGCACCGTTAGAACACTGTCAATGTGGAAATTGACAGGTGGTAGCACCGCCACCGACAAGCGGTGGCACCGCCAGTCACCGATCAGTATCACATTGACAGGCGGTAGCACTGCCAGCCTCAGAAACCCAAGAGAATTCAAAATTTGGAGCCCAAATTTGAATCCTCTTGGGGCCTATAAATACCCCTCAATTCTCAGCAAAGAATACAACTTTTAAGAAGCAATAGATTGAGATAAAAGCCTTAGCAAAGTCTTTAGCAAGTCTTGTTTTCAATTTCTTGAGTGTTCACCTCCTTTCTCGTTGAAAATTTGTAAGAGTGTGAACCACTTGTAAAATGTTGTAAGAGGGGTATTTGTCCTTCCCCTTCAAAGTGATTTGCTAGTGGAAGTTGGGAGTCTTATCGAAGAAGGCTTCGCAAGTGGATGTAGGTCATTTTGACCGAACCACTTTAAATTGGTATGTTCCTTGAATGTGTGAGTTCTTACTTTCCTGAAATTGTCATTTACACTACTGCTAGCTTTCGGTTTTCATCTACTCAAGTTACTATCGAAATGAAATCTCCTCGTATTTATGAATTTGTTATTAAACTTAAAAGTTTTAATCTGCTGCACTAATTCACCCCCCCCCCCCCCCCCCCCCCCCTCTTAGTGCCGCTCCGATCCTAACAATTGGTATCAGAGCCCGGTATTTTTCAATTCGGATTTACACCTGAGAGAAATGGCTCTTCATGGCTTTTAAGAGGGCTTATCGGTTGTTCGTCCACCGTTATTTAACGGATTGGACTACACTTATTGGAAAACTCAAATGAGAGTTTTCTTGATTTCTATGAATTTGGATTTATGGAGTATTGTTGAAAACAGTTTTCAACTTCCCTCTAAACTGATAAACGAATGGTTGGATTTGAAGAAGAAGTATTTTTCTTTAAATGCAAAGGCTATGAATGCCTTATTTTACGCTTTGGACAAAAATGAGTTCAATCGGATTTCTATGTGAAAAACGGCTTTTGATATTTGGCGAACACTTGAAATCATGCACGAGGGAACTAGTAGAGTCAAAGACTCGAAAGTTAACATTTTATTGCATGATTTTGAGCTTTTTCAAATGCAACCAAGTGAGACTATAGGCGACATGTACACCCATTTCACGGATGTCGTCAATAATCTAAGAGTTCTTGGTAAATCTTTTTCGAATTTTGATCTCATAGGTAAGATCTTAAGATCCCTTCCAAAAAGGTAGGATCCTAAAATAATCGCAATACAAGAGATAACAAATTTAAATGATTTTCCATTAGAAGAATTAATCGGGTCATTAATGACCTATGAAATGACACTTTTGGAACATTTTGAACCCGATGAGCACTTGAACCACCTTCCAAAGAATAGGAAAAATTTGGAACTCCGGACAAATGAATACCACTTGAGCGATGACTCAAGTGATGAGGACAATGATGAACTTGAACTTTGAATACTAAATCTTAATAAGTTCATTAAACAAAAATCTAAAATAAATAATGAACTTGAACGGAGGAAGATGCCAAAGAAGAGGAAGGCAACCAAGGATGAATCAAGAACTTCCAAAGGTGAAACGGTGAATTGGGCTTTGATGGGGTTCGACTACAAGGTAAGTAACTCAACTCTCTTGAATTATTTTAAAATTACTTGAAGTTTTTCATGAGTGCTAAATTTAGATAGTAGGAATAGGAAATAAAAAATTATTTTTCAAAAATTATATCATGTTTTTCTTTTTAGCATCTTTGAAAATTTAAAAAATTTGATCATGAAAAGTATATTGCTAAGGTTTCATGCATGTTATGTTTTAAAATATTGAATGATGTATGCAACATTAGGGATGATAATTATATGATATGTGATAATGCTTAGGATTAATCCATGCATGTGTATCTTGATGATTTTATGTCATGCATGAGTTTTTGAAGTAAATGTTGATTTGAAACTCTCATTTTAGATAAACATGTTTTTGGTCTAATCATTTTTATGATGAATTAAGATGATATTCTCATGACATATTAAGATGACATAGTGCATGTACATCCATGTATGAATTTCTTGATAGTCTTTTGATGATAGATGTGATATCATGATGTATTTGGTCTTGGCGGCTTCATGATGAAACTTATGTTTCGATTTTAAATTATGATACATGTTTTCACAAAAGACTTGAATACCCTCACATGAAATCAATTGTATGAAATGGAAATGAACTTTCTATCCTATTGAGATTAATGAATTTATTTTACCAATCTTGTGAATCTCATGAAAATAAACATGATGAATATTTTGAAAATAAATGAGTGTATCATGCATTTGGTCTTAATGATTTCTCTTGAACATACTTTTTGAAATCATACTTGATGATGAATATCAAGATATTAAAAGAATGCTATCATGGAATCATGCTTGATGATTTTTTTTATGAAATTTACCTTTTCATCTTAAATGTTGACACTTGTTTTATTAAAGGTAAAGGCATGCTTATAAGAAGTAAATCACATGAATAGAAATTTATAAAAATGAAATGCGATCCTCTATCTTATCGACTTTTCAAAAAATCTATGCTTGTCATGTATGAATTTATTGAATGTGACTTTGAGGATGATTTCGGATTACACAAATGCTTGATTCATACTTATGACATGAGACACATTTTAAATATGAATCATGTTCAATACTTAAATCATGTTATATCTCCCTTAATTCATTTTGTTCTCCTAGATTTATTTATCAAAGAGGAGAATCATCCGAATGAATGAAATGATACAAATGAATCACTTATCGATATATCTTTTTGAAATACCTTTTTAATGTGATGTTGATAATTTGAGATGTCTGTTGGAATTCATGACATGAGATAATTGAATCCTTGACTTACTCTTTATATGGCTTAAAAATATATGTTTAAAATCTTGCTTGATGAGTTGTTTTATAAGATTTTGCCTTTACGTCTTGAACTTTCATGCTTATTTTGATTTGGCATATAAAAACTAAGGCATTCTTAGATTAAAAAGAATCACTTAAAAAATGCTTTGCTCATCTGATCAATATTAATGATTTCATGATATTTTATGAATCTCGAAATTGATTTTGATGACTTGATTATGAGTTTCAAGTTAACGATTTGATTTGAATGAGTTTTATCTAAATCACAATCTTGATCTTGCAAAATTAGAATCACAAATAATATCTTTTAGTATTCATGAATTGATATCACAATATGAAAGTATTGGTATTCAGGACTTGAATTTGATTGAAACATTACATGCTTAAATTAATCATTCTCCTATGTTTTAAAAATTCTTTAAATGCCTTATGTGATGATTGAAAATTAATTTGCTTTATGATGAATCACGAATCATGACTTGATCTATGATATTGATATATTTTAATTATGATCCTTGGTTGTATAATTCTTTTGATCTATTAAAAAGATTTGTCGAATGAATCATGTCCTTCTTGAATTTTCTTGATATCATGACATGATTTTGTAATATAGCTTGTATAATGATTAAAATTTTTTTGCCATTGATTTCTCCCTTCCTTTCGATAATGATAAAGGGGGAGTTAGTATATATACTAGCCTGCATATTTCAAAGGAAGGAAAATTTGCTAGCTCGATCATTTCACTGAAAGAACTTGCTATCATGAACACTACCAATGAATTGCAAATCTTGCAATATAAATAGAAGCAAAGAATTGCTATCTCGAAAAAAGCAAAAAATGTAAAACTTAGAAAACTTGTAATATAATTGCTCTTGCAATGCTTTGTATCAAAAATAGGTTGATATCCTTAAAAGCATCACATTAAATTTTTTAGTGTATCGCAATGTATCACATGTATCGCAAATTGAAATTTTTGAGACTATTATCATATCATGTTTAACAATTGATGTCTTTCATGACATGATTTTTTTGCATTGTTGTCTTGTATGTATCATGTGATGTATTACATATAATGTGTATCATGAATGCTCTAAATGATGAATGCTTGGTATCATGATCAAAATATTGATAAATGCTATGATTTGTTACTAAAATGATGTATCATATATGATATGCCCATAGTGATTAATTTATTTGTATAATGCATGAAGTAAGGATACAAATGTAAAGTTTTGAAATTGTGCATATTTTAATTTGAAAACATAATGATGCATAAATAAGATTGATACTTACCTTTGTCATGATTTAGAAATTGATGTAAAGGGTCTTCCTTTCTTTTTGACAATGACAAAGGGGGAGAAAGAGTTGCTAATGTGCTATCTTGAATTGATATAAAGGGTCATCTCAAAGAGAAATTAGCTAGCTTGCACAAGTCAAGAAAATGCAAAAACATGCTTACTTTCTTGCACATCTAAAGAGAATATGCAAATGTAACACTTGCCAAATTGTTTGCTTGCCTCATGTAAATGTAGACACAATCACTTCTTGTCTTGTTGTAACAATTACTTTTTAATGCCCCTTGCCTTGATGACTACTAATACTTAATGTGTTTTACTTGATGAATTATTTGGTGAGCATATGTAGAGTAAGGAATATTAATTGAACATCATTTTCAGATTTTCCTTGAATCTTTTTACGTTACTCATGTTCGGATTTTCCTTGATCACATTGAAATTGAATGTTTCTATAACATGCTTACTTTGAAAATCTTGTGCCTTGGTTTCCATGATGAGCATATTGAAGATTCATACTCTCTTAATGTGTCCGAATGCATGAACTTATTAAGATTATTTTTTGGACTTTCTTGATTCATTTAATTGCTATAATGAGAATTTTACACTATTATATGCCTTAATAACATGTTGGAAATTATGTATTTTGGATACAAAAATTTTCATGATAATGAGTATGTTTTATCTTCATGATTGTATCTATAGCAAAACAATGTCTGAATGCATAAAAGTATTAAATTTCATTTTCGAACTTTCTTGATCCTAACAATTGGCATTTTGTTAGGAAACATTGTCCGAAAACATTGTCTCTTGCTAGTTTGGTATTTTGCTAAGAAAGCAAAAATAATACTTCTCAAAAGAGAAGAAAGAGCTTGCTATCTTGAACATCACAAGCTTGCCTATCTTAAGAAACAAAAATTGCAAAAGTGCTTTCTTGCCTATCTCAAGAAGCAAAACTTGCAACTTGCATATTGCAATAGGAAGCAAGAATCATGAGCTTACACAAGAAAGCTATCTTGCATTTGCTTTCAAAATTTTTGCTAGCTTGTATGTAGTAAAACTTGCATATCGTAAAAATTGCTAGCTTGTAGTCTAAAAAGAAGCAAATAGTTGCTATCTCAAGATGCTAAACATGCTAAACTTGCACATTGCAAAGGAAGTAAAATTTGATAGCTTGCAACTTGCATATTTCAAGAAGCAAGAGCTGCTTTTTGAATATCTTAAAACTGCTAGCTTGCATGTTCTAAAATGTTGTAAAATGTTGTGAAGAAGGACATGCTATCTTACTATCTTGCATATCTAAAACTTGATAGCTTGCATATTCTAATGTGATATAGCACTTGCTAAATTTTTGCTAGCTTGCATGATGTAGCATTTGCTAAATTTTCAAGCTTACAAATTGCATGATGATAAAACTTGATATTATGTTTTTCATGCAATAAGGTGAATTCATATCTCAAACATATAGAAAGTGACACTTCTCCTTTTTGTTGATGACAAAGGGGGAGAAGTATGATCATGTTATGCATGATGATGTGTTGAAAATATTCATGATGAATATTTGCAATGACTTGAATTCGGCTTGAATTCAAGGTTCTATCAATATGGCATATTGAAAGGGAGAGTTTGGTTAAACTCCGGGGAGTTAAGGTTAACTCCGGTAGTCATCAATTAGTTGTCATCATAAAAAAGGGAGAGATTGTTGAATCTCGGATTTTGATGATGAAACAATTGATTGTGTTTAGATGTTTAACTGCATTTTGAGTAATGCAGGTTTACTCGATCAGGATTAGATAGTTGACGTAGGAGGAATTGACGTTGCACCAGAGGAGATCACGTGAGGATATTGGATGGCAGAACGCTTCGGACGTTGGGCATCAGGCCAAGGAGAGCAGAATTGCACCAAGGATATCAGGGTTGCGGAGGTCAACCGCTGATTGGGCAACAAGCTGCAAGAGAGGACGATGCGTTGAAGAATCGGATGAAGCGCTAACCAATGATGTGCCGGGCAACAGAATGTCAATTCGCATTGTAATAATTGTCTAGATCGGAGTAGAGTTTTGGCTTGTGTGTAGGATTAACTACGATAACGATGAAGACATAAAGTGAAACAAAGTGTCGGAGTCAAGCGCGAAGGATTCGTTGAGAGTTTGAGAGTCCGACGGAAGTCCGAAGGTTCGTCGAGAATGCTGCCGGAACTAGCCGAGAATGAGTAGGGAGCTTGCCGAAGGGTTTTCGGAAGCTCACCGAAAGGTACGTCGGAAGTTCATGGAGCTCACCGAGAAAGATCGTAGCTTACCGAAGAAGCTCGTCGAAACTCGCCAAGATCAAATCGTGAAGTCTAGGAGCTTGCCGGGAGTCCGTAGAATGGTTTCCGAGAGTTTATCGGAAGACCATTGGAAGTTCGCCGGAAGAAGTCTTAACTTGCAGACTTTGTAATAGCTTAAGAAATGTCTTTAAATTCGTAGATAGCATGTTAATTAGGGTTAGGATTAGGTGTTAATCTTATAACCCAAGTAGGGGCCAATTGGGCCCGAGTTCGGATTGGTTTGGGCCAAGTTTGGAGCTCAACCAGTGAGCTGAAATAGTGCAGGCGGTGGCACCACCAGACTAGGCGGTGGCATCGCCCAGAGCCTGAAGTATCAGGCGATGGTACCATCGGACCAGGCGGTGGCACCGCCCAGCACCCGAGAGTTCGGGCGATGGCACTGCCCAAAACCTGAGAGTTCCGGCGATAGCACCGCTAGAACACTGTCAATGTGGAAATTGACAAGTGGTAGCACCGCCATCGATAGGCGGTGGCGCCACTAGCCACCGGTCAGTATCACATTGACAGGCGGTGGCACAGCCAACGACAGGCGGTAGCACCGCCAGCCTCGGAAACCCAAGAGAATTCAAAATTTGGAGCCCAAATTTGAATCCTCTTGAGGCCTATAAATACCCCTCAATTCTTAGCAGAGAATACAACTTTTAAGAAGCAATAGATTGAGATAAAAGCCTTAGCAAAGTCTTTAGCAAGTCTTGTTTTCAATTTCTTGAGTGTTCACCTCCTTCTTTCTCGTTGAAAATTTGTAAGAGTGTGAACCACTTGTAAAAGGTTGTAAGAGGGGTATTTGTCCTTCCCCTTCAAAGTGATTTGCTAGTGGAAGTTGGGAGCCTCATCGAAGAAGGCTTCGCAAGTGGATGTAGGTCATTTTGACCGAACCACTTTAAATTGGTGTGTTCCTTGAATGTGTGAGTTCATACTTTCCTGAAATTATCATTTACACTACTGCTAGCTTTCGGTTTTCATCTACTCAAGTTACTATCAAAACGAAATCTCCTCGTATTTATGAATTTGTTATTAAACTTATAATTTTTAATCCGCTGCACTAATTCACCCCCCCCCCCTCTTAGTGCCGCTCCGATCCTAACAAAAATCTCATGCATAGAATACAATCTTCAATCATAGTATCAAAACATTTAATATTTTCATTACGTCATTATGCATCATTAAATCATCAAGTATGATTTCATTAAACATGAAGTATTTTTAATCACAATCAGAAATCATCAATTTAGATACACATTAATTTTTCCTAAAAACATACATAGGATTAATCATTAGATTTAAATCTACCATTTTATTCCTTTATCATAAAACATGTAATTTTCATAATCATTTTCAAAATTAGCTAAAAAAAAAGCATGATCCCCTTTTATTTATTTTTTTTGTATTTTATATACTAATTTAAAAACAACAAATGAAATGCATCAAGTAATTTCAAAATAAATTAAGAGGGTTTCAGGTGAGTCATTTACCTCATCGTCGAGAGTCGTTAAGGCGAAGTTCAACGTTTAACTTCATCGGTTTGCTCCTCATCATTGGATGAGCTTGATTCATTTTAAATTATTTTGAGTGCTCTCTTCTTCTTTGGCAACTTCTTTTTAAGTTCATTTTTACTCTTTAATTCTTGTTTTAGGAATTTTTTAAGCTTTAATGATAAGAGTTCAAAGTCATCATCACTTGAGCTTTCGCTCGAGTGGTCCCTTTTTATTCTAAATGCAAAATCCTTCTTGTTTTTTGGAAGGTTGTTCTCGAGTTGTTCATGTGCATTGTACGTCATTTCATAGGTCATCAAAGACCCTATAAATTCTTCAATCGAAAAATGATTCAAATCTTTTGATTCTTGTATTAACGTTACTTTCGAATCCCAATTTTTAAAAAGAGATCGTAAAACTTTATTAATAAGTTCAAGATTTAAAAAGCTTTTACCAAGTCCTTTTAGATGATTGACGACATCCGTAAAACAGGTGTACATATCTCCAATATTCTTTCTTGATTCCATACGAAATAACTTAAAATCATGCATCAAAATATTAACTTTTAGAATCTTTAACCCTAGTTGTGCCTTCGTGTGTGATTTCAAGAGTGTGTCAAATATCGAAAGTCGTTTCGCAAGTAAAAACCTGATTAAACTCAGTTTTATCTAAGGTGCAAAATAGAGCATTCATAGCTCTAGTATTTAAAGAAAAAGTCTTCTTCTCCAAATCATTCTAATGATTCATTGGAAGAGAAGACCTTTGAAAACCGTTTTCGATAATATTCTATAAATTCAAATCGAAGGAAATCAAGAAAACTCTCATTCGAGTTTTCCAATATGTGTAGTCCATCCCATTGAATAAGGGAGGACGAATGAGAGAGTGACCCTCTTGAAAGTCAAAAAGAGTCATTTCTCTTTGGGTGTTAAACTAAATAAGAAAAACATGGCTCTGATACCAACTATTAGGAACGAGTCGGCACTAAGAGAAGTAGAGGGGGTGAATTAGTGCAGCGATAAAATTACGTCGGCTCTGAAAATCTCTTGTTTGATTAAAACTAATTATGGAAAGATATTTAAAATTAAAAACGTACGAAAGAGTATAGTGGATGTAAAGTAAGTAAGTTTGTAGTAAAGGTAAATTGCACAAATAGAAATGCAAACCGAGTTTATAGTGGTCCGGTTGTCGTGGCCTACATCCACTTCGCCGATTCCTCTTCCGTTGAGGCTACCGGTATCTACTATCGGTCTTCCTTCAATAGGTAAAGACCAACCACCTTTTACAACTCTTTCTCCTTTTACCGGGTTTAAGAGATAACCCTTACACCCCCACTTACTCCTCTCTCAAACTATTCTAACACTTAGAAGAAGGAGAGGAGTTCACATAAGATTACAGCAACGTTTCTTTCTTTTTCACTCTCAATTCTTGTGTGCTTTAACTAGGGATGAGAGGGCTATTTATAGGCCTCAAGTTGATTCAAACTTGGAGCCTAAAAATGTCTCATCCCGGGTTTCTCGGGTCCTAGCGGTACCACCGACTATGCTGGGCAGTACCACCGCTTGTAGCACTAACACTAGGCGGTACCACCGCCTAGGAGATTGTGTTTGGGCGGTATCACCGCCTAGACTAGCGGTACCACAACCTGACACTGACACTAGGCGATACCACCACCCGGTCTAGCGGTACCACCGCTTGACATAGTCTCGGAGACTATGCCACAATGGTGCCACCTATTGGGTTACTGTTTGGGCCTTCCACTTGGCCCAACATAGCCCAAACATGGGCTCATAATTGAGTTGGCTTAATTATATTCTAAACCGACTCAATTAGACTCTAACCTAACTCGATCTAGACATTATTGATTTCAAGCGAATCCTTATTGTCTGACATATCATTAGTTCATCCGGCGCTTCATCCGATCCTTCGACATATCATCCTCTTTCGTGGCCTTTTGCCCAATCGGTATGTTGACTTTGCAACTCCGATCTCCTTGGCATAATGTCCGCTCTTCTAGGCCCGATGCCCGAATTCTCAGCCTGAAGCCTTCTGTCGATACGTCAACAATTCCTCCAGCTCGACGTCCAATCTTCTAACATGTTCTCTCTGGCCCAACATTCGATTCCTCCTGCTTTAATCAATTTATCTTCTTTAATTGATGTTAGCCCTGTGTTACTCAAAATGTTTATTAGATCACAAACACATCAATTGATTTCATTATCAAAATCCGAGATTCAACACGGGATACTGGCGGTACCACCACCTGCAGCACTGACATTGGGCGGTACCACCATCTAGTCTAGCAGTACCATAGCTTAGGAGATTGTATATGGGCAGTACCACCACCTAACAATCTCAAAGATTATGCCACCGATAGTTCTATTTGTTAGGTCATTGTTTGAGCCTTTCACTTGGCCCAATACAACCCAAACTTGGGCCCAATTATCCCTTAATTGAGTTGACTAAATTGCAACCCAATTATGTACTAACTACGAATTTTAAGGCATACACTAAGCAAGTTAAGCCTAGTTAGTCTAAGTTTCTTCTGACGAGCTTTCGGTGAACTTCCGACAATCTCTCGGTAATGTTCCAATGGACTCCCGACCAGCTCCTGAACTTCACGATGATCTTCTTGGTGAGTTCTGATGAGCTTCTTTGGTAAGCTCCTAGACTTCTCGATCAATTCCTGTAGAACTTCCGATGAACTCTCGAACTCACAATGAAATCTCATTCTTGACTCCGGGACTTTACTTTGCTTTATGCCTTGATCGCTATCGTAGTTAATCATGCACACTTAAAACCTACTTTAATCTAGACAATTATTATAAAGTTTGAATCAAATATTGTCTAGCATGTCATTGGTTTATCGACGCTTCGTTTAATTCTTTGGCGCATCATTCTCTCTTGCAGCCTATTGCCCAATCGGTCAGTTGACCTTCACAACTCTGATTTCCTTGGCACAATTTCTGCTCTTCTTGGCCCAAAGCCTTTTGTCGATATATTGATTGATCCTTCGATGCAACGTCCAATCTTTTGATATATTCTACTCCGGCCCAACATGATTCTTCCTATTTTAATTGTCTCTCCCTAATCGAAGCTTCCTACATCACTTAAAACGTAGATCAAATCATAAACACTATCAATTAGTTTCATTATCAAATTCTGAGATTCAACACAATCTAAATTGTCACTCTCACTCATCCTTCAATGTTCAATGAGACGGATTACACGTATTGAAAAACATGTATGAAGATTTTTTTGATTTCTATGGACTTTGATTTATGGAATATTATCGAATGTGATTTTCAAAAATCCTCTAGATAAATGAATGAATGGAATGATCTAGAGAAAAAAATTATTTTCTTTAAATTCAAAAATTATGAATGCTTTATTTTATGATTTAGACAAAAAATGAGTTTAATCATGCTTTTGTATATAAAACTGTGTATGACATTTGACACACACTCGAAGTTATATGTGAAGGCACAAGTAGAGTTAAAGAATCTAAAATCAATATTTTGATACATGGTTCTGAATTATTTCGAATGAAACTAAGCGAAACTATTAGAGATATGTACACTCGTTTTATTGGTGTAATCAATGGTTTAAAAGCTCTTAGTAAATCTATTATGAATCTTGAACTTGTTAATAAAATTTTATGATCTCTTCCTAAAAATTGGGATCCAAAAGTGCTAATCATATGTGCCTTACAAACCAATCACGTGAGTGATGACACGTGTGACTTAACATACAGTTTTTTTGCTTATTATTATTATTTGATATTTTATCACTTTATATTGCCTATTGCTTGAATATTGTGATGTCTATGGATCTGTGTAATGGGAATTGGATCGTGATGAGATCACGATAATGAAACAGATTCACCTTTAAACACCGATCCTAAATAATCCCGATCATAGGTTATTCGAGACATCGAGATAATCGGACATACCGGTATGTTGTATACTTGTCTATATGATGGATGCAGTTGGTCTCATAGTAGCTTGTGTAGGGACACCAGGGATACAATACAAGTGCTCATTAGAGAATGAATTCACTGATTGATCCGCTTATGGAATACTAGATGATTGATGATACCTTATTGTCGGATAATGATTCTGTAGTCCCATTGGTATAACTAGTCATTAGACTTGAGACACCAAGGATGTCATGTATGAGTACTTCACTCTTTGATATCAGACTTATAGGTCTAGAGGTTCCAAATCTAGCATAGCCGGTCATTAGGAGTGATAGCCAACTTTACAAGGACTATTGAGTATCGATAGAGGATAATCCACTCTCAGTGTCATGAGAGGAATGTCTCATATATACTTGTTTAGATAAATCCCTAGCCAGAGTCATTCAAATTAAAAGAGAAAGAGTTCCCCGGAAGAATTCGATTAGAGCGAGACTCGAGCATAAATTATACAGGTCTAACTACACCATGTCCGGTATATGGTCTCTCGGATATTAGATGGATGAAGGATTATTAGTACATAGTAACTGAGGACATACAAGTCCAATGGATTGGATTCCCCTGTATCGTTTGGGTACTACAGCGTAGTGGCCTAGTACGTCCGTAGTCAACGAGTCGAGTGAATTATTATAGAGATAATAATTCATTGTGTCAAAAGGAGTTTTGACATGTATGACTCATAGCCAACTCGATATTGGGCCTAGAGGGTCACACATATATGGTAGGCTTTGTGATAAGTAGAGGTTCAAATATGAAATATCCATCGGAGCCCCTATCTTAATGGATATTCAATAAGCCTCTGAATTATTAGATCCTATAGATGAGATCCAATAAGAGCCAATGAGAGATTATTGGATAGAGATCTACTAACATAAGAGACTTGGGTAGTTGGATGGAGATCCAATACCCAATAGGGCAGGATCTATTAAGGTTAAGTTGACAGGGGACCTTAATAAATAGAAGGGAACAAATAGTTCATATGCTAGAGTTTTTTTGTTGCCTTTCATATTCTCCTCCCTCTCTCCACCTCAGATAGCATGCTTGGAGTTTTGAGGAGCGTCATCGCAACCCTATTATATAGATCACCACTAGAGAGGAGGACGTTTAACCTCCTTCACGATCTCCTAGAGATCTATAGGGATTCAGGGATATACAATCTCCCTAGGTAATACAATCTTTCATTTACATGGTTTTAAGTTTTGTGAATTTTACGCACCAATCTACGCATGATAACGAACATATATTAGGAAATTTAGAGTTTTTGTTTTATGTTCTTCCACCACGTATGTGATGTCATCCCTAGATTTCTCTACAAAAAGTAACTGCTATTCAAGAAGTAAAGGACTTGAATTGTTTTCCTCTTGAAGAACTCTTAAGGTTATTAATGACTTATGAAATGACTTGTATGATATATTACGAATTTGAGAACAACCTTCTAAAGAATAGGAAGGATATGATACTTAGAACTAAAGAATACCACTCGAGTGAAAGCTCAAGTAATGATAAGGACTTGGCACTCCTAACAAAAAAATTTTAAAAATTCATAAAAAGAAATAAAACAAATATTGTAAAACAAGATACCAAGAACAAAAACGAACCAAAAAAGGATATAATCATCTGCTACAAATGCAAGAAGCCGAGGCACTTCAAAAATGAATGTCCTCAACTAAAGAAGAAGAAGTTGCCAAAAAAGAAGAAAGCACTCAAGGTGACATGAGACGAATCAAGTGCATCCGAAGACGAGGAGCGAACCAATGAAGGTGAGATTGCGAACTACGCATTGATGACTCTCAATGATGAGGTAAGTGACTCAACCAAAATCTTTTACCTTATAATGAATTACTTGAAGCTTTTCATGACTTGTATGATGAATTTAAATTAGTTAATAAAAATTATAAATTACTAAAAAATGATCTTACTTCTCTCTCTAGTAAATTAAAAAAATTAAAAAATGAGCATAATAATTGCATGTTAACCTCTTGTACTCAATGTGAAGAGTTAGACTTAGTCAAAAAAAGAAAACGTGGTTCTACAACAAACATTAGAAAATTTTAAAATTAAAAATAAATATTTAAATATGTTCCTTGTTAACAAAGTTCATGCACATAGAAAAGTAAGAATCGATTTTGTGACTACCAATACTCAACAAAAGCCGACTATATTTGTGAAACTAGCTTTTCGGTTTTAAAATAATGTATAGCTTTAGCATAAAAAATTAGGTCACACAAGTATGAAACTAATTTCATAAATTACAAGTAAAGAACTTGTAAGAGGTATACCTAAAATTAAATTTGTCAAAGATAAAGTTTGTGATGCATGCTAACTAGGTAAACAAATAAAGAGTAGTTTTAAATCTAAAAATCAAGTACATCTAGACTACTATAATTAATCCATATGGGTTTATTTGAACCAATTGATATCACTAGTCTAAGAGATTGTAAATACGTTTTTGTGATAGTTAATGATTATAGTGTATATACTTGGACATACTTCTTGGCATATAAAAGTGATTGTTTTAAATTTTTTTTAAAATTTTATAAATCAATTCAAAATGAAAAGAGTTTTATGATTTCTTTTATTTGTAGTGATCATGATGATGAATTTAAAAATCATATTTTCAAGATTTTTATGAGTTAAATGGGTATGATCATAATTTCTTTACTCCAAGAAACTCACAACAAAATAAAATTATTAAGAGAAAAAAATAAAAATTTATAAAAAATTAATAAGAATCATACTTAATGAACATAAAAAATCACTCGACACAATTTATATCAAAACGTGAGCCTAAATTCAAATCGAGACTGCACCGGGTTACTTTGACACTTCAATTGTTTGCTCACCCACGACGCCACAATGCCTACTTGGACCCACCATAGCGATTGTTGGTCGTCAATCGAGCTTTCTGGGCTTCACGCCCAGTGGTCGACCGGTTGAACTGTTGCTGATCCAACCTATGTCTCAATGCTTGGGGCCCACTATACACCAATTTATAACTGGGCCCACGCCAGCTCCATTAAGCAGGCCTGCCAAAACATACCAACAAGCTATTAGAAATTCAAATATTTATCGTGACAAAAATCAATATAATCATAATCAAACCATAAATCATGAAAAATGGTCTTATACTACTCTTGAATCAATTATTTATATTTTATAATCAATAAAAACAATTATATCTTTGGCTAGGGTTTATATGTAATATTATTTTGAAGTTACTATAAAAGAAATTAGTTTGAAGAAGTTCCAAATTTAACTCTATTAGGATTTCTTCATAAATTTTAAATTATTTATTGCGGACTAGCTTTGATTCCCATGTGATCATACTTCATGTGGCTCACCAGAGATATATACATACCGTTCAATCAAGAAGAAGATACATATATATAATTAAGTCATTGACTATATAAATCTTTGACGATACTTATATTAATTAGTAAATAAAAAATAAATTTTTATTTATAAGTTTTATTAAAATCTTTGGGATCTTTCTCTCGTACCAATATATATTTTACCTCTTCCAATTATAATAGGTCTCGTGAGCACTCATATAATTTTAAAAGAATCTTTTTTATTTTATCGAAATAATACCTAATATATTATTAAAAAATAAAAAAACACATAATATAATAAATATATTCTCAGTTTTAATTAATATGAGAGGATATTGAAGATTCAAATCACGTAAGGATTGATAAGGACTTCAAAGTGCGCCAGCAATCATTTCTTCCCCATTTCACGGTAACTGCACGGTTTCCGGAACCTAAAATAAGGCTATTTGCGAGAGAAAGAAAAATACTATTCACACTGGGCGGTGTCTGTACCGCTCCCGCTGCGAACGAACTCATGTTTCGTCTCTCCCTCTGAAATAAAAGTCTAGAGATCGCGAAATTATCTCTTACCGTCTCTCTTTCTCTCTCTCCAAACCCCTTCGACCCTGACCCACGCCTCTCCATCCATTTTCCATAGATCTTATTGTGCTCCTTGTTCCTGTCCGAATCTGGTATGTCTTTCTTAATTCTTATCTATCTTATGTTAATTTTGTTTGTATACCGTTTTCGATCTACGTATGAAATGGTTATACTCTTGGATTTTCACTTGGATCTGAAGAGGCTGGTTCTTGATCAGGTCATCCGATTTGGGATTTTTGGCCTCCTAGATTCTTGAAGCTCGATTTGATTTGCCATGGCGGCTCCTCCTGCTAGGGCTCGGGCGGACTACGATTACCTCATCAAGCTTCTTCTGATCGGTGACAGCGGTAAGGATCTGATCACTATTTTGTATTTGTTTGATTCGGTTCGTATGGGTTTGTGAGGCGTTATTGTTGTAGTTTTAATTCGAGGGTTTCACATATGCGTTAATGACTTATCTGTTGTCAATTTGGGAATTGGGTGTTTATTCATGACTCAGGTTTTGTTTCCGTTGTTAGGATTTTTATTCGCCTTGGTGTATTGCAATAAGGAAGATGGATATTTGGCATTAGATAGTGACCATGGATTTCGGTTTGCATCTGATGGTATCATGATAGTTTTTGAATGCGGTGGCTCTCTGTTGACATGCTATTATTTTCTTCTAGTGCTTCATAATTTAACATGACTGAAGCTCATTTACTTCTCTTCATAAATGTTTCAAGTACACTCTGATGTTCTAGATTGTGGCACGTTGTTGAAACTTTGATCTACCAACAATAATCTGCCATTCATACTTCAAAGGCTATATGTTAGACTCTCTGTTTTATTATCAGAATATGCAATATAATGATTAACATTCCAGTAGCATTAAAAGGCGCATTCTCTAGTCAATCTGAACATTTGGAGATGCAATGTTTGCTACAATATTTTGGTGGCCTCATGAATAAACATTGAATATTTATGGTAATCACTATAGTTTTGTTTGACGTTATCCTTTTTTAATTTGCCTGACCTTTCTGGTATTTATCTTCTAGATTTTAATACATTTTGGACAATTTGATGCTCTTATGAATTACTTGAAAAGCATGAGAAATTGTGATACTCCCTCCGCATGCATGAGAGTCCTCACTTCCTGAACTTGGAGTGATGCTTTGCTCGGGGACCACTGAAATCACTTATGAGGAAGTAAAAAAAAAAGGCTTAGAATTGTAACAAAATGCAAGAGGTTATTCTAAAAGAACAAGATAAAACAATAGGCTCAGTTGGTTTAACATTATCCAAAAACTAAATAAGTTCATCCTAACAAGTATATTCTGATTAACTATTTTTAGGTACAAATTAACAAATAGTTGATTATTATTAATTCTATCTAGTAATTATTATATAATGTCTTTGTTAATTCTACACTTATTTTATTATTTTAATCTGATTTATTTCCAATATTATTTATTCTTTGTTGTTTGCTTGTAGACCATTCACGGAATCAAATTTTTGTTTTTTCGATCAGTGTAAACTGGTATTCACCAATTTAACCAAGAATGGGCACTAGACCATATAAGCTTTCACCCCTCAATATTTATTTTGTTATTACTTTTTTTATGTTACCAAGTGTCACAGGCCAGTTCATCACTTGGTATATGGGTGTGGATTTATTTGGTTATCGAAACCTAGGGTGAACCTGTAAATATTTGGTACAATTGTTGAACATGCTTCATTTGATTTATAGAAGATATATAAACAGTTCATGAGGGGTAGCTAATGTCTATGTTCGCTAGAATATAATTTTAAAGTAATTGGCTTACTTTGTTCTTGAACTCCAACGTTTTTCATTAGAATTAATGTTATCAAAAGTGCTAGGTGCTGAAAGGAACCAAGGTTCTAAATTGCTTGTGATGCTGGTCACTTGAATAGGCACTTGCCCGAGCAAATCAATGCATTTATCTCATAAAAATTATGGATATATAGTTAAGGATAAAAATAATCATTAGAAAAATGAATTTCAATTGAAAATGATTCTTGTGCCGTTACATATATATACATTCACCATTAAAACATCAATTATATGTATCTAGATCTATAGTGCATTAAATGAAAAAAAAACATAATTAAATTAGGCCATGTATAAATAATAAAATAAAAGAAATTGAAAACAATTACTAGTCCGAGACTCCAAAATCTCTAATAATTATTAATGTCCATGTTATCATCAACATCATCATTGTGTTCATGTTCTTCATTACTAGATTTAGAACCCTCAATATCTTCTTCTGTTTCATCAGAATTAACTTCTTCCTCAGCATTTATTGTCCTGGAATTTAATGCTTTTGTAGTCATCTTTGTTTTTGCTTGTTGTTTTAGTATATATACTTGTTTCTCTTATACTGGATGATTTTGCTACATCATATTGATCTATATTAACTTAAAACTACTTTATCCTCTATCGACATTCATATTCAAGATCAAAATCTCAAGGATTTGTTAATTGGGTGATGCACTTTAATCTTTTGATGCTTCATTTCAACAACAACAGGCTCAACTAACAAGTCAACATTGACACGGGCATAGTTAATATGAGAGCCATGATACGATGATAATGCCTAAGGCTTTTCCAATTAGTTGAAACTGTGGTCCAAGCTACTATCTAGGCCTTGGTAAGGCAAACTCATTGTTGCCCTGTCTCTTATACAGATAAAGGCAAAACTATTGAGGGATTAACATAGGCAGATGAACTTGAGGAAAGGATAGTTCCTCGCATGTGGTCAACACTACTAGAATTCAGAAGCCAATCAGAGTCCGTGATTATAGCCCTCATCATACACAGGGTCAACAATCTTCCAAAACTAATTCTGGCACCACCATGTTGTTCCTAGCGGAATATTCAATCCTAACTAGAATGACAAATTATGTTGTTGAGTTAAGGCTTCTCACTTAGTAGGCATGCTAGTGGAAGATAAAGCTGAATTTAGAAAAGTAACATGCTCTTAAAAATCTCATAGGAATCATTGATTGGAGCTTTTGTGGGTGGCCTGGGGTCCCTCATAGGCATACAGAACCACTAGCCATTTGCAATCCCTTTTGGGATCTTTCTTGGACGCATAGGTAGTTGAAGAAGTATTTAAACAATTATATCCCACTAGCTAATAAGTACTACTTCTAGGCCCATCTTTGAGTTTGGGTTAGTCATAATACAAAAGTTCCAGACTTGTCTAGTCCTACTGGAATTATCTAGAAACTTGAAAATTTAAAGACCATGTTGATCTGTAACAACTAGAAGATTTTGTAACCTGCTAGGAAAGAATTTTTGCCTCCTTTTTGTTGGAAATGGAGGTTAAAATAGATACGCCAAGGGTTTGCTAAGTTGGTGCTTATGGATTTTGATGATGATGATGTTACTCCATCGTTGTAATGAATCTTGAAAAAACTATGAAGTTATAAAATAAAAATATGAATGCCTCGATGGAATCTCACACTGACACATGATACTCTTACTGAAAACTCCTATGAAGAATCATCACCTTCTATAGTAGATATAGGATTTATTAGTAATTTCATTAGTTCTGGGCAAATGAGATTAGGCATCAGCCATATTGAGGCAACATGACTGGACTTTGCTAGCCCTTTCTATGGGGCTCTTGACCTAAAACAAAACTAAACCAGCTGTTCCACTTATTGGAGACACATCAAGAGTTATCTGACAGTATGTTTAGATGTCTATTTTGACTGGGAAATGATGGGACCTGTTAGTTGCTGGAAAGGCCTATGTGAAGTTCTGCATCAAGTAATAGTTCGGTGGATTTCTGATTTCCATCAAGGTTTCAGCTGAATGGAACTATAGTGGGCCTTTTCTGAAGTCCTATTTCCCCTCGATCAGGTAAGTGATTTGGCTAATACAAAGGAAATGGCCACCCCATTCCAAATAGCAAAGGGTGCCGTGTCAGTCTTGTATGTGCCATTGACAAATCTTCTCTTGGCAAGACTAGGAGGTGACAACACAAAGACCTGGGTGCACAGCAACAGGGGACTGCCATCACTGTCTCTTAAGAGAAGAGCTTGGTCAGCAGCTTAAAGAGAGTAGAATAAGTTTTTACACGGTATTTAGGTCCATAATTTTATGTAATGTAACTCCAATTTGGAGAGGGTAATGAGTAGCCTATAAATAAGGATCATTGTGAATACACAAGATATTGGTTGGTGTAACAAACATGTATCTTCTTCCCCTTAATCTCTCTTCCTTTTTCTTTTTGTGAAATTTCTCATTTCCCTTACAGATGTCATTCTGCAAGTGATGTGAATCAACATACAATAACATTTACTTCATTTTTTTATAACCTGATGCAAGTGTGATAAAGCATATTGTATATAGAGAATGGATATCACTACCACATGTAGCAAACTCGCAAAGTAGATCTTGGCTGTTAACATATTATTTGTTTTGAGAACCTTTTCACAAATAAAATCCATCTACTTTAGATGCCCTAATTATTATTTTTTTATTCTTAGTTGATTATGTGCAACATGAGATGATATGCTGTGTTCTCTAGGTGTTGGAAAGAGTTGCCTCCTTTTGCGTTTCTCAGATGGTTCCTTTACTACCAGTTTTATTACCACAATCGGGTGAGTTCATTTTCAAGGAGCAATAGTTTACATTTGCTTATTTGTAATTGGATTTGCAATCCAATCTCATTAGCTTGTTCTAGTTCCGATGGCAATTACCTGATCTCTGCGCAGCATTGATTTTAAGATAAGAACAATTGAGCTGGATGGCAAGAGGATTAAACTACAGATTTGGGACACTGCTGGACAGGAACGCTTTCGAACTATCACAACTGGTAGGCTTCTTGTTTCTTTTGATCTTGACCTTTGCCCTGGGTTTTTCTATTGCATGCCATCTTTTCTATGTAAATCTTTGAATGAATAACTTATTTTCCTTTATTCTTTCAGCTTACTACCGAGGCGCTATGGGCATTTTGCTTGTTTATGATGTCACTGATGAATCTTCTTTCAATAGTAATAATATTCTTTATGTTCTCACTGTAGTTTTGCCTGTTCACTTTCTGGTTTTCTTATTCAGATTCTCTATATTCGTGGTAACATACAGACATAAGGAACTGGATTCGCAACATTGAACAGCATGCTTCTGATAGCGTAAACAAAGTTTTGGTTGGTAACAAGGCTGATATGGATGAAAGTAAAAGGGTATGTTTCTGTGTGTTCAACGTCCGATAGTTGATTTGTTTGGCCAGTAGTTCATAAAACCTTGCTGCCTCTGGTGTTCTTTTTTCTGCTCCAAGTTTATAAACCAGTTTCTATAACTGGGTTCTTTTCAGGCTGTTCCAACATCGAAGGGGCAAGCTCTTGCTGATGAATATGGGATTAAGTTTTTTGAGACTGTATGTGGCTATGTTGGTTTCTATCCTGTCTCTACTTATGCTAGTTTTTAACAATGTCTTTGATATGCTGCAGAGTGCAAAGACGAATCTTAATGTTGAACAAGTCTTCTTTTCAATTGCAAGAGATATCAAGCAGAGACTTGCAGAAACTGATTCAAAACCTGAGGTAGAAGCAACCTTTTTCTATGTCAAAATATCACAACTTTCTAATTTTGAAGATTTAACCTGTCGTCTGGTTGCAGGATCGGACCATCAAGATAAACAAACCAGACCAGACAGCTGCAGATGGCACTGCTGCACCAACATCGTCGTGCTGTGGTTCCTGAGGGTTGTGGCAGCAACAGCAATTGGGTTCAATCTTTTATCTCATGGGAACTAATTACTTATTGGTCAATGGTGTTTCGAGGATAATGATGATGGAGCTTGTATTTTCAATCCTTCCATTCTTTGAAACTTAGTTAGCATGTGTTTTTCTTGTTTGAGATGTGGGAAACCCATGTACGTTTATTTGTTTTTTTTTTTTGGAAGGATCCGGCATCATGATTGATGTCATGGTGATTGATAAACCTTTTTTAATTCGACTTTATTGGCATAGTTATTACCTATGCTTTGTCATTTAAGATTTTCACTCAATCCAAAAAGATGATGACGCAAATGTTTAAAAAGTCTTGTGGTGTTGGGTGACAGGCTCTTTGGAGGGTATGCTTGTGGGCTGACATGATGTGTGGCCTTTCCGTAGCTCTTACTATGAATTGCTAAGATGGGGCTCCTATGTTCCTTGTGTGTCAAATTCATGTTGTTTGTGATGATTTGGTTCGATGCGTTTTAGGATGATGATGCATTCTATTTTACGATCGAATGTTTGGATTTGATTTGCTCATCTTCAGCCGTCAGACTGAAGTAGCCAGGGAGGCCATGAGCCGTTAAGAGGAGTGATTAAGGAAGGGGATGCCTGCCATTGTCGCCAAGCTCTCGGTATCCACCACTACACGGGGGTCTCATTTGTTAGACTTGCGGCTGAGGGAGTCGGACGTCATGACATGTGCAACTTGTCATTGGGGATGCCTATTGCAACTTGAATTCTGGCTTAGTTGGCTTTGACTGGTCAATCAGATCGATTGCTTAACTAAGATAGAGTTTATTTTTCCTTAGTTGGAACAGTACCAAATTTATCACTCGTTATTAAAGATGGCTGTTGGTGCTCTTTGGCCTTCAAGACAGGGATAGCCCTTCGACAGATCCTACTTGACTCGTAAAATAGGGAAGACTAAGATATAGAAGTTTTTATATATATAAAAAAAAAAACATGATGGATGTAGTCCCTTGGATTTATCTTTTGGTTTTTATTTTAGCAATATATCTCTTTGATTCTGGTCTCTCTTTCATACTTTCCTTTTTTTATTTATCTTTATATTGATATTGTATCTTCCCTTGAAGATAAATGAAAACCGATAAAAAAAAAGATAATTTTATTTATACATGGAAAATTTTATTGTCGTTTAGTATTCACACTTCCATAAAGTTAACTTTTTTTTTTTTTTTCCATCATAAAGTTAACTTTTACATATTGTTTTTACACTTTTTCTAATGATTGGTTAATGTGATATTAAATATAAAGGCGTTAGATTTTAAAGTCGATTCAAGTGTGAAATTTATCATGTAGATCTTTTTGTGTAAATTTACTGTTTACCCCCCCCCCAAAAAAAAAAAGTAGACTAATACGTAAGCAGGCTTTGACTTCTCAGTGTCTACTAATTTCGTCGACAGGAAAATTGATTAGAGATGAAATAATCATAAATTGCAATAATCCCATTTGGTTCGGCTTTTAATTTTGAACCTTGATCAGAGATTTCTGAAATCTAGACATAAACCTTTTATTAACCCCTATATAAGTTTATCGATTCCATGGGTTTCTTCCAAACATGAAATAGGAAGGTTGGATAAATGATCCAACATTTAGCTACCTACCTAATTAGAGGGGCGTTTAGGTTAACATCTTAAATTCGTACCATCCATAAAATAGTTAGCAGTGCTGCATGTATGTACGTAACACACACATTATGTTGTCAGATTATATTTTAAATCACAGCCACGTTCAAGTGTGTTTGGTAAATTATCACCACATCAATGATTTGGATAAGATTCATTCAGTGTAGTTCTAAATTCTATGAGTTTCGTACATGATCATCTTATCAATGATACAAATTATAGGATAAGATTTTAAATCCTCAATTTTTATTAAATGAATCTAACATATCATCGTGACATCCGTATATTTTTTTAGGCGTTCAAATTAAATCACCGTCGGACCAAGTGAATAATAATAATTTTATATATATAAAAAAAAAAAACATGATGGATGTAGTCCCTTGGATTTATCTTTTGGTTTTTATTTTAGCAATATATCTCTTTGATTCTGGTCTCTCTTTCATACTTTCCTTTTTTTATTTATCTTTATATTGATATTGTATCTTCCCTTGAAGATAAATGAAAACCGATAAAAAAAAAGATAATTTTATTTATACATGGAAAATTTTATTGTCGTTTAGTATTCACACTTCCATAAAGTTAACTTTTTTTTTTTTTTCCATCATAAAGTTAACTTTTACATATTGTTTTTACACTTTTTCTAATGATTGGTTAATGTGATATTAAATATAAAGGCGTTAGATTTTAAAGTCGATTCAAGTGTGAAATTTATCATGTAGATCTTTTTGTGTAAATTTACTGTTTACCCCCCCCCCAAAAAAAAAAAGTAGACTAATACGTAAGCAGGCTTTGACTTCTCAGTGTCTACTAATTTCGTCGACAGGAAAATTGATTAGAGATGAAATAATCATAAATTGCAATAATCCCATTTGGTTCGGCTTTTAATTTTGAACCTTGATCAGAGATTTCTGAAATCTAGACATAAACCTTTTATTAACCCCTATATAAGTTTATCGATTCCATGGGTTTCTTCCAAACATGAAATAGGAAGGTTGGATAAATGATCCAACATTTAGCTACCTACCTAATTAGAGGGGCGTTTAGGTTAACATCTTAAATTCGTACCATCCATAAAATAGTTAGCAGTGCTGCATGTATGTACGTAACACACACATTATGTTGTCAGATTATATTTTAAATCACAGCCACGTTCAAGTGTGTTTGGTAAATTATCACCACATCAATGATTTGGATAAGATTCATTCAGTGTAGTTCTAAATTCTATGAGTTTCGTACATGATCATCTTATCAATGATACAAATTATAGGATAAGATTTTAAATCCTCAATTTTTATTAAATGAATCTAACATATCATCGTGACATCCGTATATTTTTTTAGGCGTTCAAATTAAATCACCGTCGGACCAAGTGAATAATAATAATTTTATATATTATTTATATAAATGAATAAATATAACCAAAAACTAATAGGTACTCGTATTTGGTTTTTGAATTTAACCTATGAAATTAGGGACAGTAATTAAATAAAATATATAAAATCTAAAAAGTGTTTATAATCCATCAAAAATATTGATAAAAGTTATTTATAGTACCGATATGAGCTTTCAGTGCATCTGTTTATGATAGAAACAGCAGCTGCACTTTTATCATGGACCAAAATTAACTGAATAACATTAAAATTATATCCCATATGTTCTTTACTAAAAGAATTTAGAATAAGCATTTGATACCTATATTTGGGATACATTTTTGCTCCTCTTGGACCCCAATTTGCCCACTGTATGTTGTAATATGCCAAATTATGGTAAATGAAAGTGAAATGATTGCTAACATGCTTACTACTTCACTAGAAACTCAATACAAAGTTTTTATTTATATAAGCTTCAATTATTTAAATTTGTCTAAAAGACCACTTACAAATAAGTTTGAACTATTCTTTTCTATATCATTTGTTGATGAATGTTAAATGATATAATTGACTAGTGATCATATTTGGGATACAAATTTATATAATTATAATCTGAATTGGCACATCATTAATAATGTATCAAATTCGGAAAATTAAACACCATTAGTGGGTTAAAAATATATATTACTGCTAAAATATCAACGAATAGTACACAAATGATAAAACTAAAAAAATAAAAACATAAAGATTCTAATAAACATTCTTAAAAAAATCAAGATATAAAGTTTATAATAATTTTTATAATAAATTATATGAGAAAATAGTAAAGATTTATGTAAAGTTAAATATATGATGACGAAAATAAATGTATAATAACAAAATAAAAAATAAAAAATATTTTTCAAAAGATATTTGATAATCATCCCACATAGGACATAGCCTGAGATATAATATATTTCTGATTATACAAATTATAATTATAGGAAAAGTAGTACCATTTCCAGTAAGACTTATTAGGGACCTATGCGGCAAAGAGATGAATTAGTTAGAGGTATTAACTGAAATAATCAACGGAGGCACGGAGAATTGGAAGAGCGAGAGGAGAAGAATAATCGTCAAGCGCAGAAGCAAGTCTTGCATAGTAAGTACGATGGTTAACCTCACTTCTTTCTCTTCTGTTTTCCACCATCTACTATCCTCGCTTCAGTGTTTACGTGAATTACTCGTCTTTGGTTGCTGCTTGTGGTTTTGATTTTTGCATGTACTTGATTTCTTTCGTTCCAGGTATATTAGAAAGGGCATGCTTGTTGAGGTGGGCAAAAGTGAGATCTCTCCAAGTTTTGACAGTATTTTGAAGTTGTTGTTCGTGAACGGTGAACATCTCGCTTTTGCACCTGACACCGACAAAACAAGGTTGATGCTAGACGTGCTCTCTTCGAAGTTTCCGCTCCTAAAGGTACCATGCCGCGATTATTTGCTTCTTTCCTACTTTTTTCTCATGTCCGTTTCACACGGCACTGGAAACATGTTCCGCGTGAACTCTGGCAATTCATGACGGACGGAAATAGCATGGTATCTACGGACTCTTGGCATTAGAAACTTGATGTCTTCTTTTGGATTTGAATGTGCCTCTATAATGGGCATGGAACTTCCAAGGACCGAGATCCCGTAAAATATATTGGAGGAAAATTAAAGGCAGATGAGCAAGAAACAGTTATTTGTTGCTGTAGATTCACAGCCGGAGAACTAGAACTTGCTCTTTGTCTCTTCAAATACAAGAAAACTGAGTGTTTCTGCTGTGGCATCTAACCTCTAAAGCCATCCACAGTGGCAATTCCTTTTTAAGCTAAAAATCAAGCAACTTGAGAGTGTAAGCCAGGAAGGATTTTTGAACTTATAATGACTAATTCTCGTCCATAGAGATCACAAGACACAAAAATAGCTCTCGCTTATACTTTGAGATCTTTAGTAATTTTTAAAAATCAAAGATATTGCAGCTTCCAAAATAGGAGAAGGTGTCTAATCTTATTATGAACAATAAATGCATCATTGAGCTTGCAAAGCATTCCGATAATATTGAAGCTATAGTCTTGTTGAATGTAGATATCCTTATTAGAGTCACCATTTGAGAGAGCTAATCCCATTTAAAGTAACTCTATGATACATCGGATACCTCCGCATTCGTAAATGACAAGAGACAGTGACATGAGTCAATCCATTTAGGGAAGATGAAGAGACAATCCATTTGACATGAGTCGGTGTACTTCTTCTTCGACCGGCCGATGGCTTCTCTTTGCGAAATCATAATTGATATTTAAAAAACCTGAAGCTCTTTTGTTGTGGTCAATAAAAGCTGTGATTTTTTCTTTTTTCTTTTTATAGGTAAAATGGTCGTTGTTGTTTATATTTTAAGTCTGGTACTCATAGGAGAATATTTGCTTATAGCGTACGGATCACGGCAGCATCCGAACCCGTTTTCCAGCCGGTCCCCAGCATTAGCGGGCCACCACATCCCCTGCACCCAAAAAGAGCGGCGGCGCACAGCCCACCTCTCTCTCTCTCTCTTTCTCCCCTCGTGTGTCCCCTGAATCCACAAAACCGGAGGTCCCTCGTCTCGAAAGATCCGTTCCCTTCGACACCTACTCTGTTCTCAGTCTTCGATGATCGGCCGGCGATCCCTTTTCCTCTGTCCTTGCTGTTGGCTTGAGCTCCGTTGATATATATCACCTCGAGTCTTCGGCCAGAAAGAGGGCAGGGTCGAGGGAGGTACACAAAAGAGAGATGGGGAGGTCTCAGCGGCAGCTGAGGGCCGTGCTCCGCAAGAACTGGCTTCTCAAAATCCGCCACCCTTTCGCCACCTGTGCTGAGGTACTCGGTCGCAGAGCACCACCTGTGAATCGTCCCAAACCTATTATACCAATTCCCTGATCAAAACCCACTCTCAAGAGGACTATTTCCTTTGGTTCGGGTGATTTCTCTTTCTCTCTCCATTTAAGGTGCAATTTGTTTTGTCTTTGTGTCGTTTGATATTTCAGATTCTGCTGCCAACGATTGTGATGCTGATGCTCATCGGAATAAGGTCTAGAGCTGACACGCAAATTCACCCCGTGCAAGCGTAGGCTATGCGCTTCTTTCTCTTCTGTTTTCCACCATCTACTATCCTCGCTTCAGTGTTTACGTGAATTACTCGTCTTTGGTTGCTGCTTGTGGTTTTGATTTTTGCATGTACTTGATTTCTTTCGTTCCAGGTATATTAGAAAGGGCATGCTTGTTGAGGTGGGCAAAAGTGAGATCTCTCCAAGTTTTGACAGTATTTTGAAGTTGTTGTTCGTGAACGGTGAACATCTCGCTTTTGCACCTGACACCGACAAAACAAGGTTGATGCTAGACGTGCTCTCTTCGAAGTTTCCGCTCCTAAAGGTACCATGCCGCGATTATTTGCTTCTTTCCTACTTTTTTCTCATGTCCGTTTCACACGGCACTGGAAACATGTTCCGCGTGAACTCTGGCAATTCATGACGGACGGAAATAGCATGGTATCTACGGACTCTTGGCATTAGAAACTTGATGTCTTCTTTTGGATTTGAATGTGCCTCTATAATGGGCATGGAACTTCCAAGGACCGAGATCCCGTAAAATATATTGGAGGAAAATTAAAGGCAGATGAGCAAGAAACAGTTATTTGTTGCTGTAGATTCACAGCCGGAGAACTAGAACTTGCTCTTTGTCTCTTCAAATACAAGAAAACTGAGTGTTTCTGCTGTGGCATCTAACCTCTAAAGCCATCCACAGTGGCAATTCCTTTTTAAGCTAAAAATCAAGCAACTTGAGAGTGTAAGCCAGGAAGGATTTTTGAACTTATAATGACTAATTCTCGTCCATAGAGATCACAAGACACAAAAATAGCTCTCGCTTATACTTTGAGATCTTTAGTAATTTTTAAAAATCAAAGATATTGCAGCTTCCAAAATAGGAGAAGGTGTCTAATCTTATTATGAACAATAAATGCATCATTGAGCTTGCAAAGCATTCCGATAATATTGAAGCTATAGTCTTGTTGAATGTAGATATCCTTATTAGAGTCACCATTTGAGAGAGCTAATCCCATTTAAAGTAACTCTATGATAAATTTCTTTATGAGTAAATCTCCTCATAGTTCACTTTCTCAACTTTCTGGAAAATTTTGCTACAAGTAACGCCTAAAATTTGCCATTGATCCTATTTCTCTAACCTTCCGAGCCCACAACAAGTTATCCTAAGTAATTTTCATAGAATCAAGATTGCGTGTAGTGGCTTTCCGCTCAACAGAAACTTCGATGCTTCATGGTTTCGCCTAGTCTCATCAACATCCAGAAAAATGCAGCCTTTCCCCTTTGAAATATTCTTGGGGTATTTTCAACATTGAGAGCTCTATGCTTTCTCCAGATTAATTCTTCCCTTTGCAAAATCTTAAGGTCCTGATGTTTAGAGAATAATGTTGACTCAAAGCTCTTTTCTTTGGTTAAACTTCCTGAAAAGGTTGTTTTGCACAAAATGTTGAACCCAAAGATGGGAAGGTTGATTCTTGGAGGAATGTATTATTTCTTAGAAATAATTATTGAACCCAAAGTTAATTTTGTCTTTTTTTCAGTATATTTATATTTAATTTGTCATGCAATTTTTATGCAATTCTTGGTGTAATAGACATTCAGTCTAGTGTTCTTCATGCCATTTCTTTTTGTTCTTGAGCTAAATGGAAAAAAATAATAATACAAAAATAAACATTTTTGGCTGTCTATCACTTTTTTTTTTAATCATTATCTACAATGTTAGCTTTAAATTAAGTATAACAGGCATTTTTGCTTTTTATTAATAGATGGTTGGCAGACTTTACAAGAATGAAGCTGACCTGGAAAATTACATAAGGTCAGAACTGTACGGAGTCAATGATCAAGTGAGGTAAGTCATGATTCTTTCTATAAATTGAATCCTGTAAGGCTGTAACTCATTACCTGGTGACCCTCATTTTAATTCAGTGTGAACTACGGTTCTTAATGTTCCTTTGCTTGAGAATCAACATGTTATTACTTCTTAATGCATATTATTTTTTTTAATCTTTATGGAAGATGGCTTGAGCTCTATATCTGTTTCAGAAAGATTAGCATTGGTCTTGCAGGAACCTATCAAATCCCAAGATCAAAGGAGCAGTAGTTTTTCACGCACAAGGTCCTCAAACATTTGACTATAGCATACGTCTTAATCACACATGGGCTTTCTCAGGTTTTCCTAATGTTAAAACCATCATGGATGTAAACGGACCATATCTCAACGACCTCGAGCTTGGTGTTAACATTGTACCAATTCTTCAATATGGATTCAGTGGATTTCTAACCGTATGAGTTCCTCTTCCTTCCTTTCTATAGGCAATAACAACTTGTGCATGTTAGATTGACCTTTTTCTGAATGTTATATTCTTGATTTATTTTATTTGCAAGTGAAATGGTATTGCTATTTTCTTTTCATGTTGACAACGCTTTGAAAATGTGGTGCTCTTGTGTGTGGTGACTTGAAGATTGAAATATGTACTTGGAGTAATGATATTATCATGTCACAAGGATAATCTGTAGAGTAAATGCTAATTATGACTTTGTTTGAACCTCTTTTGTTACATATTCATGTTTCACAAACCCCACAGGGTTTATTGGTTATCTTGGTCAGTTCTCCATGTGTCACGATTGAACTGCATCATGATTCATAAATTCTCATACTCAGTCATGAATACTCAACTTCTTCATTTTATTGTATAGTGCAATGCATGAATAATATCAATTCCTGGAATTTTCTTGGAATTGCCTAAGTTATTTAGATACATTTGTAGATTTAGTTGTACCCGAGTGCATTAATTTCAATTGTCTCAATTTTGGGATTTAATTTGATATGTGTTCTTGCAGTTGCAGCAGGTGATGGATTCATTGATAATTCTTCTTGCACAACTAAATGGAACTAATGTTATGTCTGAGAGTATAAATGTAACAGAAACATTATCACCTTTTATTGGACCTCGCTCTCGTGTGAACTTCAGATGGACGGAGTTTATTCCAGAAAATATCAGAATTGTACCATTTCCAACTCGAGAATATACAGATGATGAGTTCCAGTCAATTGTGAAGATTGTCATGGGATTATTGTGAGTATAAATTTTACTGTATAATAATCATTTTCATTTTCTAAATTTTTTTATTTGTTTTAATTGGGATCTTTTAGAAAATTAGTATTCCTTTTTCTGACTGAGCAATACATGTACAACAGATATTTTTTGTAAAAGACAAAAGCATATATAATAGTTTTCATACTGTAGTAGTTGCATTTAGGGTTCTGAATTTTGGTGGCACCCCAGTGCGGCTAGGTTGTTGGAATGTGGAATAGCATGTTTGGAATGCTGTGTCACTTGGCGTGGTGAGGGTGCTGCCTGAACTGAAATATAAAATGAAAAAGAAAAAGGAATGCCTCTGGAATATCAAATCATGGGCAAAAATTAAAACAAAAGAACTAGTGGCTTGCTCTCCTCTGCTTCTTCTGACAGCAGGAGCTGTGGCTTGTGGCCAAGTTCAAAGAGCATTATGTTCTAAATTGGAAGGAGGATATCGATTGATGCCCTAACACTTGATTAAGGTAAGTGAACCTGTCTTTTACTCGGACTGCATTTGGATGGTGTTGAGAAAATATTGGCTTGAGAAAGTTTGGCCAATATGGCACAAGCTCTCTGATGGATTAGTTGCATTATTTAATTAGTGACAGCAAGTACAGCTACCCTTTTCAATTAATTGGTTAGCAAACTCTTTAGGTGCTAAGAGATTGGAATAATGAATAATAAAAATAAGGTCTTGCGTTCATGTAGAGATATAAACTTGATTTGTTAATGCTACCTATTAAGATAAAAAAAGCATAAGTCTCATCTAATGGAGAAATAAGTGCCTTTAACTACATATTTTCCTGCAGAACCTGTTGATCTTCATATGCACCTTTACTTTATATATATCCCTACTCTACCCTCCACTTTCTTGTGAACTCTGTTTATCTTTTTTGTGTTTGTCATTATGACCAAAAATTTTAAAAAACACTTATCATGTGCTATAACCTAAGAAAGAAAATATCTGATGCAACAACTACTGTTATCCACTCGACCCACTTCCCTCTTGGGCTGCTTTCTGCACCTATTTTGGTCTGAATCCATGGTTGGTTCTAATTATGGCCTCTTTTGGGAAACTAAACCAATTTAACAGGGCTCAGATCTTGTCCTGATAAAATTGAGTCAGCAGCTCTTATTGACAATAGGAAAGGAGCCGACACTCCCTTTAACTCGACCAAAGTGGCACAGAAATTTTTTATCTTCAGACAGGAGCAAAGATGCAACTGGGTTGTTTGGCCAGCAGGGAAAGGCCTAGGCAACAATGTTTAGAAGGATGAAACAGTTTTTTTTAGAAGTCTTGTTTTGTTAACTTTGTAAGCCTCCTGGCATACATTTAGGCTGTATTACAGTTGATTCCAGCAGCTAAATGCTCTATTTTCTTAGTTTTTCCTCGCTTTCATAATGTAAACTCTCTTTGGAGGTTTCTACTTCTGTTGAAGGGGAATAACACTCATTAGGAGTAATTCCTAATGGAAGAACCTAAAGCATTTGGTTTGTCACTGAAATTAATCACTTTATGGTGGAAATCATAGCAACACCACCTTCATGTCATCCTCAAACTTAAGATCTCTTTTTCACATGTCACCT
The DNA here is from genome assembly GCA_004837865.1 of Musa balbisiana. Taxonomy (NCBI): domain Eukaryota; kingdom Viridiplantae; phylum Streptophyta; class Magnoliopsida; order Zingiberales; family Musaceae; genus Musa; species Musa balbisiana. The sequence goes on from CM017188.1 coordinate 36,593,968, forward strand.
TAAGAATAAGTTAATTATTTGATCGATGAGCAGAGTAGAGACTGAATCCAGACCAGGAAAGAAATTTGTTATGACTGAAGTTTAAATGACCACTTTTTCACATGTTTAGTTTAAGAACTAGAAAATTGGAATCCAAATCTAGACCTGCATTATGACTAAGAGTGAAGATAAAGCTATGCTACATGTATTACCCTTATAACACACTCTTCCAAATAATTTGCAATGAGAATTTGATGCCAGTATTTTGATTAATGAACCTAGAGCTGACTTATGGTGTGCAATTATCTCTTTTTACGACCACTATAATTTGCTAGGACTCAGCCTTTTTAATGACTAGTTTAATAATTGAATAATTCACATATTAATAATGTGGCTAGGACTATAGGTAAGTCACCAAGTAATATTAAATAGGTAAGTACCATTTCTTGTCTTAGTTCTGCTTTTATTTTGTAATTAGCTTATTCCATGATCTAAAGGACACTGGCGCAATGATTTGTTCCAAGATGTTGCTATTGGCAAATTGGATTCTGGTTGATGTTTCATTCCTTGTTTATTGTAATTAGACTAGTCAATATCATATGACATGGACTTACATTTTTGTTGTCTCCCAAGATCTTTCTGTTGTCAAATTGTTTTCTGGAAGTCTTATTCCTTGTTCTGTGACTTTTAGCTAGTCAATATTGTTCAACATGGGCTTATAATTTTGTAGCCTTCCAAGGACTGCAGATCACTTGATATACTAAAAGGAAACCATTTTCTCATGATTCCTTTTTCTTACATTTGAGTGTTTTTGTTGGGTGAAATAGGTATCTTTTGGGATTTCTGTATCCAATTTCTCGTTTAATCAGCTACTTTGTGTTTGAGAAGGTATGCTGAACAACATGTGTTTGGTATCATTTTTCTGTGGATGATAAATTATTTTTCTGTTTGTTTGGAATTGATTCTTTTGGTTATATTATTTTCCAGGAACAGAAAATTAAAGAAGGTCTGTACATGATGGGACTTGAAGATAAAATATTTTACCTTTCTTGGTTTATTACGTATTCAGTACAGGTGATTGTTATGTGTTTGACATTTATTCTATTGTTTTAACATTGAAACTATCAAATATGAATGAACTCTTGTTCTGTCTTTGATGCTGTCAGAGATCTTGAAATGTACCAATGGCAAAGCAACCATTCATGTTAAGATACTATTCATAAAAAAAGCCTTGTACAATTGACATGAATACCATCAAGTTTAAGGGTAGTAGATGTCAGAGAGGAGGAAATTGTTTGAAGGTATATAGATAAAAGAGATTGAGAGATATAAATCAATGGAATGGACGACGATGATGAGGTAGTGAATCTTGATGATCATTAGAGCTTTAGGTTTGGTAGATTTTTGAATTTCTTTTGTTTTGTAATTTATATATGAACTGATTTAATTACCGTTTTTGTTGATACTGGTGGAGAACATCTTGTGTATGTAACAATCTAAAAATTAGTGATTTTATTGAAGTTCTTGTTTTAGTGATTATCTTAAGCCTTAAACATATTTTTATTAATTTTCATGAAGCAACTACCTTGCTTTGCTTGGATGAGCACCTAACACTACAAGTAATAAGGGACCTTGCGCCATGAAGTGACTAGTGCTTTTGACTATATTGCAATGAGGATGATACAAGTTATGGAGAATAATTCATTATAATATAGACATATTAATACAAAATAAATCATAGTATATCATAGAAAGATGTTGTTATAGTAATTATATCTTACAAAAAGGTAAAAACTTATTCACTTGTAGCATAGTGATTGATAATGGGTGGCCCTAATGCTTCTCTAATCACCATACAGGTGAAGTATAGGCAAAGTAACGACAAAGGAAAGAAAAAAATCATTTATAGATAGTGCTTATAGAATTTGGGACAAGTCGTCTTCATATTTTGTCTCTGTGATGACATCCTATTTTTGTAAGAGATTAAAAACTACTCTTTGTTTTCCCTGCATGTCCTTTAATAATATTTCCTTTGTACTTCCTAGCAATGAATGGACAACACTGCAGTAATGATGGCAGACAACAAATCTGATGCTTATAGTGAATATCAAACATTCTAGTGGTTTTGTCTCCTCCTTTGTTTCATAGTCATAGTCAAAGTTTTTTTCTTCAAGGATTTTAATTTTGAATGATATCGCCCATATTGGGCGGTATGTACCGGTCCGTCAGCAGATCGGTACGCGGATTGTCTGCTACCCGGCGGTATTAGCCTGGCTGCGGCGAGGGAAGAAGAAGCGTTGAGGGAGAATTGGGAGAACCTCGATGCTTTTTGATTCGACGCCGCCCTCCCGCGACGATCCCGATCCAGAAGGTAATGGAGAGGCGGCGGCTCAGCTTCTTCTTTATCACGTTCTTTACCGAAGGTCGAAGATGCCTGCGGCATTCACCGCATTCTTCACCCAAGGCCGGAGGCGGCCTTCGACGCCTTCACCGAATGCCGCATATGAGGAGAAGACTGGTCTTGTCGTCTGACGCGACGAGGAGAAGAAAAGGAGGCGATGTTGCCGAGGTAGCGTACACCTCCTTTATATATATATACATATATACGTATATATATATATATATATACACATATATACATATATATACATATACATACATACATATATATACATATATACACATATATATATGTATGTATGTATATATATATGTATGTATGTATATATATATGTATGTATGTATATATATATATATATATACATACATACATACATATATATATACATACATACATACATACATATATATATATATATATATATATATATATATATATATAGATATATATATACATATAGATCTCAAGCGGTACACCCTAGCGTATTGCTCGGTATGCTTGTACCGTACCGTACCGAGCAAAGCTCAAAACACCGGTACAAAACGAAATTATGAACCTTACTTTTCTCTTTTCAACATCTTGGGTTCCCCCTTTCTTACCATCCTTCCACTCCCCTCCTTTTCTCTTTTGTGGCATCGAATGGTCTAGAGTTGGACAAAATCGGCAATGTTTAGTTGAGTTTGGGCAAATCTGGCCAATTTTAACTGATCTGGTGATATGGCTGACAAATCAGCCAAAATCGGATCAGTCTTGGATGGTAAATCAGGCTTGATACTAAAAGTTAGGTCTGATCTTGCCAGAGGCTTCTTCCTGCCGAATTGTCCTGATTATGTGGCATTCCAAGTTTTATGTCGACACCATCTGACTAGACTTTAATGAATGACATTGGTGTTTCGTTTGAGTTCTAATTCATGGAAGGATGCATCACAGAAAAGGGTGTGTCCTGGACAGGATGGCCAGGAGAAATATACATAGCGCTTTTGAGGGTACTTGCAGCTTAATAGTGCCTGTAACTGGACTTAGAAGTGGGATCATGGATCTATGATGATGATTGTTAACTTTCTTTTTCACGATAATTGTTGTTATATTCCTCTCCATCTCTTGTTCTCTTGGAGGCATCTGATTAGGGTTCTTTTTTCTGAAGACTATTTTGGTTTCTCAAATAGTTGAACAATACTTGTGTTTTTCCATGTCAGATTAAGTCTTCTTTTGGAATCAGAATCCTTTATGAATCATTTTGAGATTCAAGGGCTGTAAACAGAGATGAGGATAGAAATTTGAGTGGACACGTTTATTCTAATTTGCTCTCAGTAACTTTATATCTAACAAAAAAAAGGGTGATTGTTCTTGTTAAAATAATAGACTATTAGGTTAATAGGGTGATTGCTCTTGTTAAAATAATAGACTATTAGGAAAAGTAACCTAAAGCCTGTACAACTTTAATCAGAAAACATAACTGAAATTGCGAATAACAAAGTGGTATTAGAAGTTTGAAATTTGAGTTTGGATAGTATTTGTCTACTGGAAAGCACCATTAAGTCTCTTGTTGTTAATATTATAGATGTGTCAAATTTAACATATGCATGGTATATGTTACAAGTTAAAGTTGGATAGATGTCTTGCCCTTTGTGAAAATGTACTATGAACATAATCATTGCATGGAAGTGCTTGGATAGTTGACACCAACACATAAGCTTCAAAAAAGAGTTGTGAAGTTCGTTAATTTTCCCATGGATGAGATACTGATCATGCATGTGGTATACTGACCTATCCTACTCGATATTACTGGGAAAACAAAGAAAATTGACATACCAAGCGTGATCGGACTAGAATTTTAAATTTCAAACTATGGTCATAGGTAAGGTTTTTAATTTCAAATAATACCCGCTTGGTATAGGTGGTACGCACCGGTCCGACAATATATCGGTACCCAGACCGCCCGCTACCGGGCGGAACGCTCAATATCGCCCTGTATCGGATGTTACGGGGGTATATCGGACGGTAACGATCAAAATTTTGATCGTTACCGCCTGGCATAGCTCGGTAACGATCGATTTCAACCGTTACCGATCTGTAGTAGTGCTCCAACGGTTAAAATGACCGTTGGAGCCCGTTCTCATGGGTTTTTAAACTCATCTTCTCCCCTATTTTATTCTATTTCATTCTCACATTCTCTTAAACTATCATAAACTTATTTTTTCTCACATTTACACTCTCCTAAACTCTACAAAACAACGATTTATGAATTGACAATTCAAATGATTTCTTTGTAGATATTTCAATATTTACAGAAGAGCAATCTGTAATTGACCGAAATACGAACCTTGCACAAGGTTATTTCTCAAAGTCCGAAAAAGATATGTGATACTATTCTTACCTAATTTACATTGGTTTTGCTAAATTTATACTATAATTATATTTATTTCTAACTTAAAAACCCTATCCTAACTTTTTTTTTTATTTTAGATATTTTCGGAGGATTTTACGCTTAAATTTGGTGTACCACTCGGTACATAGTACCGTACCATACCAAGTGAAGCTCGAAATTTTGGTACGGTACGAAATTTCAATCCTTGGTCATAACTGTCATATCCTTTTCTATGAACATAGCCAAAGTTTGCATGTTAGTTCTGTTACCTGCATGGTACTTTTTTTAATAGATACTTATAATTTCTTCATGTTGACACAATGAAGAGTTACAACCATAAAATATATCGAATAAGATAACATGTAGTAATTGATTACATTGGAAGCTTAGATAGAAATTTATAGATTCTCTGTGAGGTTCCTCCCATCTTTTGTTAGTCCACTCATATACACTTGGTTGTATCTTTTGCTTTATTTTTGATTCTTTCTTGATAGATATTATCACTTTTTCATTGTCTTTTGTTTAATTTAGAGCACAGGATAGAAGCTTCGAATCTCTCTTTTGCTTTTCACCATATTTTGTGTGTGTTTCCTTTTCTATTATTTCCTGGCAAAGATTTGATGTTGTAAATTTATAACATGTAATAACATGTTGACAGAAATGCTAATTTTGGTTTGTTTCTTGTTTCTTATTCTTTCCATTATGTTGAATATTTGAATTTATAATTTTTTACCTGCAGTTTGCAGTTTCATCAGCAATTATAACAGCTTGTACAATGGGAAGCATTTTCAGATACAGTGACAAATCAGTGGTGTTTGCATACTTCTTCCTGTTTGGTTTAAGTGCAGTCATGCTTTCTTTTTTTATCTCTGCATTCTTTTCACGTGCAAAGACAGCTGTAGCAGTTGGAACTCTTTCTTTTCTGGGTGCCTACGTTCCTTATTACACTGTCAATGACCCTGCTGTCCCTTTGTTAGTATTTTATTGCATTTCTGAATTTCTTCATAGAGACCTTCAAGCTGATGTGAATATGTTAATGCGGATGTTAGGGTATGGAAGATGATGGCTTCTTTGCTCTCCCCTACTGCTTTTGCTCTTGGGACAGTGAATTTTGCTGATTATGAGCGTGCTCATGTTGGTCTTCGCTGGACCAATGTTTGGCAGGTAATTATTTTTTCAGTTTGAAACTGCAATTAACGGTTCAAGGATCCAGATCCATATCCTAATATTGTGATTTATAGGCATCATCTGGAGTTAATTTTTTGGTGTGCCTCCTGATGATGGTGCTTGATATGTTTCTGTATTGTTCCCTCGGGCTATACTTCGATAAGGTATTTGTCTGTTATATTTGGAACTGTTTGACTCATATTCTGCCTGCAAAATATTTCATATTAATTTTTTAATGTAAACTGGACTTTACTATTTTGCATGTTCACCTTATGATGCATGGTCATCTATGTGCAAACATTATTTTAGAAGACAAAGAAAATTAATTGAAGATGTTCATATTAATTAAAGATAAAGTGAAGTTTTTGTGAGCAAGGTTCGTTTCATTTAGTGATTTAAAAAGCGCTAGGCGCCAAGGTCCAAAAACACCCGAGGCGTTACGCACTTACTCAAGCGAAGCGAGACGCTAAAATATAAAAATATATAATATAATTAATAAATATAATTATTTAAATAAAAATACTATTAAATTAAGAAAATCTTGCAAAATCACAATATCACATTAACAAAGGGTCTCAAAATTCAAAACAATAACAATAATTTCAAATAAATAAAAATTAGCAGTATTAAAATCAAAATAATATATTATTAATCTAATAAATAAAAAATACCGTTATTAGTATACAGTTAAAAGTATACTATGGAGTCGATGTGAGAAGAGTAAGAGTAAGATAGCAGCAGCGAGCAGCGGTAGCGACAGTGAGAGCGACGACAGTGGCAAGTAGCAATAGTAGCGACAGCAGTAGCGAAAGTGCAGTGTAAGAGTAAGACCAATGTTGTTGACTGAGAGCAGCGGTAGTGGTAGAGGGAGTAGCGAGCAGCGACAGTGGCAGTGGCAGTGGCAGCGACAGCAGAGAGCATCGACAGCGGAGAGAGGCAACGACAGCGGAGAGAGGCAGTGACAGTGGAGACGAAATGTTGGCGCCAGAATTGCGAGCAGGGTTAGGGTTGGGAAAGCCGCAAGAGGGATGCTGGGAGGCTGATATCGGTGCTTTAGTTATTTTGATTGAACCAATCAAAGCACCAGGGTTGCTTGGTTTAACCCGGGTGCTCGCACGAGCCCAGGCGTCGGGCGCTTCAGGCGAGTGCCCAAGCGACGCCTTTTTGAAGCGAACCACCTGGACATGAAGTGAGGCGCTCGGGCCTCTCCTCACCTTGCCCGAGCGCTTAGGTGAGCGCCTATTGAAATCGATGGTTTCATTGCCCAATATGGTTCAGTACAGGTGGTGTTTTCTAGTTCGACATGTTATTGGTACCCTAAAGGGCCTAAACCACATGAAACCAGGCGGTACACCTGTATCGGACCTATACGGGATGGTATCACTTGGTATAGGGCTAGTACTACCTGTTGCAGGCCCTGCACCAGGTGGTATTCTTTATTTTTTCAGCCTTTTTTTTGACTTTTTTTTTTTTTCAAAACTTGTTACGTACAAGTGTACAATGTGTTATGCTAGTGTAGCGACGGGTATTTTCATGATTTGAGACCTTAGTTGCTAGTTCTATTTTTTATATATTATGCTAACATGATGTTGTCAAGTTTTTTAAACCATTCTTTTATTTGGGTTTCATATTCCTGCTACCTTAATGTTTTAATTATATGTGTACTTGGTCGTCAAATAACTTTTAATATGAAGAGATGTCTGGTCTTTAACTTGAAGATACTTGTCAGGTTTGTATTTTGATGTCATGATTATTCTCTCTCTTTTTTTGATTGGTTAGATTCTTTCTAGAGAGGATGGAGTTTGGCATACTTGGAACTTTTTGGTTACTAGGATACTTTGGATAAGGGATAAAACTTTTGCCAATAATACTGGAAGATTGGACGACAAACAACATAATGAAGTACCAGGAATAAAAAAAAGATGGACCGGTCAAGTTGTTTGTGAACCTGCTATAGAAGCAATAAGCTTGGATATGAAGCAACAAGAACTTGATGGCCGGTATGTTTTTGACATAAAAGATGTAGTCGCGGTGAATAGGATAGTTGGCTCAGTTAAATTTGTATTTTCTTCTCCAGTTGCATCCAGGTGAGAAATCTGCATAAGGTCTATATGACAAGGGAGGGAAAACATTGTGCAGTTAATTCACTTGAAGTCACTCTTTATGAAAATCAGATACTTGCTCTTTTAGGTATGCTTGGCTGTCTGACATGTTGTTCATACATATTTTCTTTCCTTCTTCAGAATGGCAATATATAAACTTTTTAGACATGAATTTTCTTAAATTCAAACATCATAAATTTCCTATAGTACTTTGAAATCTGTAGGTATGACCAAATGATGCTTTGCAAAAAAAAACTATGTATCTGTTCCTAGTTCAGCTAATGAAAAGTGAATATTTATTTACAGAAAAAGTGTTTCCTCATAATATTGAAAAAAAAAAAACAAATTCATAAGCAAGCAATAAGATTAAAATTTATTTGTCCATTGTTTAGTGCTCCATTAGATGACATTGTAATAAAAGATCCATATGCCAAATGATTATGTAATACATCATCCTGGGTCAACAACTCTTAAGAAATAAAAGTGCATGTGAGTATAGAAGTATGAAAAAGTGATACCCTTATTTGTTGGGCACTGGATGGTGAATACGATGACATTATATGATGTAGTTTCGAACCAATGTTAATTTTACCCTTTGCTTATGCTTCAACATTTCATTAAGAAAACATTCTAAAAAGTTTTCGTGAAAAATCGACCAAATATACTCAAGGTTTTCGACTTTATGCAGCGCAATATATGTTCTAAAATCACACTAATTAAAGTATTTTGTTTTGTTACTGAATGGCTCAATTTACACTGTAGGGCATAATGGTGCTGGTAAAAGCACAACCATATCTATGCTGGCTGGTCTTCTTCCTCCTACATCTGGTGATGCATTGGTATTTGGCAAGAATATTACAACAAACATGGTGAGTACTCTCTTACATTCTAAGGTGCTTTCCTCTTTGGTTTATTTGGATTTCATGATGTGACTATATGGACAATATTGACATATTTTGTGGTCTAGTATACAACAATAACTTTCCCATATCTGTCTTGCCTATTAGAAGACTCTCTATATGTAGTATGTTATCTATGAAATTGGAGCATGCAGTTACAAGTGTTGGTAATTAGGGTAGCATTATGCCTTTTGTAGAGGAAAAAGATGATAGAGGGTTGTTATCTGTAGACAAATGCTCTTGAAGTTCAAGTATGCAGTCTGAAACAGTTCCAATGTTACGATATTTAGTATAGCTCTGTACCATTGTAAATGATTATTGAAAAGAAAATGAGCAATATACTGAGTGATACTACTTGGTATTATGAAGTGGTCTTGTCCATTGCATGTGCATGATTGAAAGGTACAAAACTGGGCAGCTTGTGGTGTCCATAATTTAAAACTATGGTTCAAGAAAGAATTTGCTTTTTGTGGCATGTCGATAATGGTAGCTATTGCGTGTGTCACTTGCAAGCTTTGGTATAATGGTGTACCAACACAATCGTTTTACAATGAATGAAAGCAAGATAAAATAGGTAGGAATCAGACAATAAACCAGGGTTTGTTGTACCGATGCATACTGCTCGGTACGGGTGGTATGTACTGGTCCGACAAGATACCGGTACATGGACTGCCCTCTATCAGGCGGTACCAATCACTTGACCCCATATAGGGTGATATGGGGTTTGTACCGGGTGATAACAGTCGAAATCCGACTGTTACTGACTAGTACTAATCGGTAATGGTTGGATTTTGATCGTTACCGATCAAGGGTATTTAAAACAGTCAATTTAATCGTTTGAGGCTTAGAAAAGGGTTTTTAAATCTTTTCCTCCCCCTATTTTATCTCATTTCACTCTATCAATCTCTTAAACTTTCTCAAACTCTTTTTCACTTACATCTCTCTCTCTTATTCTCACATTTTCACTCTCCTAAACTCAACAAAGCTACGATTTGTGGATTGAATCAAATTTCGGAGATTAATTTGGGAGGATTAAGAGAAAGAACACTCTAATCAAGAGATATGTATACTCTTTCTAGATTTTTATTTATTTATGAGATGATTAAGTCTATTCTATGTGGTGTATGATTTAATGTCTAATATGTTGTTTGATATGTTTTTGATGGTAGAATAGTGTTAACTAGGGAGTCATTAAGGTCTTTAATATTGTGATTAGTGTGTTTAATATTGATTTTTTTAAAATTAGACACTTAATAGGCCAAATATTTATATTTCATGCATATTAAGGATTGGATCATATGTTTGTGATGGTATAATAGCTTTAATTTGTGATGGTATAATAGCATTAATTAGGTTTTAATTAAGTTTTTTTAATACTATGATTAGTGGTTTTAATGATGATTTAATCAAAATTTGATTGATATTAGGTCAATTCAATATAATTGAAAAAGATATATAGCACTATTTTTTCATAATTTACATTATTTTTGCTAAAATTATACTAAATTTATATTTATTTCCAACTTAAAAACCCTAATCTAACTTTTTTTCTATTTCAATTATTTTTGAAGGTTTTTTTTATGATTTTTGGTATAGCATTGGTATGCTTTGGTATGCCTTGATACGTACTGTATTGAGCAGCACTTGGTACACCAGGACGGATCGAAATTACAATCCTTGCAATAAACTATGTACAATATTTAAATGTTAATCCTTTTAACTAAGGTTCGTAATTTCGGTCTATACTGGCATACTAAGCCTTGCTCGGTATGGTACATACTGAGGTGTGTCGATGGTTCGCTAGGGCGTACCGAGCGGTATTGTATTAGTGTTTTCAGCTATGTTAGCTATTTTAGTTAAAATAGCTAAAAGGTCGGTAACGGTCAAAATCGATCGTTACCGCTCAGTACAAGTTGGTAACAATCAAAATCGACTAGTATCGCCCAGTACAGGTCGGAAACGGTCAAAATTTCGATCGTTACCGCTTGATATATCGCCGTATCGCCCGATATATGGCCAAAAATTTGGTACCGCCCAGTAGCGGGTGGTCCGCATGTCGAGAGGCTCTCGGATCGGTACATATTGAAATTAAAAACCATGCTTTTAACAATGGTTTTAATAGCGGTTGGTGTTAGCTAGCTTAGCTGATAAAGCCTTAATAGATCCGCAAGGTTCTGGGATTAAATCCTGCATTTATCACTTACCTTTTACAAAAATAAAAAATCCTTTTAATTGTGGAATTGTTAGCATTGACTTGCTGTGGGATAACTATGGTATTTTAGAATGGAATGGTATCAAGGTTTTGAAAGCCAGCCATGCTGAATATTGATAGGCGATTGTATCAGTATGTTACAATAGTGTTGCTTAGTACACCACTCAATATAGAATAACATTTTGCTCATACCGGAAAGAAATGGATGGTACGTACGCATCAATTGATATGTGGACTGCCGAGCAATCTAGTTCGCCTTATAAAACTTTTCTAACCCTAATCGCTTCTCACGTTTTTTGCACGCCCTCTCAGTCTCTCAACACAACCTCTCACACATGTCGGGACCTTGCCGCTTATCGTCGCCATGCAATGCATTTGCCTTAATCTCTTTCTTGTCTTCCTACACTATCTCCTCTTCTTCCTTCTTCCTTCCTCCCTCCTTCATCCTCTTCCCCCACTGGCCCTTTCTCTTCTCCTTTTTCTTTTTCTCTGAAACACCATTACGTGTCGGTGTGCCGGTACATTGTACACTGATACTGATTGGTATGTACCGGTTTGACTAGATCACCGAAATGGGTCCAGTGTCTGAAACGAATACTTGCCACTCGGTATATGATAAAAAGTTTTAAAATATAAAAAAGAAGAAAATGGGGGTAATTCTCTTACTATTCTTCTCATCTTCTTTGAAGGCCAGTGTTTGGACTGATGTTGGGACTTCTATTTGTGAGAGTCAGATTCATCTTATCATCATTTCCTTATTTTTATCAATCTTATCAATCTCATCTCATCGTATCAATTTCCTCTTATTCTTTGATTCTCTTCTTCCTTTCTCCTGCACCATTCTACTCAAATGATGAATCAGAGGCTGACTACGATAATTGAGATCTAAAAAAGGCAATTCCATGTAAATTTTAATTGGATTGTGGCTGTCAGGCCTCACTGAACAAAGTGTAAAAACTCTTAAAATGGCTTGTCTTGTGGGTAATAGTAGGTTTTATCATTTTGGACTGGTTTATGCATAGGTTTATTCTTCAAACGTTATGGTTCAATTGGTTTTAAAAGCCTCAAGTGGTACATATTATGCTGTTCGTTGTATTATTGTTTAGAAGCAGAAAATAATCATGTTGGTTGTACTATTTCTGGAAATTATCTTCGATATCATCCTTGCAACCATTGTACTCATCACAGATTGTTGGCTAACATGTCTGCCTATCCATCTCTTCTCTTTGTGCTTTTTTGCTACAACCTTAATACTTTTTGAGCATCTAATCTACCTTGAAAGTTCACCTGATCTGTTACATAGCCTTTGTATATTTGGCCACATTTGGGAAAATCTGTCAAATGCTGTTTTAGGCAGGCTATTCAACCATCTTGATTTATGCAGTTGGAGTGGATGCATTGTCAATCATAGCAGTTATCCAAGTGACTTGCATGTTGCTATGATAGTTTGGTACTCTATTGATTCGGTGTCATTTTCCTGTGCAAATTCTCATCCTGAGGTGCATAACTATAAATATGTACTTGCCATTGGAATATGGTGCTCATTTACTAGGATTGGTCTAAATCCAACCTGAGGTGCATAATTATAACAGTAGTACCATGATAAAAGACAATTCTAGTGAACTCCATCCCATAAAGTTATACTTGCCATGGTCCTACTTGTCCGATGTGCCTTCTACCACAAGGGTTGTTCATGATCAAGGTATGCAATTTTGAATAATACCGCCTGGTACGGGCGGTATGTACCGGTCTGTCAGTTTACCGGTACATGGACCGCCCGTTATCGGGCGGAACGAAAAAAAAAAAAAAAAAAAAATAAAAAAAAAATATATATATATATATATTAATATATATAATATTTATATATAAATATTTTATAAAAGGCGATGTCGTATCGCCTTTTTCGGCAACGTCGCCGAGGTGACATGATGTCGCCTTATATATAAGAATATTTATAAATAAATAAATAAATAAATAAATAAATATATATATATATATATATACATACATATATATATATATATACATACATATATATATATATATACATACATATATATATATATATACATACATATATATATATATATATACTTGGTGACGTCACCCCGTGTGGGAGAAGAAAAAGGCAACGCGATGTCGCCTTTTATAAAAATATTTTACATATAAATATTTATAAATAAATAAATAAATATATAAATAAACGAGGCGATGTTGTCCCGTGTGGGAGAAGGAAAAGGCGACGTAGCCTTTTATAATATATATATATATATACATACATACATACATACATACATACATACATATATATACCGAGCGGTATACCGAGTTTCGTACCATACCGAGCGAACATCGAAACTCCGGTACGATACCAAATTGCATACCTTGTTCATGATGATGATGCGACCACGTTACCGTATCAGCCATGAGAGTCATAAATCCTTCAAATGTATTGTATAGATCTACAATTTTGTCGTATCGAGCACTTCAGTCTATCTGCCATTAACTTATGTAGATCATTTTGGTGGTAGAGGCAGCCAAGCAGGTATAATTTATTATGCTTATATGTTAGTTAGAACTCCTTCCTATGTACATGTGTTCTTTATATACTACATGTGATCCTTGTTTGATATATGTTATTATGTTTTAATTTCGTATAATTATTTTCTTGGTTAAAATCATTTACTTGTTATCAATGTTGATTGTATATTTGTATATGCCAAGAATAGGTGAGAAAGAATCTTAAATTAGGTTTTCTGGCCTATTTTTCAGCTTTTTTTGTACCTTGGTATGCATCATTGTATTGTGTCTTAATATGCCTTACGCTGGGCTCATACCAGTCCTAGCATTGGCCAGTAGAAATTGAGTTCCTGGCTTGAGACCTCTTCGTCTCTTTCTTATGTCATTGATGCACACCAAAGGGGAATGCCATGAGATCAAGATCAATAACATGGGAGCTGACCTCCTACCAAACTTTTATTATTCCTCCACTGTAACAGACATGGTTGTAGTGAATGCATTGAATAGTGGGCTGTGAGCAATAGCGTGTAGATATGTTGAACAGTATTTTTTTAAAGTCAAAATTTCCTACAAATTCAGGTACACAATTAAATGTTTGCATGATTAAAGGAAAAATGACCTATGTCTATGAAGATGTTATGTATATTTATATAAAGTTTTCTAGATCCACATATATTTGGCAATTTAATTTTTTTTTGGTGTTTTTCCTGTTATTTTACTTGTAGGATGAGATACGGAAAATGCTGGGTGTATGCCCTCAAAATGATATACTCTTTCCGGAACTAACGGTAAGAAAAATTTGGTACATTTTCTGCATTTGAATATTATGCTTTCTGCTCCAATTGTGTTCTTCTCATAGTACTATATGGAAAATGATATGTTTTCTCAAAAAGTCTATTTTGGGATATCTGGTACTGGTGGTATATGTTGTAGTCTCTCACTCTCTCTTATTTGCCATTTGTCAAAGTTTTGAATGACCATTGGTGGATTTCTTGTTAAGAAATCATTCATGTGTGGTTTCCTTTAAAAAAAGGGTGTCAAATTCCATGCGTGTTTCTGTCCATTCATCAAGATTATTGCCTAAAATGTATGAGGTTTAGGTCCTACGAGAAAGAGGATATGGGTTCATTGGTATATAGATTTGCTAAAGGGAATACTATATATTCCAGGAATCAAAATTATATTATCCTTACTCCTGCTTTGCTTAACGCATAGGCATGACAAGTCTTTGAGTGTGATGAGCTAATCTAAGATGCAGTAGGTTCTATGATAGGGCTTACGACAAGTTTTGATTTAATGGTTGATGACCTCTTGAGGATCATTTCCATTAAATAAGAATTGAATTGCTGTACAATCTACTTTAGATAAGAATATATACACACCTAATACATTGATTACTGATAATCTATTTTAGGTAAGACTGATAATCTATTTTAGGTAAGAATATATACACACCTAATACATTGATTACTGATAATCTATTTTAGGTAAGAATATATACACACCTAATACATTGATTACTGATAATCTATTTTAGGTAAGAATATATACACACCTAATACATTGATTACTGATAATCTATTTTAGGTAAGAATATATACACACCTAATACATTGATTACTGATAATCTATTTTAGGTAAGAATATATACACACCTAATACATTGATTACTGATAATCTATTTTAGGTAAGAATATATACACACCTAATACATTGATTACTGATAATCTATTTTAGGTAAGAATATATACACACCTAATACATTGATTACTGATAATCTATTTTAGGTAAGAATATATACACACCTAATACATTGATTACTGATAATCTATTTTAGGTAAGAATATATACACACCTAATACATTGATTACTGATAATCTATTTTAGGTAAGAATATATACACACCTAATACATTGATTCATACACAGCTAATACACTAATTATGGTAAATAAATCTTGTAATCTCAGCCATAATTTCTACCATTGATATCCCCCCTCAAATTGATGTTGGATGATCAAAAAGCATCAATTTGTCAACAAGAAAGTGATGTTGGTATTGGGAGAAAGCCTTAATAAACATATTAGCAGTTTGGAGATCGGTGGTGATATGCGGAAGAGAGATGATGCAAGCATCATATGCTTTACGAATAGAGTGACAATCTACTTCAATGTGCTTGGTGCGCTCATGAAATACTGGGTTAGTTGCAATTTGAATAGCACTAGTATTATTCGCATGGAGTGAAGTAGGCTCAATTTGGGAAACCCAAGCTCCCCCAACAGTCCCCGAAGCCAAATAATTTCAGAACATGCAGAGGACATAGCGCGATACTTAGACTCAGTGGAGGACTTAGACACCCAATCTTGCTTCTTGCTTTTCCAAGAAATGAGAGAGATACCAAGAAACATGCACCAACATGTAATTGAATGTTGAGTATCAGAACAACCAGCCCAATCAGCATCACTATATGCAACCAAACGAATAGGAGAGTCCACCGGGAAGAAAAGACCTCAAGTAGAAGTGCCTTGCAAATAGTGAACAATGCGACGAACAACAGCCAGGCGGAGGTGCCTAGGAGCTTGCATAAATTGACTAACTTGTTGAACAGCGAAGGAAATATCAGGCCGAGTAATAGTCAGAGAGTTCAAGCTCCCCACCAGTTGTCTCTATAAAGAGGGATCAAAGAAAAAATCACCCTCATCACAACGATATTTAACATTCACGTCCAAGGCGGTATCAACAGAACAACCATATTGAAGGTCAGCCAAAGCAATTAACTCCTGGACGTATTTATGCTGGTATAAGAAAATACCAACCGAGGTAGAATGCACCTCAAGGCCTAAAAAATACTATAAAGGACAGAATTCCTTCATATGAAAATAACCCTGAAGGCACTCTTAAAGTTGAGAAATCAATTCAGAGTCAGTCCTTGAAATAACAATATCATCAATATATACCAGAAGCAAGACGATTCCCTTAGTAGTCTTGCAAAGAAACAAAGAGGAATCATACTAACTCTGGACAAAGGAGAAGCTAATAAGTGTCGAGCGGAACTTATCAAACCAAGCACGATGAGCTTGTTTCAAATCATAGAGTGATCATTTTAGCTTATAAACATTAGAAGAGGGTGTAGAAAATAATCCTGATGGTGGAGTCATATAAATTTCTTCCTTAAGATCTCCGTGCAAAAAAGACATTCTTAACATCCATCTGTCGCAATGACCAGCCCTTGGAAGCAGCAATAGTTAGAACATGTTGCACCGTCGTCATCTTTGCTATAGGTGCAAATGTCTCCTCATAATCTACCCCATACTCCTGTCAATTACCGAGTGCCACCAATGTCGCTTTATATCTGTCAAGTGAGCCATCAGACCGCAGCTTAATGGAATATACCCATTTACAACCAATGGGCTTAACACCAGTAGGACACGGAACAATATCCCAAGTATGATTCTCCTGAAGATCCTGAAGTTCTTCTTGCATATAGCTTTCACCCAACATGCATGTTTACTTGCTTGAGAATAAGAGATAGGAACTGTAGTATTAGCTAAAGTGGCAGAGAAACCATACCTATCAGGAGGATGACTGATACAGGGGGTTCTCTAAAGAGCCACCGGAGCATGCATAGCTTTTACCCAACATGCATGTTTACTTGCCTGCGAATAAGTGAGAGGAATTGTAATATTAGCTAAAGTGGCAGAGAAACCATATCTATCAGGAGGATGACTGATACAGGGGGTCCTCTGAAGAGCCACCGGAGCAGTCATTGGATCAAGGTCGGGAAGGATTTGTGATGATGGGCGCTGTCATCGCTGATAGACAATACTGGGATTAAAACGCTCAATTGGTGGAGAGATCTCATCAAAGCTAGGAAGGAGGACACCGTCGGAAGAGGAAACATGTTGTTGAAATTGGTATTCATGTTCAAAGAAAATCGCATTTCTAGAAATACGCAGATGATTAGCAACAACATCATAACACAAAAACCCCTTTTGAGCAGTGCTATAACCCATAAAAGCACATTATACGGACTAAGCTGAAGCTTGTGGCGCTCATGAGGCAAGTGAACAAAGCAAACACATTCAAATGTGTGTAGTGTGTGATAATTAGGATGCATGCCAAAAAGACGATTGTAACGAGAATCAAAATTCAATTGTTGAGAAGGCAGACGATTAATCAGATAAACTGCAGTGGACAAAGCTTCCACCCAAAATTTAGTCGGAACTGAAGACTCCAAGAGTAACGTTCGAGCCATATCCAACAATTGATGGTTTCTACATTCAGCCACCCCATTCTGTTGAGGGGTACAAGGACATGATCGTTGAGATATAATACTTTTCTGTTGAAAAAGGCTTGAAAGTCATGTGAAATATATTCGCCGCCATTATCAGATTGTAAAACCTTAATGCAGGTGGAAAATTGTGTCTCAATATAAGCCACAAATATTTGAAAAACAGTAAACACCTCAGCTTTGGCGCGAATAAAATATATCCATGTGAAACGACTATAATCATCAATGAACGTCACAAAATGTTTATACTGTGCATGTGAAATTACAGGAGTAATATTCCAAACATCACTATGTATAATCTCAAAACATATATTAGCACGACCACCATAAGTAGGGAAAGGTAAAGTTTTACATTTCCCTAGTTTACAAATAGAGCAATCAAGAGGCAATCTATGAGTAGAACACTGAACTTTGTTACCAAGGAAACCACGCTTCCTTAAAATAGACAAACTCACATTATTTGGATGGCCCAATCGTCTATGCTAAACTTCAGCCTTATTTTCAACAATAATGGAGGCCAAAGATAAAGTTCTAAGGATAGTAAATTGCAGTGGAAATAATCTTCCTACTTTAGGGCCCCTTGCAATCACCTTCCTCGACACCTGATCTTGCACAAGACAACCACCACAAGAGAAATGTACATCATAGTTATTATCCATCATCTGAACAACTAGTAGACAACCCAAGAGAGACAAATACTTGACGAAAAGAAGGTCCAATATCACCAATAGTTGTAATTGGAAGATTACTGCCATTAGCAATCTAAATATTTTGTTTACCAGTATACTGCTGTAGATAATGTAACGAATCAAGTGAGCCAGTCATATGATTAAATGCTTTAGAATCAACAAACCAAGGAAACAAACTGTCTTACCTTGGCCCTGAAGTCCAAGGGTAGAGAATGATGTGAAAATCATCTGTTGGACCATTTCTGGAGTAATAACAG
Source organism: Musa balbisiana (assembly GCA_004837865.1). NCBI lineage: Eukaryota > Viridiplantae > Streptophyta > Magnoliopsida > Zingiberales > Musaceae > Musa > Musa balbisiana. The sequence goes on from CM017188.1 coordinate 36,612,851, forward strand.
ACTGATTGGTGCTAGTGGTTGTAGATGTAGGACCAATAATGTCAGGGTCTGGAACAACAGCTTGAAAAGCTTGGGCTCACTGGTTTTCTGGATGTGTAGGGCAGTCCTTGATAATGTCCAGTCATTTTACAGTAATTGCAGAATTTCTTACCACAATTGCGGGCAATATGCCCGAACTCCTTGCAACTATAGCACTGCATTTGTCCCTTTCCTCGGTTCCTTCCTTGAGCAGCAAAAGTAACATTGACAACCTTAGATATCTCCTTGGACGCACCTATAACAGCTTGTGTAGCCATTCTCTGTTCTTCATGCAACAATTCACCAAGACATACATCCAAAGAAGGAACCAGATTTGTATTCAGCAATCCAGACCGAACAACTTCAAATTCTGGTCTCAGTTTCATTAAAAGCTGATCACGCCTACTAACTTCATGAACCGCTTGAAGGCCGGCTAAGGCCTCTTTAGTTACCTTAGAATGGAACATACCAAAATATTCTCTCCATAGATTAATAAATCCAAATGGTTGCTAGGTGCATTAATGAGTTGAGAGGTTTCGCGTTTTAGCTACCATTTAGATGATATTCAACAAGTCGTTTTGCATTAGCTTACTTACAATTTTGCTCAATAGAGAGATTACTTTGATTGATGTTACTAATCTTGAGTTCTAGTTGAAATCGTCTCGTACTATTATCTTGATCAAGGTCTTCAATTTCGAATAATACCGTCTGTACCGGGTGGTATATATCGGTCTGTCAATAGACACAGATCGTTTGCTACCGGTCAGTACGTACCGGTCCAACAATAAACTAGTATGTGGACCGCCCATTACCGGGCGGTATTTGTTTTATTTATAAATTATATATATATATATATATATATATATATATATATATATATATATATATATAAAGGCAACGTTGCACATTTTTTTTAAATTATATATATAAATATATATATAAGTATATAGATAAATATATAAATAATAACAGACTATATATATATATATATATATATATATATATATATATATATATATATATATAGGAGACGTCGCCCCGCCTAGGGAGAAGAGAGGCAACGTTGCCTCATGTGGGGGAGAAGGGAGGCGACGTCGTCGAAATTCTTTTTTTACTTATATATATATATATATATATATATATATATACACCGAACGGTATATCACTTGGTATATAGTATTGTACTGAGAGAAGGTCAAAATTCCGGTACGGTACGATATTTAATTCCTTGATATATATATTTATATAAATCTGCGACGTCACCTCTCTTCTCCCCACTCTGGGCGACGTCGCCTCGCATTGTCACGGACTTAGCTGGTTTTGCCTAAGTTGTGCGGCACCCTTGCGTATCCGTCCACAAAAGTCAGCCTCCCCAAAACCTCCCATGGTCCCTTAGGACCTACAAAAGAGAAAACGAGTTAGAGAAAACGCCTCACTCGGGATCCACAAGCAATCATTTCCGGAAACACTTCTTAGACAATGCAAATTACAAACAAACTTTACAAGCTCTTAACAGTTGCACAACAAAGGGGTAAAATGGTCCACTACAGATCGAAACTAAAATGGGACTATTAAGCCTTCGGTCGTCCCTCTACATGCTGTTCAAAGCATGAACATACCAAAAGACACGGACATACATAAGCATTACATCAAACATCCTATTTTGAAGTTTGTTTGTGACAGCATGGGGAGAAGAGAGGCGACGTCACAGATATATATATATATATATATATATATATATATATATATATATATATATATATATATATATATATATATATATATATATATATATATATATATATATATATATATATATATATATGATTGGCTCGTCTTATTTTTCTGCGACGTCGCCTCGTTTTTCTGCTCGTCTCATTTTTCACCTCGGCGGTGTCGCCTTGTTTTATGACGTTGCCTCGGCAATGGCGCCTTGTTTTTTTGCCTCAGCCACGTCGCCTCATTTTTCTGCTCGTCTCATTTTTCGCCTCGGCGATGTCACCTCGATGATGTCGCCTCGTCTCATATATATATATATATATACATATATATATATATATATACATATATATATATGATGTTGCCTCATTTTTCTACGACGTCGCTAAGCCGCCTAGGGAGGAGAGGCAACGTCGTCAAAATTTTTTTTGTTTTACTTTATATATATATATACCGAACGATATACCGAGCGGTATACCATTCGGTATACAGTTCCGTACTGTACCGAGCGAATCTCGAAACTCCGGTATGGTACGATATTTCAATCCTTGATCTTGATGGTGTATGCGCTTCAGATAATCCCACATCTCTTTAGCTATACTAAAGGAGCGTAAATTGTTCACCATATTATCACGAATGGTCGTCGTGCACCCACAACAACTTCGTTTAACGAACCGTTCGTCGCTTTTGCCTGCTTGTATAAAGACATGACAGCATGTTTTGCCTTGGTTTTGTATGTTTTTGCTTGGAAAATATAAGCAACGACAGTTCGCAGCACTGCAGTGCAACCGCTTGCCGCGCTGGGCCGAACTGCCCTAAAATGGCTCCGTTTTCGTATGCCACGGCTTGTTTTATGTAAACCGTAGCTACATGCAAAACGTCAGTCATCTCCGCACCCTGGAACCCCCCGGGTGGCACAGGGCTGGATGGAGCTTCGGTATATTGTCGAGCCTTGAACAATCTTCACAAGTTCGCACGTTAACTTGACGGGAACTTTCTTTCGTGCCTGACACTCGGTGAGCAGTTGTTTATGGACTTACAACTATTTATTCTACCTTCTAAAGTCTTTGTTTTCTTCTTCCTCTCTTACACTCAAGGTGCTCGCTGAATTACTTGTAAAGCTTCTCTCTTCGCAAGACGTCGGGACTTGTCTGTTGCTCGTTTTCAATCTAATCAACTTTCTGTTTACAGGTCCTTCGAGACCTATACGAGGTTGCAACTAGGCTGACCCTTTGCGGACACATGTCGTAAGAGCGCCTCATGACTTAGGCAATCCCAGCTATGTTCGAGGAGTTAGTGCAAGGGTGCTTCACGACTTAGGCAACTTCAACTAAGTCCGTGATTTTGCAGTAAGGGTGCCTCACTACTTAGGCAATTCCAGCTAAGTCCGTGACATTGTGATATCAGAGCGGGCAAGCAATTTGAGCAAGCAGCGAAGAAACTTCGTAATCTCGCCATATCAAAGTATCGTGGCGAATCGAGCAAGGCGGGGCAAGCCGGACCATTGCCCCTAGCAGCCGTAGGTGGGCTACAAGTGTAAACTCGCTCTCATGCAGGTAGAGCTGCTCTGGAGGATCATGGCAGCGAATATGATGAGCGAGAAGTTGGCTACTCTTCGCGAGAGGAGGTGCAATCCGGAGCGCTAACCGAGAAAAAGAGTCACAAGGAGAGACTCACAGCGGCGGAAACCCACCTGGATGTTCTTGATGTGAGCTTGAAAGAACTCTATCAAGGCCAACGAAGGCTTCTTGGGGTAGAGAACTCGCAAGAAGAAGTTGAATCCCGAATCGACAAGGTTGAGGCCCAAGTCGATCGACTGACGGGCGATACCAAACACTCCATGCAACATTTGCACAAAATCGTGGCGGAACTCACTTCTAGAGTGATAGCACTCACAAGGGCACTAAATACAGGAGGGAGCAACACTCGCGTTGCGCCACCACAAAACTTGAGGACACCTAAGCCTTATTGCTATGGAGGTGCTAGGGACGTAAAAGAGTTCGAGAATTTTTTGTTTGACATGGAATAGTACTTTCGAGCTACAAGGTTCGATTATGAAGATACCAAAGTTTCAATAGCAACTATGTATTTGAATGGGGATACAAAACTTTGGTGGCGAACTCGTTGATTGAAGATCTAACAAGGTCGGTGTCGATTAGACACATGGGAGGACTTGAAGCGAGAGTTGAGAACCCAGTTCCTACCCGAGAACACAGTTTGTCGTAAGGAGGAAGTTGAGACAACTCTGCCAAACTATTTCCATTCAAGACTACGTGAAGCAATTTTCTGCACTAATGCTGGACGTCCAGGACATGTCCGAGAAGGATAAGTTGTTCGGCTTCCTCGATGGTCTGAAGCCATGGGCTCAACAAGAACTGCATTAAAGGAATGTCACCGATGTGATTGGGGCAATTACGGCCGTAGAAAGGCTCACCGATTTTGTTTCCTTAGAGGACTTAGAGAAAAGGAAACAATCTTCAGGAAATTGCCCTCTAAAATATTCTCAAGGGAAGGAGCCCAAGGGTGAGCAAAGGAAGAAGAATTCCCATAAAGGGCTAAGCTGAAAAGGCAAAGCCCCAAAACTTGACGGATGCTTCTTGTATGGAGGATCGTACATGTTGAGGGAGTGCCCATAGAAACAAGCACTCAATGCCTTAACAGCTTCAATCCACGCCCCCAAATCAGATAAGGGCAAGGCCGTCGCTCTTAGTTCGAGTAGTTCAGAATCCAACAGTGTCGATGAGGAGTTGCAAGGACCCCGGATGGGAGTAATGTGTTTGTTGAATGTTTTGCGGGGTCAAGTGGGGGAGAATACGAAGACAAAGTCACATAAAGCAAGGATTAGTGAGTTGATATATGTGGACATTAAGCTCAGTGGCCAAACAACCTGTGCAATGGTGGACACGAGCGTTACCCACAATTTTATTACTGATTGAGAAGCAAAGAGACTTGGACTGATCTTGGAGAAGAACCCAAGTCGGATGAAGGTGGTGAACCCGGAGGCCAAGCGGATATTCGGGCTGGCAAAGGGAGCCTCTATCAAGATCGGGACTTGGAGAGGGAGCACAAACATAATGGCGGTGCCACTGGACGACTTCCAAGTGATTCTTGGAATGGAGTTCATGCACGCGGTGAAGTTGGTGCCAATGCCGTTCCTGAACTCCCTATGTTTGATGGGAGGTGATGACCCCTGCGTGGTTCCCGTTTCTCGAAGAGGAACCAAGGACCCCTAACAACTATCGGCATTACAACTAAAGAAAGAGGTATGAAAAGACGAATTAACATTTGTGGTTGCTATGAAGCTAGAGCCCCTTGATGGGGAGGTCATTTGTGAACCTGCTGTGGTGGCGAACGTTATGAAGGAGTTTACAGATGTTATGCCACATGAGTTGCCGAAAACTTTGCCACCACGTAGAGGCATGGATCATCATATCGAGCTGGAGCCGGGAGTAAAGCATCCAGCGAGACCACCTTACCGCATGCCCCCTCCAGAGTTGGCAGAGCTCAAAAAGCAATTAGATGAACTACTAAGCGGTGGTCTTGTCCACAGTTCTAAAGCACCATTCGAAGCTCCAATTCTCTTCCAAAAGAAACAAGATGGGAGCCTCTGACTATGCGTTGACTATCGAGCCCTCAATAAGGTGACGGTGAAGAACAAGTATCCCATCTTACTCATCGCGGACTTGTTCAACCAACTAGGCAAAGCAAAGTTCTTCTCCAAACTCGACCTTTGTTCTGGATACTAGCAGGTGCACATTGCTGAAGGCGACGAAGCGAAGACTACTTGTGTGACCAGGTACAAATCGTTTGAGTTCTTGGTGATGTCTTTTGGCTTAACCAACGCTCTGGCCACATTCTGCACTCTTATGAACCAATTATTAAAGGAGTATTTGGATAAGTTCGTGGTTGTCTATTTGGACGATATCGTCGTCTACAGCCAAACGCTCGAGGATCATGTCGAGCACCCTCGGACAATTTTCAACGTTCTCAAGGAGAACACTTTGTTCGTGAAAGGGAGAAGTGCTACTTTGCTTAAACGAAGATCTTATTCTTGGGGCATCAAATCGGTGATGGTTCTATTCGGATGGACAAATCAAAGGTGCAAACTGTTGCGGAATGGCGAACTCCAAAGAAGGTGTCGGAGCTGAGATCTTTCCTTGGTTTCGTCAACTATTATTGGTGCTTCATAGTTGGGTATTCGAAGTGTGCAACTCCATTGACGGAGTTGCTGAAGGAGTAGCCTTGGAGATGGTTTAATAAATGTGAAGCTGCATTCTAAGATCTAAAGGCTGCTGTGTTGGAAGAATCGGTGCTCAAATTGCCGGACTATGGGGAGCCCTTAGAAGTCCATACAGATGCTTCAAATTTCGCTATTGGGGGAGTACTCATGTAGGAGGATCACTTGTTGGCCTACGAGAGTCGCAAGCTCAACAAGACTGAGCGATGGTATCCAGTGCACGAGAAGGAGAGAACAATGGCAATGAGACCTAGCGGCGGTATCCGGTGCACGAGAAGGAGATGACAGTGGTGGTCTATTGTCTACGAGTTAGGCGGCACTACCTTTTCGGATGGACAACATCGCTTTGAGTTACTTCTAAACTCAAAAGAAACTCTCCCCGAAGCAAGCACAATGGCAGAACTTCCTAGTCGAATTTGATATGACAATGAAGTACAAGCTCGGAAGAGCAAATGTCATGGTCGATGCGTTGAGCCGAAAAGTGGAGCGGGTGAATGCCATGCAACTGGAAGGCGGACGCCAAGCAAGTCAGCTGCACTCCAATTTCCTTTTCAGAATCATGGATGGATTATACAGTGATCCCCAAGCAGTAACCCTTATGCAACTAATTAAAGAAGGCAAGACACGATGATTTTGGGTCCTGGAGGGACTTGTCTACGCTAAAGGGAATGGGGTTTATGTTCCTCGAGTGGATAATTTGAGGCGCGAACTCTTGAGAGAGTGTCATGATTCCCTTTGAGTAGGATATCCGGGCATTCACCGAACATTAGCTGTCGTGGAGAGGGCCTTCTACTGGCCGAAGATGGGGATTGATGTGGAGGAATATGTTCGAACGTGCCTTACTTGCGAACAAGATAAGGTGGAGCAGTAGAAGCCAGTGGGACTTTTGGAGCCGTTGCCTGTACCAGAAAGGCTGTGGGAGAGCATTTCCTTGGACTTCATATCAAGCTTGCCAGTAGTAGGGGTACTCGGATCGATACTTGTGGTGGTTGATCGATTTTCAAAGTATACAACTTTCATTGCTGCACCTCTACACTATTCAACAGAGGAGATGGCTAAGCTGATGATGAAGAATATGATAAAGTATTACGGAGTCTCGCATAATATCATCAGTAATTGAGACGCTCGGTTCTTGGGATGGTTTTGGACCGAGCTATTCAAATTGTTGTAGTCTAAGTTATACTTATTCATAAGCCTCCACCCCTAGACGGATGACCAAACCGAAAGGATAAACTTGCTCCTTGAGCAATATCTTCGGAACTACGTGAGTACCAACTAACGAGATTGGGTGAAGCTGTTGGACATAGCCCAATTCTGCTACAACTTGCAGAGGAGCTCTATGTCCAACAAGGGCCTCTTCGAGATCATTATAGGATAACAGTCGTCGACTCCTCACACCTTTGGTATCGAGTATACTGGGAATAGTTCGTTAGCATATCATGTTATAAAAGAATGACACCGAAATTCAGATATTGCGCAGGCTTACTTGGAGAAGGTGGCCAAAAAGATAAAGAAGTGAGCAGATTTGGAAAGGCGATCACAAGAGTTCAAAGTCGGCGATTTGGTGTTGGTGAAGCTCCAACTAGCATCACTTTAATTCTTTAGGCACAAAGTATACAAATGATTGACAAGTCCCACATAGTCCCACATTAGGAAAATCAAGCTTTTTATCTCCTGTTTAAACTATAAATAAGGGTCTGGGCTTTGAAGTCAGATGCACCACAAAAAAACTTGATTGTTTGTTTTGGGCTTTTCTTGTTTAGTAGTTTCAGGTGTTTTATGGCCTAGGAACATCTTCCTAAGGCATTTGTAATAGCCCCTTTTTTTATAGTCGTAATTTGCTCCTCCTTCGTCCGTGGATGTAGGTTAATTGACCGAACCACGTAAATTTGGTGTTCTTGTCTCTTTTAATTTTCTGCTTTATTGTCTTTATTGGGTTGCCAAATTACCTTTTAGGTAAATATCTTGGGGCCTGCTCTAACAAACTGGTATCAGAGCTTGGTTTCGGGATCTTTTGGCAACGATGACAATAACAAAGATGGTTGTCGAGAAATTCGATAGAAATGTCAACTTCGGAATGTGGCAGCTCAAGATGGAGGTCATTCTGGTTTAAGATGGAGTTGATTTAGCACTACAGAGAGCTGAGAACATTCCAGATGATATATCAAAGGAAGATTTTGCGGTTATGGATAAGAAGGCCCGATCAAGCATTATTCTAAATCTCTTTGACGAGGTTTTACGGGAGGTAGCTACGGAGACTACGGCTAAGAGCATGTGGGACAAGCTTAAAGCCTTGTATATGAAGAGGACAGTGGAGAATCATCTCTACTTGAAGCAGAGTTTATATATGCTTCGGATGACTGAAGGTACATCTATACTCTCACATCTTGATAAATTTGATTCCTTGGTTATGAAGTTGGAGAATATAAATGCGAAAATTGATGACGAGGATAAGACCCTGTTACTTTTGTGTTCTCTTTCCCAATCCTTTAAGTATTTCCGTGATACTATGATTTATGAAAAAGAAACAATTTCGTATCAGGAAATTAAATCTATACTAAAATCTAAGAAGCAGATAGACAGGGATATCACTGGGGAAAGTAGAGAGAATCAGGTTGAGGGTTTGGTTGTCAAGGGTAGAATGGATAAAAGAGAATTTGACAATAGTAGATCTAAATCCAAACATAGAAATTTGGAGTGCAGATATTGTCATAAAATGGGGCACATTAAGGCTGATTGCTTTAAATTGAAAAATAAATTAAAGCAAAAGGGAAAACTTATTGAGAAAACTACTGAGTCCGCTGAAGCTAGTGTAGTAGCTGATGAGAATGCCAGAAATATTTTCTGTGCTACTGATGACAGGACGAGGTCTAAAAATGAATGGATTTTAGATTCGGGTTGTTCTTATCACATGTGTCCCAATAGAGATTTGTTTTCCACATATGAATTATGTAATGGTGGAATTATTTTGATGAGCAATAATGCAGCGTGTGATGTTGTTGGTAGAGGCACAATCCGAATTAAAATGCATGATGATATTATGAGGACGCTCACTAATGTTAGACATGTTTTTGATTTAAAAAAGAATCTCATCTCTTTAGGCACCCTAGAGGCTCTTGGGTGTATATACACAGCTGAAGGTGGAGTTATGAAAGTTTCTAGAAGTGCCCTTGTTGTTATGAAAGCTTGTAGGTCTGGTAGCTTGTATATTTTGCAGGGAATTACTGTCACAAGTTCGGTTGCAGTCTCGTCATCATTGTCTGATTCTGACATCACCAAATTATGGCATATGCGTTTGGGTCATATGAGCGAAAAAGGTTTGAGCATATTGAGCAAAAGGGGTCTTCTTTGCGGACAGAGTATTGGGCCACTGGATTTCTGTGAACACTGCATTTTTGGGAAGCAGAAGAGAGTCAGTTTCAATTCTCTGGTAGTTCACAAAACGAAAGGTACTCTTGACTATATTCATTCAGACCTTTGGGGTCTAGCTCGTGTTTAGTCTAAGGGTGGTGCCAGGTATATGTTGACTTTCATTGACAATTATTCCAGAAAAATTTGAGTTTATTTTCTGAAGCATAAAAATGATATTTTTCTAACCTTTAAACAATGGAAGGCTTTGATTGAGAAGCAAACTGGTAAACAGATAAAGCGGTTTCGAACAGATAATGGCATGGAATTTTGTGAAGGTGACTTTGATGAATTCTGCAAAAATGAAAGAATTGTTCGGCATCGCATTGTTAGGATGACACCTCAGCAAAATGGGGTGACTGAACGTATAAACATAACACTCTTGAAGAGAGCAAGGTGTATGATCTCAAATGTAGGATTGACAAAGGACTTTTGGGCAGAGGCGATTAATATGGCTTGTTATGTTGTCAACCGTGCTCCTTCCGCAGCACTTAATTTTAAAACTCCGGAGGAAGTTTGGTTAGGTACTCCTGCTGATTACTCTGATTTAAAAATTTTTCGGTGTCCAACATATATGTATGTAAATGAAGGAAATTTACAGTCTCGAGCTAAAAAGTGCATTTTCCTTGGGTATGCTTCTGGGGTGAAAGGATACAGATTATGGTGTTCTGATCCCAAATCCCCAAAATTTGTAATCAGTAGAGATGTTACTTTTGATGAATTATCTATGTTATCTTCAAAAGAGGAATTTACTAGTTGTACAAATGATAGTGCGCAGAAGCAGGTGGAGCTTAAGATTGGTAGTTTTAATTCTTTTCAGTGAACTCTTCTACTCAAAGAATGCCAGTAGATGGTCCCGAGTCTATTAACGAAGATGATCCAGAGGAAGAGCAATATTCTATAGCCAAGGATAGACCACGAAGAGATATTCGACCACCACAAAGATATGCAAATTTGGTTGCATATGTTTTGTCTGTTGCAGAAGAAACAAGTGAAGTTGGTGAGCCTACTACCTACTCAGATGCAGTTTCTTGTGATAATTCCGCTAAGTGGTTGATTGCGATGAATGAAAAAATTGAATCTCTCCATCAGAATAGAACTTGGGATCTTGTGAAGCCGCCTTCGGGTAAGAAAATTGTTGGATGCAAATGGGTCTTCAAAAGGAAGGAAGGTATTCCAGGGGTTGAAGATGCAAGGTATAGAGCACGATTGGTTGCAAAGGGCTCTAGTCAAGTACATGGTGTTGATTTTAATGATGTATTTTCACCTGTTGTTAAACATAGCTCTATTTGTGTTTTTCTTGCTTTAGTTGCCATGTATGATTTAGAATTGGAGTAACTTGATGTCAAGACAGCTTTCTTACATGCAGTGATTTAAAAAGCGCTAGGCGCCAAAAGGCGCCAAGGTCCACAAACGCTCGAGGCACTAGGTGCTCGCCCGAGCGAAGCGAGGCGCTAAAATATAAAAATATATAATATAATTAATAATTTCAAATAAATAGCTGTGTCTACTTCCGGAAGTTAACTGATGGCTCTTCTGTGTATTTGTTGTTTTATGTTGATGACATGCTTATTGCAGCTAAGAATTTGTCAGAAATTCACACTTTGAAAATGCAGCCGAGTAGTGAATTTGAAATGAAAGATTTAGGAGCAGCTAAGAAAATTCTTGGCATGGAGATCAAAAGAGAACGAGGAGTTGGAAAATTATTTCTGACCCAGAAAAATTACCTCAAGAAAGTCTTGGAGAGGTTTGGCATGAAAAACGCTAAGCTAGTGAGTACTCTTGCTAGCCATTTTCGGCTATCTGCTGCTTAGTCACCACAATCAGTTGAAGAAGAATATATGGTGCAAGTTCCATATTCCAGTGCCTTCGGTAGTATTATGTATGCAATGGTTTGTATTCGTCCAGATATTTCGCAAGCACTTAGTGTGGTTAGCAGATATATGTCTTGCCCGGGTAAAACACATTGGCAGGCTGTGAAGTGGATTCTCAGATACTTGCAAGGGACTTCAGATGCTTGTTTGGAGTTTGAGAAAAATCGTGACACTTTGGTTGGTTTCGTCGACTCTGATTATTGTGCGGAACTTGATAAACGAAGATCTTTGACAGGCTATGTTTTTTGCGTTGGCGGTTGTGCAGTTAGTTGGAAAGCTTCCTTACAACCTGTCATGTCTTTATCTACTACAGAGGCAGAATATATGGCAGCGACAGAGGCGATCAAAGAAGTTTTATGGTTTAGAGGTTTGTTCGGTGAATTATGTCTACATCAAGATGTTATTACAATTTACTACGATAGTCAAAGTGCTATTCATTTGACTAAAGACTAGATGTATCATGAGAGGACGAAACACATCGATGTGAAGTTTCATTTTATCTGGGATACCATTGCTGAGGGAAAGGTCCTTGTTCAGAAAATTCATACGAAAGACAATCCAGCTGATATGCTTACGAAACCTCTTCCGGTTTACAAGTTCAAGCAGTGCTTGGACTTAGTTGGTGTTCAATGTTGGTGATTGCCCGTTGGGGCTTTTGTGAAGAAGGTGGAGCAAGTTTTCCCTTAATTGTCAATGTTGGGACATGCGAAGGTGGAGATTTGTTAGTTTGGCAAGTTCCACATAGTCCCACATCAGGAAAATCAAGCTTGTTATCTCTTGTTTAAACTATAAATAAGGGTCTGGGCTTTGAAGTCAGATGCACCACAAGAAAACCTGATTGTTTGCTTTGGGCTTTTCTTGTTTAGTAGTTTCAGGTGTTTTATGGCCTAGGAACATCTTCCTAAGGCATTTGTAATAGTCCTTTTTTTTATAACAGTAATTTACTCTTTCGTCCGTGGATGTAGGTCAATTGACGGAACCACGTAAATTTGGTGTTCTTGTCTCTTTTATTTTTCTGCTTTATTGTATTTATTGGGTTGTCAAATTACCTTTTAGGTAAATATCTTGGGGCTAGCTCTAACAATCAGTAGGGTGGGTAACGTCTCTTATAAGTTGCAGCTGCCGACGTGGGACAAAATTCATAATGTTTTTCACGCCAGCAACTTGAAAGCTTATCACTCAGATCCGCAAGATGCTTCCTGAAGTGTCCCAACTCGGTTACCCCCCACCAGAGCCTCCTACGAGAAGTGAGTTGAAACTATTTTAGCGGATTGTAAGATAAAGCTACCTAATGGAGCTGAGCAGACCGAGTACTTGGTGAAGTGGTGAAAGCATCCCCGAACCGAAGCCAGTTGGGAGCCTGAAGATGCCCTATGACATGAAGAAGCAATTGTCAACAATTACCAACAAGCGTCGACGAGGGCGTCGACGGTTTAAGTAGGGGAGAATGTCATGAACGGTCGTCGCGCACTCGTAATAATTTCGTTCAATTAATCATTCGTTGCTTTTGCATGCTTGTACAGAGACATGACAATATGTTTTGCCTTGATTTTTTGTGTTTTTGCTTGGAAAATATAAGCAACAACAGTTCGCAGTGCTGTAGTGCGATCGCTCGCCGCGCCACGTCAGGTCGAACTGCCCCAAAATGACTTCATTTTTGTGTGCCACGACTTGTTTTATGCAAACCGCAACTGCACGCAAAACGTCAGCCATCTCAACACCCTGGAAACCCCCGGGTGGCATAGGGCTGGATGGGGCTTCGGTATATTGTCGGGCGTTGAACAATCTTCACAAGTTCGTACGTTAACTTGACGGGACCTTGCCTTCGCGCCCGACATCCGGTGAGCAGTTGTTTGTGGACTTACAACTGTTCGTTCTATCTTCTAAAGTCCTTGTTTCTCCTTCCTCTTTTTTCTCTCTTGTACTCAAGGTGCTTGCTGAATTGCTTGTAAAGTTTCTCTCTTCGCGAGACGTCGGGACTTGTCCGTCGTTCGTTTTCAATCTAATCAACTTTCTGTTTTATAGGTCTTTCGGGACCTGTACAAGGTTGCAACTAGACTGACCCTTTGCGGACACATATGTTACAAGAGTGCCTCATGACTTAGGCAATCCCAGCTAAGTCCGAGGAGTTGGTGCAAGGGTGCTTCACGACTTAAGGCAACTTCAGCTAAGTCCGTGACTTTGCCACAACGGTGCCTCACGACTTAGGCAATTCCAGCTAAGTCCATGACAATATGGGCTTCAATAGATTCTAAAATCCAAGAGATAATTCGAGCATCCTTTGCCTCCCATTGGCTAAGTTCCTTATCTTCTTCACGAGCATCATTGGACTCCAAAGCTCCTTCCCTTTCAGGAACATTTTGAATTGAAATTCCCATGTTGCATAATTCTTTCCTGTAAATTTGATAGCCAAGGTCTTTGTAGATATTTTTCCAAAAAGATTCTCAGTAGACATTCTTAAAAAAAAAAAAATCAAATGCTGATATCTCATTGCGAGGCTGTCAACTACAAGTTGATCGATCAAAAAATCTCAAAGCGAAGTTATTGATCAGAAATTAATCAACCCAGAATAAGAAAAATGAAAGCTGACCAGAAAACTTTGAAAGACAGAAGCAAAGTAATTCAAATATCCAGGATTCGAGAACCTGACTCTGAAACCATGACAAGTTTTGAGTAAATGGCTGAATGACCTCCTCTTGAGGATTCTTTCCATTAAATAAGAATTGCTGTACAATCTACTTTTGGTAAGAATATATACACAGCTAATACACTGATTATTGATAATCTATTTTAGGTGAGAATATATACACAACTAATACACTAAATATGGTAAAATAAATCTCATAATCTCAGCCATAATTTCTGCTATAATCTCTGCCACTGCTAGCTTCTAGTTGGGTTTGCACCCTCTATTAAAAGATTGATGATTTGACAAATTAGAATGCGGAAGTGGTTAAGGATACATGTTATCAAGTTGCCATATGATAGATAACCATGCCATATTTGACACCCTTAATTATGTTGTTAAAAAGAGGAGAATTTAATTTTGATATGAAGATCCATGGGATCATAAGCTCTAGTACTTCATCCTCATGGAAGTGATGGGTAAGAATGATCATAACTTTCAATTTGAAGTTTAGTTGATGGGTCTTCACCCTTTTAAAATTCATTCTTATCTAGTATATAATGGCAGTGCGTTTAAATCTTTTAATTTACATTAATGTTCTTAATTATAATAATAATTGTAACTATCAAGGAATTTAATTTTGTGTGCTGGATCTATACTGGTCTAGGTTCAGACTAGTTGGTATATATTGATAGATGATGTACCAGTACATACCAAAAGGCCAAAAAAACTGAAAAATCAGTCAAAAAATAGGATTTTTCAGCTTTTTTTGGCAAATACAATCAATATGGATAACAATAAAATAATTTCATACTACAAAACAATAAATACTGCAAGGATCACAAATGGTATCAAAAGATGATATGACTATATACTGACATATATGTCAAAAGGAATTGTAACATATAAGCATTATAAGTTGGATGCAAGATTGAAGTATATACTTGCTTCTATAACCAAAATAATTGACATGAGTCTATGATTGTGCATTGGGGTTGTTGATTAGGTTAGTAATTATGCTAAGTTTACCTTGAATTGAGAGAAATCAGACTGGATCTTGGAGTTAAATCTTCTTCTTGAGCAAATAGCCATAACAGGTCTCTTTGGCTAAGGTTACTATGGACTGCTCAGTTAGGCTTGGTCCACATCCCTATAGTCATTAGGACCGGTATATACTGCTCTGGTCAGTTTTGCAAACCACAGTAATCATACACTTCACTTGGTTTAATGACAGCTTTAATAGATCATGTAATGGGTATGAGCATATATATATATATATGTGTGTGTGTGTGTGTGTATGTAACAATCGTCCTCATCATTTTCAATTTGTTCAAATGAACTTCATTAACATAGTGAATCTCCTACCTCATCAAACAATGGGCCATTTTTATTCTCAAGCATAAGAAGCTGGTCTATCGTCAGTTCTTATTTGTGTATGGATTTGGTTTACAACTATGCCGGTATAGCCAAAATCTATTTGTACCTAGGTTGGATTTGCACAGATCCACGTATAGGTCTATGCTGCTGTACCCAAGATATATGGAAATTAGATGGATCCACGTTAATCTAGTTGAGATCTATAGGGATCTAGGTTGGGTCTGCACAAAATTTGGTTGGTTTCAAATCAGATTGGTATATACTGGTCTGACTTACCTTTGTATATACATAATATCTTGAACCTGTCTTACCAATATTTAATATATTTTGTTATATATTCAAAATTCTTACTGGTTTTATATATTATAGTCAGTCTATATTTTGTTCATGCATATTTTAATATCTTGATACACATGTTGTGGATTTTGTTGCTTTTCAAATTATTTTTCCTCATATCAACAAAGTAGTTAATGGTTTGCATTCTTCTTCCTAAGCTTTTATTGAACCTTCTAGGTGAAGGAACACATGGAAATATTTGCAATTCTGAAAGGTGTGCATGATGATTGTTTGGGACAGAAAGTGCTTCAGATGATTGATGAAGTGAGTTTATTCTTTAATTTCTAAGGTGCTAAAATATTCCATTTAAGTCAATTTATGAAATTTTTATAATTGATGGATGAGATATACAATAAATTAATAGAATCAAGGTCTTGATGTATCCATCTTTGATATCTCCAATGACTCCATTTTTTCTCATGATTAAATTGATTGCTTCATTATATGGTCATAGGTCCAAGCACTTTCTATTGCTTTGTCTTATGTAATTATGATACCATAATATATTTGACTCCAAGGTCCCACATTAGTGAGAGTCTCTTGAACTGTGCTGTTGTTTTGTTATATCATGAGATAAAGATGTGGAATATGTTCTTCACTAATGTGATTGAGATCAGGTTGGTTTGATGGATAAAGTTAATACAATGGTTGGTGCACTTTCTGGTGGTATGAAAAGAAAGTTGTCTCTTGGAATAGCACTTATTGGAAATAGCAAGGTATTACAAATTTAAACTCTTTCTTCTTTACAAATCTTCTTGTACATGAATATGAATATGGTTTGCATTTTGTAGGTTATTATCCTTGATGAACCAACTAGTGGTATGGATCCATATTCAATGAGATCAACATGGCAGCTAATAAAGAAGATCAAGAAAGGGAGAATAGTATTATTGACCACACATTCCATGGATGAAGCTGATGTTCTGGGTGATCGGATAGCTATCATGGCTAATGGTCGTCTTAGATGCTGTGGAAGGTAACCTCTATGATACCTCATAGTTCTTTGTAATGATGACATTATCTGTGATAAGCATGCTTGCCATGAACTATTCAAGTATTCAATAGATTTTCTTGGAGAGTTGACTAGTCAGTATCTTGTCAAAATCATTCATTTCTATTATATCATGAGTGATCTTTTTCTAGTTATTTAATGATTAGATTTTCAGTTTTTGCTGCATTTGTTTGTTATCCTTTCTTATAATTGACAATAACCTGTATATCATTCATCCAATTTGCAAAGTGTTTTACAGTTACCTCTCTGTTTTGTTTTTTATTTCTTTAATTTAAGAAAATTGCATTTATTATTAAAACAACTTAAAAAACTTTAAGGGAAAGATTACATTCTGGTAGGACTTGATGATTATGTGAAGTCATATGCATAATTTTTAAAGTTCATGTGACATTTGAGTACTATGGTTTGTTGAATAAAAGTTATCTAGCATGCTTAATTGAAAAGAAGTGCTGGTGAGTTGTGGTTGATGGCCTACATTTTTCATGAATTTATATATACAGGGAAGATTTGTGCATATGCAGGCATAAGTGCTGTTCATGTTGGAAGATTCACCAAAACATATTCGAAAGCAAACAAGAAATAAATTAAAAAAATTGAATGGATAAACACAAGTATTCAGACCTTTTAACAAGGATTTAATTCTTGATTTAACAACTTTTTCAATACTCTATTGGAATGGCACAATATTGGTATATTAGGTGGTATATTATGCTGACATGTACGACTTGATATCATTGAATAGAATAATAAAAAATAAATAGCATTGTAGGTCTATTGAGATATTAAACCTTTCTTTCTAACAATTATATAGTTGGTAATAGGGTTTTGAATACCGATCCGTATTGGCGTACCGAGCAAAGCTCGGTACGGTATGTATCGTCGTTACGCTAGGGCATACCGATGGTATACCATAAAACCTTAAAAATACCTTCACTTACCATGCCACGATGTATCTATCAATATGCCTCGGTAACGATCGAAATCTGGGATGGTACCGGTTAGTACGCCTTAGTACCAGTCGGTTCGCCTTGGTACCGGTCAAAACACTGGTACTGCCCGATAGAGGATGGTTCGTGTACCGGTATCCTCAGATTGTTATGTACCGCTCGTACCGAGCGGTACATATCGAAATTGAGAACCCTAGGTGGTAAATTATAAGAAACATCAAGTATTCCAAACAAGGGTATGTTGTTGAGCATTTTTTAAATATTTTAAATAATGTAATTAAATTTAAGAAAGGTTTTAAATATTTTTCGGATGAAGAAACGTTGTGTCATGCCGATCAGGCAACACTATATCGTGTCGACCAAGCATATCTCTAGTTGGATCAATATGTACTGATTAGTATTAGTGGTATAGAAATACTAGTGTACCACTAGTACAGTAGAATTTCTTGATATATAAACCCTTTTCTAAATTTTTTTCTCCTAATTTCTTGATATATATAAATATTTAAATAATAATAAAATATATCTAAGTTATAGATGAATAGAAATTCTAGGCTGCAAGGGTTGAAAAATTCTTATCTCTTCGGATTCTTTGAGGAACAAGAATGTCACATGGTTCTTTGTCGAAGAATGTTATTGTTCTTGAATCCAAGGTTTGCCGTATCAAGACATATCGGCTAGCACGGGCGGTACATACCGATCCGATAGGAGATCGGTACGAGTGGTATATAACAGTTTGTTGGTGTACCCCATAATACTGTGTGTCAGTACATCGGTATAGCTTGGTACGTACTATATCGATGGTCGATTGGTATGCCGGTACGGACCGGAAAGGTGAACCGTACTTGAATCACCTATAAAGAAAAGATTTGAGATATTGGATTAGTGTTAGAACCCTTGCAGATTCTAAGCTTGGGGTTGATCTCTTTAGGGGATCGGCCTCCTTAGAACTCTATAGGGGTTCCTTCCTCCAAGTTGCTGTACAAAGACTGCAGAAAAGATTCATCTATTGCTTGTCAAAAAAGGATAAATACATGACTATTTATAGGGTTTCTAAACCCTAACTCCTAATAGGACTCTTACTCAAGGCTCCTACTTAATTAAGATTTCTACTCAAGATTCCTAATAGGACTCTTATTCAAGACTCCTATTCCTTTACAACTCCTAATTCTTCTTTAAGAAATAACCTCCAAATCCTAGCCGGCCTCTTCACCTCTTTAATAAGGGTCGGCTTAGGTAGGTTTTACATGAATGCCCCTATCAATTAGGACTCTCCTAGCTAGAGTCCTAAGAGACCCGCCCTCTTTAAATCAACCTTGTCCTCGATGCTGATAATCCATGAATTCTGGGAATTTGATCTTCAAGTCATTATAGTTCTCCCAAGTGGCACATTCTACTAGTAAGTTCGCCCATTATATTAGCACTCCAGTAATGGGTCGTCATCGTCGAGTCACGATCCGTCGATCAATAATGGCATTCGACTGGTTCTGGAGTTCTCCTTCGGTAGTCATATTTGGTGGGTGGCTTTGGGTTGTCTCCAAGCACTTGTTTACCATTTCCGTCTGGCCGTCGGTTTGTGGGTGATACGCCGACTCCTTTTCAATTTAGCGCCCTACATATGGAATAACTCTATCCAAAATCTGCTCATGAAGATGCAAGTAGAATTTGGCACAAGCACAATGCGTCCCTTATAGCGTAATCCTTTTGAGTTCCAATTGTAATGAGCCACGAAGTTTGGTGCTTTCTCCAATTTTTTTATAATTTTATTGGTCTTCGAATCTTCTTGCCATTCTATCTTAATATCCTCAAGGAAGTTGCTAGTCGGAAGTGAAACGGTCGAAAATTCAGTTTGCTCGGGTAGTTGTGAAAGCGCATCTGCAACAACATTCTCTTTCCCCTTTTTGTAAGTTATTTCATAATCAAATCCAAGAAGTTTTGTTACCCATTTTTGCTACTCAGGAGATGATATCTTTTGCTCCAAAAAGTACTTGAGGCTTTTATGGTCAGTTTTAATTTAAAATCGTCGACCGATCAAGTAGGGTCTCCACCTTGTTGCTGTGTGCACAATGACGAGTATCTCTTTATCATATGTTGACATATTTTGATGGGAGGGAGATAATGCCTTGCTAGTGTATGCGAGTGGTCGACCATCTTGCATGAGAATGGCTCCAATTTCGACTTCAGATGCATCGACCTCAATAATGAAGGGTCGACTAAAATTTGGTAGTGCTAGCACCGGCGTCGTCGTCATGGCTGCCTTAAGTTTGTCGAAGGCAGCGGAGGCTTTGTCCGACCATTGGAAAGCATTTTTTTTCAGCAAGGAAGTAAGTGGTGTATTGATCTTTCCATAATTTTTCATGAACTTGTGATTGTAGCCTATTAAACCAAGAAAGCCACGTAGCAATTTTATGTTCCTCGAGGTTGGCCAGTTTTGCATTGCTCCAATTTTGGAGGGGTCCACTGCCACACCTTCCTGTGATATGATATGCTCAAGATATTCCACTTTCTGGTGAAGAAAGCAAAAATTCGTAGTGGCCGTTGTGTGTTCGAAAGGCGGTTTTCGGTACGTCTTCTTTGCACACTCATATTTGATGATACCCGGATCGAAGGTCCAACTTTGTGAAGATTTGTGCTCCCTTTCAACTAGCAATTCATCTGTTATTGGAATAGGGTATTTGTCCTTGATGTTTATGCCATTAAGGGCTTGGTAATCAATGCACATTCGCCATGTTTCGTCATTCTTTCGTACGAAGAGCACCGGTGAAGAGTAGGGGCTGCAACTTGGCCGAATAACTCCTGTTTCGGGCATCTCTTTTACAATCCTTTCTATTTCATCCTTCTGCAGATATGAATGTTGATATAGCCAAGTATTTGCAGTAAGGTTCGTCGTATCATACCGTACCGGCGTTTCGACCCGGGCTCGGTACGGTACGGTACCGGTGTACCGAGCGGTACATCAGGGCATACCGAGCGGTACACCCTGATGTACCAAACAATTTTATATTTTTTTTCATACTGTAGCAGCACTACAGTATAGTACTGTAGCACTGTAGTAGTGCTACAGTATAATACTGTAGCACTGTAGCGGTACGGGATGGTCCGTGTACCGGTAACCTGTCGGATTGGTACGTACCGCCCGTACCGGGCGGTACGCTTCGGTATGGCAGACCTATTTTGCAGGATGTTTGCCTAGAAGAATTGGTATACAATGATCATGCCGATGGGCAAGAGGTAGGTTGCGTGGTTCGTCAAATATATCTGAAAATTCAGCAAGCAAAGGAAGTAGGTTTGGATCTTCAAATTCTATTGGCTCTCCCTTAGTTTGCTGCTCAAGTTGTACCAAAAAGTCGCTGCATGCTTTATGCAAAATCTTCTCCATTTGTTGTGTGCAAATCGTAGTTACGTCGCCCCCAAGTTTCCCGTGCAATATCACCTGTTTCCCCGTACTGTAAAATTTCACAATTAGTTTCATAAAATTCTAGGAAACATCACCTAATGTTGTCAACCATTAAATTTTGAGCATGGCCTCATGATCATCAAGAGGGAGGAGGAAGAAATATACAATTATCTCTTGGTCCTACAGTAACAGTTTCTCCCGCGGGCGCCTACGATCACATTTCAAAATCTGTCCGTCGGTGAACTTGACGTCAAACCTACTGTAATACTCGATAGGTAAGGCCATCCGGACAGCAACTTTATTGTCTAGGAAGTTATTAGTGCTGCTCGTGTCGATGAGAACAGTGATCGATTGTTGTTTGAGAAGGCCTTTAACTTTCATCGTTTATGGGTTTGAGTAACCGGCTAGTGCATGTACCGTAACTTCGGTTAGTTGTGGCTCTTCTTCTGCATCTTCTTCTTTATTATCAAGGCTCTCTTCTAGATGTTTAATGACCTTTTCTTCTAATGGTTTAATCATAAGAAGTCTCCCTTTTCTACAGCGATGCTTGCGGCTCCACGGCTCGTCGCGGTGCCAACATAACTCCTTTGTAGATCGCTCCCGAAGCTCTTCTCTTGTCATCATTTTTGGTGCAGGGACTCGGTTGATAGTAGGGGGGGCTGAGGTCTTCTACATTGCAGGTCGAGAAGTGATCTTAGTCCTCCGGGCTTTATGGTTCAATCGCTCCTCTTGATGTCGTGCGAAAGAGATGGCTGCCATAAGAATGTACGGTTGTCGTGCTTTAACTTCTCCTCGGATCTCCGGCTTCAAGCCCTCAATGAAGGTCCCCAATAGCTGTTTTTGAGACCAATCACGAGTTTGATTAGATAACCTTTCAAACCTGGTTTGGTATTCCTAAATGGTGGAGGTGTGTCGGATCTTTGCTAGTTGTCCGTCAATGTTCTCGTAATCGGTTGGTCCGAAGCGGATCAATAGTCCTTTTTTGAATTGTCGTCATGAGTGGACTCCATGAGTATATTTAAACCAGTCAAACTACTGTATGACATCCCCTTCAAGATGTATAGCTGCAATTTCCACCATAGATGCATCTGCAGTTTTGTGGTACCGAAAATATCGCTCCGCGCGTGAGATCCAACCAATCAGGTCTCCTTCTTCCCATCTATGGAAGTCCACCCTTATGTATGGATAGTTGGGGTCGGTCATAAAGCCTCCCCTCTTTTAGAAGTCATCTCTTCGGACTTGGTGCGATTGGTTAGAGCTCTCTCCTTGATATGATTTCTTCATGCTTGGTGGTCGGCCCAAATTGAGTTCGGTAAAGAGAGTCCGAATCTTATCCTCCATTCGCGCCTCCAAGGCTTCGAATTTAGCATTGATTGCCTCCTTAAATGCCATAGTATATGCCTCTAAATATGTGATGTTAAGATCTCTCTTTTGTTGTCGGGTTGAAGGCAAGTATAGGTTGAGAGAAGTGATGGTCGAAAGGGTTGGTGGATTGGTGGATGTAGGCTGCGATATAGGCTTGTTTTGTGGCTGTTTTGGGTAAAGTTTGAGGGTGTGGTTTGGTGGAGTTTTAGGGCTATGGATAAATGTTTTAGATCTGTGGTAGATGGTAGCAAAGGTTTGATAGAAATCAGTAGAAGTTTGCTGCAGAATTGTGTTGTCTTGTAAGAGCAGAATTGTCGTCGAAGAAACAGCGGTTTCTCGACGAAATTTTTACCAAAAACTTGAGAGATTTGAGGAGGGAATTGATAGCAAAATCTCAGTTTATATGACAGTAAAGATGTCCAATTTAATCAAGAGAATTTCGGCAGTATAACAGCAAGCAAATTGGTGCAAGTTGCGATAGCAGAATTCTCGTCGAAAAATTTTAGCGATTTGTGACGAAAATTTGCAGCAACACAAAATCATTTTTTTTAAGATGAATTTCTCAATAGATCAATCTTAGATGGAAGCCAAGATGATCTATGAAGTGTATAAGAAATTTCGTTCAAAAAAGATTGCAAATAGATCAGTTAAAGCAATAATGTGTGGCTGAAATTTTCTGTAGTACAGATTTTCAAGTGTAGCAGATTGGACGTAAAAGATCAGTGGTTTATATTGAGAATTTTTCGACGAAACCAAAGGGAAATCTACTGTTAGGAAGTGTCAAAGTTATCATAAAAATTTCATAAAGATTTGGATAGAAAAAACGCAGTAGCAAGATCAAACAGACTGTGCTATGCGGCTGAAATTCTACAATGTATCTTTCGTCGTAGAGATGAAAACTTTGCGACGAAAAGTTTATGCAGCAATAAAGGAACAATTTTTTTTTGGGATTTTCGAATAAGGATAACTAAATTGCAGCAGCAGTAAGGTAGGAAACCAGAACCTGTTGCAATTCACGGGGAGATCAAAGGATGATCTGTGGTAGTGGAGATGACGGCGGAATTTAGCGACGATCTTTTAAGCAATTGTGGGAATTGCTTTGGGTAGCTGTGGAGGGATGATGGATGGCTGTGGAAGGGCAGCGAGACGCCAAGAACGCTGCTTTGATACCAGGTGTTAGAACCTTTGCAGAGTCTAAGCTTGGGGTTGATTTTGTTAGGGGATTGGCTTTCTTGGAACTCTATAGGGGTTCCTTCCTCCAAGTTGCTGCACAAAGGCTGCAGAAAAGATTCATCTATTGCTTATCAAAAGATGATGAATACATGATTATTTATAGGGTTTCTAAACCCTAACTCCTAATAGGACTCATACTCAAGACTCCTACTTAATTAAGACTTTTACTCAAGACTCCTAATAGGACTTCTACTCAAGACTCCTATTCCTTTACAACTCCTAATTTTTCTTTAAGAAATAACCTCCAAATCCTAGCTGGCCTCTTCACCTCTTTAATAAGGGTCGGCTTAGGTAGGTTTTACATGAATGCCCCTATCAATTGGGACTCTCCTAGCTAAGTCCTAACAATTAGGTGTTGAAACTTTTGAATCACTGCAACGGATGCATGAGGCATACCGATTGGTACACCCTCCCTAATTGCATGCCTCTCAAAACGGGCTGCTCCATATATTGGTCAGTTGGCAGACCGGGACTGGTGCATGCTGTCCATTTCATACCATATTGGGTGGTGCAACAGTCCTTGTCAAGCAGTACAACAGTCCTTGGTTTGGATAATGTTTTCAATGTTGGATGAGTATGAAACTAAGATACCAACTAATATACCAACTTGTACCACCTGATATCACTGAAAATGAACAAAAACAATAACTTGAGCGGAATAGCAAGTGGTACCAAGTTTTATAGGTTGTCATTGGTGCTTGGTCAGATTGCAAAATGTCAGACACTATGGACCTTCCATCTTGTATTTTAAACCATAAATTTAAAAGCAATGAGGTTAAAGTTTAAATCAATATGTGACTGGATTTTCAAGTTATCTGGATTGCATAAGCACCTGCAAAAATATACATCTTTATATAACTGCATATGTCACGTATGTAGTTAGACTCCATATTTGACTTTCATAAGCCTTATGCAACGAATTTATATAGCAGCATATGCATATGCTGCGATATAAGCAGCTGCCTAGACTGCTTTTAAAAACTGAGTGCTAGGTTCAAATGGTTATCAACGATAACTTATCATAAAGTTGCAACTTTCAACTACATGTGAATTGTGACTTCAGGAGTCAAAGAACCCTGAACTAGAGTTATATTTTCAATTTTTGGCTTATTTTTCAGCACCATTTCCAAAATTCAGTACTTATAGGGCCCTCTTGATTTTTGATTATTCTAGAAAACCTAATGTTACTAATACGTTCTTAATTTTGTTAGGCAGTTTGTTTCTCATGAATCCATTTGTTTCTCTACATATAACCTCATTGTTCAGTACTTTTCGTTCAACTTGTATAGAACTAATAATTTGTCCTACAAAAGAGAAAATTTCAGGTCTTTGTCAGGAGTGTGTTTATAGCTAGAAACCAACTACATTAATCATATACTCTTGACATTTGGAACAATATCACTAGTATACAACATACACCACGGAAGTTTATATTGTATATGTCTTGTAAGTTCATCTGTTAAGAGTGTGCAAAGATAAAAACTGAAATCGAAGAGTAGGTACAAGTTTATAGTGAGAGGCTAAAAACCCACACAATCCTCACAATAGTCGCAACTCCATTGTACATGTCTAATTTTCATCACTATAGCTGCTAGAGAGACCCACTCGTGTAACAAATCCTCATTTCTTTTATTGAAATGAATTAACAATAATGTATTAGAAGATATAGCAAACTCTAAAACCTTAACTTCACTACATTTTCGTCTCTATAAATATGACCTTTATGCACTACTTTAAATTTGTAGTGTCCTTTCCTTTTGTCACCATATGAATCTTCTGGGGTTATATGCTTTTCACTTATGGTACTCATTAAATAATTCCATTGATGTTTTATTACAATTTCTCATATTCTTGTCCTATTTGAGGGGCACAAGCACTGATCAGACTAGATATCATTTTCTACATCTATAACACTTTTATTTCATTCTTGTCTACGGTTGCAGAATTTTATTTTATTCTTCTTTTCATGTATTACAAGGTTTATATCTGCTGTTGTCAATCTCCCTAGATCATGTCGTCCATCCATTTACTTGTAAACAAATGAGTAGTCTCTTCATAATCATTCTATAAACTAACTCTTAACTGTTTCCCCAAATTGTTCCTATATTCTAATATGTTAATTTATAATCATGTAATACTATACTAGCCTTTTTGTTAGCATCAGTTCAATATGGATTTTGCATCATGCCAAGCATTGATGTGATGATGATTTGTGAAGATGCTTCACAGTTCACATCTCTTTTGGGTAATGACAAGGTTTTGACATGCTCATAAATTTGAATACTAAATTGACTGACAGCTAGTAATGCAATCTACTTTATCTAAATGAAAATATTTAAGGGATGTTTTGTCACCTGAATCTATATATGTATATAAATATAATTGCAGGCAACTATAAATGTCTGTAGGTAATAGTCCAATCAGCTTTCTGGTCACCTGCACCCTCAAATACAGTAACTATTTCACTAGCTGCAAGCAGTGCAGCTTATTATGGTAATTCTGCAAATTGGTGGGGTTAGATTATTCCTTGTCATATCAAATATAGAAATTGCTACAAAATTAAACATTATTTATATTTTCTAGCACCTATGACAGGCAAAATGTATGCAATTGACACCACCAAATGGACAACCTAGTTGTAGGCAATGAAACAACTCCTGAATAAAAAGCATGCCCATGTGGAGTTTAAATCTAATATTGAGGTTCTTTGAATAAGTATGATTTCCTTTTTCTTAGTGATAGTCTCTAAATAATTGAACACTCGCATTTAAATTCTGCAACAAATTGATGTCATTTATAAATAACTAAAATAAACTTAATTCTTTATGCATTTGCCTTGGTGTTTTGCATTATATTTAAGTTTAGTTTGTTGGCACAAGTTCAAATAACTTTGTTCTACAAAGTCCTTGTGTTAATTAACTTTGGTTTCCTCTATTGAGTTATGTTAAAAGGACTCAGATTGCCTGTGATGTCATTTCTATTGGTTCTTTTAACAAAGTTTAAGCCAAGGGCCAACGGTTTCTATTTCTTTATTCTAATCAAGGTTCGAAATATTGTACCATACCGGTGTTTCGACGTTCGCTCGGTATGGTACGGTACGGTATACGGAGCGATATACCGTTCGGTATATATATATATATATATTTTTTATTTAAAAGCCAATGTCGTATCGCCTCAACGACGTCGCCTTTTCCTTCCCCACGTGGGGCGACGTCACCAAGGCGACGCGACGTCGCCAAGATTATATATATATACCTCAGTGATGTCACCGAGGCTTTTTCTAAAATATATATATATAAATATAAATATATATAATATATATATTTTTAATTTAAAAGCTGACGTCGCATCGCCTCGGCGACATCGCCTTTTCCTTCCCCACGCGGGGCGACGTCGCCTCGTTTAAATAAATAAATAAATAAATAAATAAATAAATAAATATATATATATATATATATATATTTGCACCTCGGCGACGTCGCCGAGGCTTTTTCTAAATTATTTATATATAAATAAATAAATAAATAAATATTAATATATATATAATTTTATTATTATTATTTGTTCCATCCGGTAGCGGGCGGTCCGCGTACCGGTATATCGTTGGACCGGTACGTACCACCCGTACCGAGCGGTATTATTCGGTATTGCTTACCTTGGTTCTAATTATCTTTTAAAATTTTTTACACTGTGTGACTGCTGTTATCAGTTTTAGGCTTTTATTTTCGAGTCTTATTAACATAATTTTATGTTTTTGGTAGTTCCCTTTTCTTAAAGCACAGATACGGGGTTGGTTATACACTCACAATAGTTCAGGTTTGTGATTCTTTAATTTCTCCATCATTTTAGTCCTGCCCTTGTTGTCTGACAAAATTATTCTCCCTTATAATGCAGACTTCTCCTGGTGTCTCTGTAGCTACTGATATTGTCCATCGTCATGTTCCAACTGCTACATGCTTGTCAAATGTAAATTTTCTTACTCTAAAACTTTCATGGTTTTGTCATCTGATAGATCACTTTCTGTTTGTGCTTCATGTTGTTAGTGGAAAAGATTTACGCATATGGTTAATGAACCTGAACTAATTTCCTTGCTTTTACTATGGCAAAATGTTGAAAATTTTCTAAATTATGCTGTGAAGTGATTGATGTTCAAAGATTGCAGAATCAATATATAAATCACTAAGTAGTGTTTGGTCATCTAAAAATTTGGATTTTACATGTCTACTTCTTTCTTAGGGTTTCTCAACCATTTATGTGGGTTATAACTAAAATATTAAATAAATTCTTTTCTTTCTTAGCACTTCCCAGCTTATCGTGTTATCCTACTTTTGTCATGCCATGCTAACACTACCTCAGTGAAGCCAAAAATTTCTTGATATCTATATTTGGAGACATACATTGGGAGGTTAACATATGGAATTGGAAATTGTTTGATAGATCAGCTCATGTTGAAACTATCCAGTATTGACAGCTCACATATTAGTAATCAAGCCTGAAGCTTGTATAAACATAAATATACTTCAGAGGTGCTTGTATGCACTTGATTGGTAACCAGCATTGGCAGATTACCATTTGAATATGTTGGAATAACATATGGAATATGGTTAAACATTATTTTCTCGTATGAGTACACTGTTTTCTCATTAATGAATTATATTTGTTGGGCATTTTATGTTTCACTTATAAGTTCCAAGCGCAAATCATGTTGACACAACTATACTGGACTATGTGTCAAAGGTTTGCTAGGTTACTAGACTTGAAGTAGTACTTTGCTCCAAGGTTCTCAATTTCGGTTGTACCAATATACCGAGGCATACTGGCAGTACGCCCAAGAAGAGTTAAAAAACCTCTAAAAATATCTGGAGGTAATGGTCCAAAAATATCGAGGCATACCAACCGGTACGCTTTGGTAACGGTCGAAATCCAGGGTGTACCGACCGGTACATCTCGATAACGATCGAAATCCAGGGCGTACCGACCGATATGCCTCGGTAATAGTCAGATTCCGATTGTTACCGCCTGGTATAGGCCTCTTATCGCCCAATACGAGGTCAAAACATTGGTACCGCCTGGTAGAGGATGGTCCGTATACTAATATCCTCTCGGATTGGTATGTATCGCTTGTCTGATACTGATGGTACACATTGAAATTGAGAACCCTGCTTTGCACATTCATGTTTTGGCACACTGTTTGTGCATGTGATTGTGTATGGGCAAATAATATTCTCATATTATTTATAGTTAGTATAATCAGAATGATTAAGTGATTTTCACTGGTATTAGAAAATTGAGCATTTTGCAATCTTAGTTTAAGTGCTCTAAATCTAACTTGTCCAAAACCTATTATTTTGCCTTTGTTACTTATCCAAGGCCATAGTTCATGGATGTCTTTGGCCCAAGGTTCGTCGTATCGTACCGTACCGATGTTTCGATCAGGGCTCGGTATGGTACGGTACCGGTGTACCGAATAATTTTATATTTTTTATATTGTAGCAATGCTACAGTATGGTACTGTAGCACTGTGGCGGTACGGCGCGGTCCGTATACCGGTAACCTGTCGGACCGGTACGTACCGCCCATACCGGGCGGTATGCTTCGGTACGGCAGACCTTGCTTTGGCCTATATGCTTGGTTGTGAATTGAGCTTTGCGTACTGTGGTGAACTATCCTTTAAGCATTTCTCACCTAGATAATTATTGGACGCAAATTTGGAGACTGCAATTTATGACAATCTTTTAGCTTGCTTTTCTGGATAAATTATATTTCAGAAGCCAATTTGTATTATTTTCACTTTGTTATATTCTATATTATTCCCTGAGAAGAATTAAGCTGTATATGATGTATGAGCATTGTTTCATTTTATTTCTCAGGTAGGTACAGAAATATCTTTCAGACTACCTCTTGCATCATCTACTTCGTTTGAGAATATGTTTCGTGAGATTGAAAACTACATTAGAGGACCAAGCAAGTATCAGGAAAGCTGCTCTAGTTTTTGTCAGGGCATTGAAAGTTATGGTATCTCTGTTACAACTTTGGAGGAGGTTTTCTTGAGAGTATCAGGAGATAACTTTCATGAAGATGATGAGAATGGTTATTACATGTCTCGTACTGGATCTATGAATACAATTATTGAAGCATCTACCTATACACTTACAAAATCACCAAATTCTAAATGTCTATTTGGAGTTCATCTCAAGTTTGTCAGATGGATATGTGCTACTCTGGGAAGAATATGCACTTCAATATTTGGTGCAGCATGTGGTTTGGTGACTTTCATCACATTATTTACTCTCAAGTTTTGTAGTTGTGGCTTGATTCCAAGGTCTATATTTTGGCAACATTCCAAAGCTCTCCTCATAAAAAGGGCAATATATTGTCGTCGAGATAGAAGATCAATTATCTTCCAGCTGTTCATTCCGGCTTTGTTTTTACTATTTGGTTTGCTTTTTCTAAAAATTAAGCCACATCCTGATCAGTACTCTATCACCTTAACAACATCATATTTCAATCCCTTACTAAATGGTGGTGGTGGTGGAGGACCTATCCCATTCAATCTCTCTCTATCCATTGCTGAGAAGGTTTATTTTATGTTGGGGAAAGCATGATTTTATGTTGTAACCTTTCCTCTGTATAATATAGCAATTAAAAAATATTTTTCTGTGATTTATGTACCTTTTTTCAGGGAATTCTGCTTAGTCCAATATATTATAATCTTGTAGGTTGCATCTCATGTTCATGGTGGTTGGATACAAAAACAGGAGCCAAGGTCCTACAGGTTTCCTGATTCTGAAAAGATATTAGCTGATGCTATTGAAGCAGCAGGGCCACAATTGGGCCCTGCTCTTCTTTCCATGAACGAGTACCTAATTACTAGTTTTAATGAATCATATCAGTCGAGGTACAGAGGACTTTTTTTTCTGCTAAAATAGGTTTTATCCAGCCTAGTGAATATAATTTTAAGAATCAGATTAATTTAAGTCAATCAGATCAATCATCATAAGTGCAGGCTTCTGTTTGACTTTCTGAGTCATGCAGAGTTCAATGCACTTTTTACATTTAGTTACAGCACTATGCCTATTTGACTTCCCTGCCTGTCATATGCAGAGTCCATTGCACTTTTTGCATTTAGTTATATCACTATACCTGTTTTATTAATGATTGAAATATTTCTGGTCGTATTATCTTTTTTGTTTTTCTTACTGTCTGGAATAATAAAATAATTATTCATGATTTACAATCAGTAAAAATCATTTCATTTTGTTTGAAATATATCGGTTGAACTGGATTCTTGGTAATGTTTCTCATTTTGGATGAAAAGGTTATTCTACCATGTATTTTATATGTTGTACTGAATCAGAATACAAGATTCACAAATCTTTTATTTCCTTCATACAAGCATGACTATGTTGGCCTGAACTTTTTCTTGTCAAGCATTTATATGCCATGTTATATTTCCTTCATACATCATTCATATTGCATTATCAAGCATTTATATGCCATGTTAAAAAAAAACGGTATTGGACCTCACTCGGACTGGTACATGCCAGTTGGTTTGGTATTGGTGTTTGGTACCACTCAGACCAATCAAAAAAATTAGTAAAATAGTAAACCTTGGTCAAAACTGGACTTCTGCTGCAGTATGCCGGCATATCATACCTTGATCAGATAGGTACATTGCAGGCTTACTGGCACATAAAGTGCATTATTGTAGAGTCTTAGACCATGTTAGAATGAAATGATTAGGGACGGGAATTCTCCCTGGGTTGGGCAAGGTGCACCTTGCTTTCTCTCCTGTGCTTTTATTGGAAATAGGTTAGTTTACTGGCACATAAACTTGATTTCATGGTCTCTTCTTCACTAAATAAAAAGGAACTCCTTTGGTGCTCTCTTCTAATTTTTGTTTCCAGATAATTGCTCGAAGATTTGTATTTGAAAGGATCTGAGCATTGAACCCCTGTAGGAAAGACATGTATATGATTTTAGTTAGTCTCTAGTCTCTACTCTCTAGTGTATTTTGGATATTTTTATTTTCAATTCCATTTTTTTTGTAGTTATATTTTTACTACAATTCTATATTCATGGTAGGTATGATTCAAACTTTTTAAAACATCTACTTGAATATGGTTATATGAGTATATGTAAGGTGTGTTTTTATGTATATGTATATGAATTTCAAGGGCAACGAAAGGACACCTTAGTTCCTTTTTTTGAGCAGTTTGAATGATAGTGCCTACATAAAGCCCTGAAGAGTCATCAGGTTGTGATCTTCTATGTTATCATAATATCACTGTTTTAAATATATTGGTATTGACACAATCTTGTATACAAATTCACTCTACAATTGCTAGCATATAATTAGAATATCTATTCAAGGTAATATCCTCCTACATGACTGTTCTTGCTCCAAGCCTATTTCTGTTTAGTACTGTTCTTTTTTTCCTCTTGAATTTCAGATTGAAAACAGAAAAAGAATTGCCCCATAAAACATTCAAATTGGAGCACCAAGGAACTCATTGTTTGAGATGTAGTAAAAGAAAATTCTTCGCAACTTCCTGTGAGCAAGTACCTTTTTTTTTCTGATTAAGGAAAATATTATAAAAAATTATCAAGAAAAAAGGGACTGTGGTACAATTTGTAAGATCCAAGTTGATGCAAGACTTGTGTGCTGGAATCCGTGGGGATCATACCACATGGCCACTATATTCTAAAACTCTTGGATCAGATTGCAGAATAAATTGGAGCATAACTTTTCAATTTATCCTGATAAATCCTTATGGATATCTCAGGTGTGGCAATATAGAAACTTCAGATTGTCTCAAGATAACTATTGATGAAAATGTTCTTCGGTAAATAACTTCTTTATTATTGTGTTTTTTTCTGTTGTGTGTGTGCCTGTGTGAGTGCACGCAAGTATTGTTTGTGAATGTGTTCCTGTGTCTTTATTTGTGCATGTAGATTGATACTTGATAGTACAGTCTAGTAACATAAAAGGAGAACCTAAATACTAGACTAGGAAGATGATAATATTCATATATAATGAACTATCCTCTGGAAAGTTGGTTAGTTCACATGAGATCTACACCAGTTAGTGTATGCTCTAAATTTCATGCAGTCTTTGGAAACCCTAACTGGAATTAGACCAAGGATCAATGTCTCGTGTGCAAATTTGTCAACCAAGGACCAATAAATTCTATCTCAGTTATGATTTGAACTTTGAAATATCTCAATGCTCCTGTGTATTGACTAGTCTTGATGTGAGGATTAAAGCTTGTTAAAAGTTAGTTTGGGACTGGTGATGGTGACAAATAAACTCAAGATATGAGGTATTAGAGTCTATAGATTGTGACAATTTGTGACGATCTTTATTTGCAAAAGCTGACTTAAATTCTTCACGCCGTGGAACTGGAAGAATTAAGTAACTTGATATTTTCTAAATGTTATTCATATGTATTGATTGTATGAGTTATGTTGTTATCCTCTTCAATACTTTTAGTTCTTTAATGACAGGCTAGGTTATATTAGTTCTGAATTCTCTTATAAAATATTATCTCAGACTGAGACTACATGGTTCTTTGTATGCTGTTGTATCATATTCAGTTTTTTATGTCCATGATCTTGGAACAATATTTTGCTTTCATATTTACATTGATATTATCTTAATTCCTTCAAGGTATGGTGCTGTCGTAATGGACGATCAGAAAAATGATGGTAGTATTGGATATACAGTGCTTCACAACAGTTCTTGTCAACATGCAGCTCCAACATATATCAATTTGATGAATGCTGCAATTTTAAAAATGGCAACTGGTAATGAACATTTAATGATTCAAACTCGTAATCACCCTTTGCCAATGACAATATCACAGCGGTCACAACGTCATGTACGCATCTTTCTTTTATCTATCAATGTTGCTCCCATGTCATGTTGGTTATGTAGATTGCTTTCTGTGAAATGAAGTAGTTTTCATTTATACAAGTTGTACTCTTTAGAAACTAAATCAGAAACTTATGATCTCTAAGTTTTTATAAAAGACGATAATATTAAGAATCTCCTTAATCTAGTGGACAGCAATGGATATGTTCATGACATGGCTGCCTTCATTTTTAATTTATCTTCACCTAGAAAGTTGTCTACAACTGTATGCTATAGTCTACTTACATTCTTGTATTAATTATTGTTTAGCTTTTTGAGTATTAACTGCCACTTCCTCATAGCATTGAGCTGGCTTTTGTATCATATTTTGAAAAATGAAGTTTTCTATCCATTTCAATTCTGTTTTCTCTGTGAAACAAACTCAAGTCACTCAGCATCAATGTATTGGTTCCTGAATAAAATTAAACAAATGTGATAATATTTCATGGTTCAAGTAAAATAATTTAATTTTAATCAAAGAAATATTTGATACTCTTCTGAGTTCTGACAAATTTGATTTCAGACTAATATTGGTTTTAGTAACTGGTTACACATACAATGTTGTAAGGATTCAAGTTTTGATCAGAGACCCATAGGGTACATACTGACATAAAACACTGACCAAAGAGAAATAGGGAGAGAAGAGGGGAGGAGGAGGAGGAGGAGGAGGAGGAGGAGCTGGAGAGGAGGAAGAGACTGCAGAGGAGGAGGTGGAGTATTGGAGATGGAGAAAGAAGCCATGGTGGCGTTGCAAGGAACTGTGGCAAGGCATTTGGCATCAGCACTTTCTTAGCTAGACAACAGGCTATTACGTGCTTAGTTGGATTTGCTTGAATCGTGAGGCATCCTAGAGATGCTTGCTTGCAAAGAATTCACCTAGTTCTGACCCTTTACGGATAACTAAGGACCTACGAAATAGAATCAGTTAGTTGAAGAGGCGAACAATGTGCAAAGTGCTATTGTTGTCCAGCAAAACACACTAACAAACAATTGAACATAAGGGAAAGATTGTAAGCCAAAGTAAGATAACTGTAGCTCTGAATGATAGTAGTTTGAGAGCCCAATAGAGTCCTAAGTGTCAGAGAGCTCAACAGAGTCTTATGCTTGCAAGAACATACAACTACTAGGCTCATAGATTATCAGAAGCTCTCCTACTGCTATCTTGGAGCTCTCATCTAGCTTGGTGTCATTCAAGCATTTCAAGGTGCTGAGATGGCTGAGATTTTATGCTGCAACAACACACACAAAAATCCTTTCTATGCCATGGGCTGCAGGGTTAATTTTGGCCTGGGACTATTGATAGAGAATATAACAACCTATGCAAACTGCACATACATTGACGTTTTATCCAGATCGGTATGAAACAAGCAGTATGTACCAGTTCATGATGCGGACCGCCCTCTTCTTAAGCGGTTTGTTCTAGACCATTAAAAAAAAATCTAGAAACAAACATTAGAACTCACATTCGCGAGCCCGCTTCGCCTCAAATGCGAACCCTTCATGTTTCTCTTCAACAGGCTATCATCGACAGGCCTGTTGTCGCCTGCTACCTGCCATTCACAAGTATGCTTCCTCCTCTTCTCCTCCTTCCTCTTCCTCCTCCTTCCTTTTTCTCCTTTCACTTCCTCCACCACATCCTCTCCTTCATCTTCCTCCTCTTCGTTGACCACCTCCTCGATTGGTACGATTCGATTCAGCTAGGGAATGATACAGGTCTGATTTGTGATATGACTTTCCTTGTACATGTACAACAAAAACTGAACAGGATAATGCAAAATGAGGTTGTTGGGCTACCATTGGCCTAACTATTTACAACTGAAGGTGCTGCATCGTAGACTTGTTACTGCTGTACACGACATAGTGGCGAAGCAAGAGAGGGTCCAGAGGGATAGAGGAACATGGGACATGGTTTTTCAGGTTAAGTAATATAAAGAAAGCACAATTATATCTGTGAAAAAAATATAAGTTTCATACAAAATTGGACCAAATTACCTGGTCCAAGTGCTGGTTGTTGGTCAAAATGGGTAAATACTGAGCAGTCTTCTATACCTTGATGTGTTGTATCAAAAAATATATATAAAAGTATATACCACTACCAACATATGTTGTATGGTGCCGTTCTTTAGGTGGACAGGTAAATAACAGACCTTACTGAGTAGAACAACTGAAATTGGATTCCTTGGTTTTTCCTATTATTGCCCTAAGTGTATGTAAACACCTGCTTTTTATATAAGTGCCAGTGAAAGAGTGAGCTACATAGTATTGCTGATAAGGGAAAATATCTGTGAATTTTTAGTTGTTCAGGTGATCTAATAGAAATAAGCTCTTTCGTATCTTTTGGATAATAATTTGCCAGTATCAAGATTAAATCCTGAAATAACCGACTAAACTGACACGATTATTAGGGCAGTAATTTTTTGACTGCTACTTTTATCTGAGCAGATTAAAGGCCTACTAAATCAATGTTCATCTCAGTTCAATTTTTACATGCAAGTTGTTACATAAATACAAAGTTATAACAAAAGAAGAGACAACTTTTTTTCAATCAGATGCTGTTCGAGAATCAAAATCAAATCCAGAGTTTATCAACTAAGTAAATGATCATTGCAACAGAAGGGAACAAGATAGGGATTATGATAGAGGAATTCAATAATGAAAGAAGGGAAGAATGCATAGGTCATGAGGAAGAACTTATCTTGATTTTGTCTTTTTCTTCTAATTTAAGCAATGTAAGATGATTATCTCTAGGTTTTCTGTTTATTTTTCATTCAGCAGCATAAGATTAGCTCCTTTATTCATCTTTGCAGATGGCCAAGGAACAAATGAATATATATCTAAACAACTTGGCCATGACCCCCCACAAAAAAAGACAGCAGCATGACACACTAGTTCTGTTGAGTCATATTGAGCATATGTCAAGACAACCAACTTTACTCATTATTTTTCTGTTTCATCTTTGTTATCTTGGATGTGATGAATGCCTGCATTTATTTTTTTCATTTAATTTGTTTACTTGATTAATGAGTCATGTACTAATTGCATTGAAGAGGCGATTATGCTCCCACTTAAATTGGTTCTAGATTTCTATCATGAGAGAATTGATGTTTTTCCATACTATCTCTAGGATTTGGATGCATTCTCTGCTTCAATCATTGTCAATATTGCCTTTTCTTTCATCCCAGCATCATTTGCTGTTACAATAGTTAAGGTGAGATCTCTTTTAGCTTATACTCTTTAACATTTAATATGATTCTGTTAAGTTCCATATTTAGCCTCATGCATGTATATTAAAAAATATGTGGACTCTCCATATGTTTTTCAATGTCTATGCATATCTCTGTACAGTCTTGGAAACCAAATTGTGTTGCCGCATTGTCTTACCTAGCATTCAACTGGTACTTTCAGTGTTAGGAGTTTTGAACCAGATGTGGCACATTTACTTTGAATGATTCCAATACTTAAGGCTACTTTGTCAAATCATAGTTTTTGTCCAAGAATTTAAAATACTACTCGGGTTGGCACATATTTGATTTGGTATGTACCTTTCGGGGTTTATCA
Source organism: Musa balbisiana (assembly GCA_004837865.1). Taxonomy (NCBI): domain Eukaryota; kingdom Viridiplantae; phylum Streptophyta; class Magnoliopsida; order Zingiberales; family Musaceae; genus Musa; species Musa balbisiana. The sequence goes on from CM017188.1 coordinate 36,649,871, forward strand.
TTCTGACCAAGTATTGGTATCAGATCGTATAGCTCAATACCTGATACAATGCCCATTTATTTTGATTTTTTGTTATTTTATTCAATGATACTGGATGATGCAGGTTGGTGTACTACTACTTTTAGATATATCAGTACCATACCTGTTGGATAGGTTACCGAAATCAGTATCAGAGTAGTGTTTAATCCTTGATTGTGTTGTTATTTGTAGATCAGTTTTCAACTAGCACTTTAGATGGATTCTATATGGATTATGCCAATCAAAAATCTGTTTACTATTCCACTGTTGGTTCTTCCATTATTCAGCTGATGTTCATAAATCATGTCAAATTTTCACTCAGTCACATTACTATCCTAGGAGTTACTCTTTGTTGCTAACATTCTTTGCTATCTTATGGCATGAATCATCCTTTATTTGGCCAATTGGCTAATCAGTTACCATTCTTCTGTTAGTTTGTATTCATAGTTTAAGATCTACTTTTTGGATGTAAATGTTATAACTACACAGGATATGCTTTATAACTTGTTGAAAAATCTTAACATTTTTGTTCGCCTATATTCTATGTATCCACAACTTAGTAGGACACTAGGACCTATTGCTGGATTATTTTTGAGCTCCTAGTTTGTTTGCCATTTGTAAACCATAGACCAATTTTTTTTTTCTTTTCAGTTAATATCTTGTCAATCTAAATTATCTCTTGTTCTGATTGCAATTTCTATTTTGGGAATTGAATGAAAAATGTACTATTTCAAGTCATAATTTGGAACTTCAAATACATGAATATTAGGTCATTCCATTGATGTCAGTTGCTTATTTTTGTTATTCTTCATGCCCTTCAAACTGCTGATTGCTTTAGAAAGCAGCGATAATTAACAGTTGCTGATCTCTTGATGTTTGGTGTTTCTTGAGAAGGCAATGTGCCAAAGTTTTTTGTTTGAAGTTTTTTTTAGTATTCATCCTTAAAACCTTCAAAAGTTGCTTGTAAATTATGTAAATCATGGGAAATTCTAGAACCATATTCAGTAACTTCTTTGTTGTTTAGAAATTTGTTATATTTAACTGTTTGAACTTTGAAGTTTGAACTACTGTCTTGAGAATGATAATAGATGGCAGCTTGAGGATAATGGTGTTAGCATGCATCTAGAGCCATTACCATAAGTGTCCTTGTAGATGGGACCAAAATTTTAGTTATGCTGCACCTTGAACTGTTTTCTTATGTCATTCAAGCCTAACATCTGGCACAAGAATTGTGCCACCTCAATGTTATACTACCATGCCTTTATGCTAGAAGAATGTGGCAGGGAACACCCTGATTAGCATTAAATGGCAACAAAAACCTGTGGAATCCTTTCTCAGGACATCCTCTGGCAACTCAAATCCGCATTAACAAACATTATAAATGCATATCTGTCAATATGTTAAGATTAGTGTTCCTGTATGATGAAATGAAACACTACAGTTTTCATTAGGAAGTTATATTGAATCCTTTCTTGGTCCAATTTGAAATGAATCTTTTCTGGGTCCTATTTAAATCAAGGTCTGCCGTACCGAAGCATACCGCCCGGTACGGGCGGTATGTACCGGTCCGACAGGTTACCGGTACACGGACCGTTCCGTACCGCTACAGTGCTACAGTACTATACTGTAGCACTGCTACAGTATGAAAAAATATAAAATTGTTCAGTACATCTTGATGTACCACTCAGTACACTGGTACCGTACCATACCGAGCCCTGGTCGAAACACTGGTACGGTACGATACGGCGAATCTTGATTTAAATTATATCTTTTTTGATCCAATTGAAATATTGTGCAAAGGACCTATAAACAAAAAATGAAAAAATGGTTAATGTAGCAGATATATCTGTTTATTGAATGTATAAATAATATGGGTCTTGTCCATCATAATTCTTCGTTTTATTGTTTAATGTGGGTCAGTTTTGTAGTTAAAAGACTTCAAGAATCCAGTACTTTGCTACATTGAAACTGTTCGAAGTAAGGATAACTGGTTGCTTAAAAATTGAGGTCTGACAAATTGTTAGGTGTTTTTCTATCATCTTAATCTGTAAACAATGTTCCACTTACTTTTTCTCTTTTGCAATTTTTGACTGTGATGGCTGATGGGAGTGCTTATTTAAATTGTTGTAGGAGCGTGAAGTCAAAGCAAAGCACCAGCAGTTAATTAGCGGGGTATCAATAAACATCATAGTTATTTTCTTGATTTGCTGTTTATTCAAGTTGACTTTTATTGACCTCTACCCAGGTTTCGGTATTATCGTATTGGGTTTCAACATACATATGGGACTTCGTCAGCTTCTTGTTCCCGACATCACTTGCAGTGATACTATTTTTTATGTTCGGTCTGTAATGAATCTCTTCCTGAACTTCATGATAATAATTTCCTGTCTATTGTTTATTCTTCTAGTTCTTGTTCTGGCCTTCCAAATTTCTGCTGCTTCAATCTTATTATGTTTTTCATTCTAGAGCTTTTCTTTTGTTTTATAGAGAATTGCTAGCATTTAACAAACCATCTTGCTTCTAGATCTGAATCAGTTTGTTGGAACTGGATGCTTCTTACCAACTATGGTCCTCTTTTTGGAATATGGATTAGCAATTTGTTCATCAACGTACTGCCTTACATTTTTCTTTTCTGAGCACACAATTGCCCAGGTATATTTCAGATATTTTTGTGATTCATCTAGACTTTTTATATGCTAGTTTAGACTTTAGACATCAGATATTTTGATTTGCTTGTTGATGCAGAATGTGGTTTTGCTGATTCACTTTTTTAGTGGGCTTATTCTCATGGTCATTTCATTTGTTTTGGGGCTTATGGATGCAACTAAAAGTGCAAACTCTCTGCTAAAGGTATGTAAGGTCTATCTGGTTTTTAAAAAATAATTGGCAGTATCTTGGCTAAAGTTATATCTTTTGAGCTTTTCTGGTGTCTACCATTTCATACAGCAGAATTTTAACTAATTCATCTTGTTTGTAGGAATTTAAAAAATCATAGTTTTCTTGTGTAGAGAACAAGATCAGTTAGGTTCTTGCATAGTGTGGCTTTAGCACTTCTTTTAATGACTTTTTATGAAAGTGATACCCTCAGTTTTGTATTTTTCAAATATAATCCTTAGGTTTCATTCTAATTTTAGTTTTTGCTCGAGAAACTAACCGATCAATTCTCTAGGGTTTGATCTGTTCTTGCAATTTGCAAACAACCATTCAATAGTCAAAATTTTGGATTATATGCAATTATGATGTAATGCGGAAATGAAAGTGCTGGAACCATTTGTGCTTATTCCCTTTTCTGTCAGCTAGTCCCTTCTGGTCTTACATGCTTAATATGTTTTTTTTTTCTTATTTCTTTTTTATAATCTGGTCCCTTCCGGTCTTACATGCTTAATATGATTTTTTTCTTATTTCTTTTTTATAAGCTGGTCCCTTCCGGTCTTACATGCTTAATATGATTTTTTTTCTTATTTCTTTTTTATAATCTTGTCCCTTCTGGTCTTACATGCTTAATATACTCCTTACACCGTCCCTGAGTCCACAAGTAACAAATGAAATTTTGTACATTCTGATATGCACAACTGAGTCTCAGATTGTGTTAGTATGTACTGAGTCTAAAAAATTCAAAACTGTTTAAAGCAAGTCATATCAAAAGCTTAATAGCAAGTATAAGAAAGGGAAGTATAACAAACAATCATGATAAGTTTATTGTGGTTTGGCACAGTGGCTTATGTCCACTCCTAATTGCCCCATAATTGCTCAGGGCATGTCAATCTACGATCATTTTCAACTGTCAGGGATCTAACAAAGGACCTTTTTCACAAGAATGAGATGGAACCCACAACTTGTTCTTTTTCCTAGGTTGAAGAACAAAACCCCCTTGGTTTCTTTTCGCGGGCTTAAGAACCAAAACCAATTGGTTCCTTTTTATTGGCTTAGGAACTAAAACCTGCACTCTTTTTTTCCAGCTCAAAGCTAAACCATCACTTTTGAAGAATGAAAACCTTTTTTTTCTTATTAGAAGCTTAGAGATAACCATTTATAAGATTTCTTAGAAGAAAGGTGACACTCACCTTTTGAATCAAACTCACAAGGAGTGTTGAGTACTTAAGCTAGAGTGAACAATTGAACAAAGGATCAGTTAGAATGATTCTAGCATGAGGGATGAGATTCTCTTAAATTTTGCTAATGTAGGTCAATCTCTCCTATTTTTACTCTCAAAGATTTGCTGGTTGTAGCACTCAAGGTTCGCCGTATCATACCGTACCGGCGTTTCGACCAGGGCTCGGTACGGTACGGTACCGGTGTACCGAGCAGTATATCAGGGCGTATCGAGCGGTACACCCTGGTGTATCGAACAATTTTATATTTTTTTCATACTGTAGCAGTGCTACAGTATAGCACTGTACTATAGCGGTACGGGGCTGTCCGTGTACCGGTAACCTATCGGACCGGTATGTACCGCCCGTACCGGGCGGTACAATTCGGTACGGCAGACCTACTAGCACTTATCTCAAAATTTTGCAGGTGAAAGACTCTTTTTCTTCTCACAAGATATCTCAAGATAAGCTTTTGGATGACTCGATCATTAATTTGGAAGTCTATTTATAGTCCATATATCTGACACAAAATCTAAAGAGAACATGAAATCTAAGAAAAATTTGGCTGGTGCAGTTTTTGTTAGGTCCACTGGTGGGGTTACAGCGAGACTGAACATATATAGCAAAGACTTTATATTTGATTATATTGGTTGAAATGCGTAGTATTTTCGATGGAACTCGGACTAGGAAAGATTGCATAATTTGGTGAATCGTCCACTTTTGCCCACTCACTATCATTCTGCCCGCCACCCTTGATATTTTTTTGTTCTCCCTAATCCATTCTTCTTGAAATAGTCTTTTACAAAGTTTGAATATCGCTCGACAATGCATTAGTTGCTAATCTTATGTATTTGTATATCAATTTGATATGTATGTCGGATTAAATCCCAAAATTGATCTTATGACATAGTATATAGATACACCGTATGTTATTGGTGTATCAATAGGATGATGGTCGTAGTCTGATAATCATGAACCACACGTGTTTGAGGCGGCTCCCAAGACAAGTATAATTGTGGCATGTATTGATGCAGAGTATGGAGAATGTCAGAACTTCTATATTCATTTCTGATTTGCTGCTCCGTATCATAAGATTGATTGTTGTATTATTGCTTGGAGAAGAATGACCGACTATCATGTTGAGCTTCATGACCTGAATGTTGGGTGGCATGTATAAAATACTGCTCCTTGGTTCTTGCATCACCCTCAAATTGTGGAGATCGGACCATCGACTCCTCAACGTTGCCGCGCTCATTGATTGAGGCATTGTTGTCCATGTCGTTGCCATGTTTCCGGACCGAGTGGGTTGTTGAATACGATTGAGAAGTTATCTACATACCTTTGATTAGAGAGTTTTTCCCTTAATTTAGGTGTTAATGCTCCTTGATTAGCCTCCCAAGCTTGATCCAATCCTCAAATTATAGCTTTGTGGAGTTCAAGAGAGTGCAAATAAGTAAATTTGAAAATTTTGTTAGTGAGAAAGTGATTGAGAGAGTAGATGAGTTAGAGAGAGTGACAGGTGAGAGAATGAGTAGGTAAAGAGGATTTAAAAACTCTTAAATCTAGTTCAAACTGTCAAATGGACCATTTTAATTCAACAAATCCCAGCCATTTAGTAGTATCGGTCGAAATCCGACTGTTACCGATCGATATAGGTTGGTAATGGTCGGATTTTGATTGTTTCAACTAGTACAAACCTCGTATCGGGCAATACAGAGTCTCTTGTTATGGACCGCCCAATACAGCGTGGTTTGTATGCCGAGACCCTGTTGGACTACTATGTATCACCTGATACAAGTTTGCATGGTGAACCTTTTATTATAGGTCCAAGCCTATGCACTACCCCTACACAAAATTGCGGGCCTTTCTGCTAGATATGGTTGGGTACGAAAGATATTTATTAGTTCCAATAGCCTACCAAGCAAAACAGGGTAAACTGCGTGATACCTATCCCACTAGAAAATTTGGTGAAGTCATTTAAAAAGTAAATATAATGTGTGTGTATTTATCTTTGTACAATAAATAAATAAAATGAATCATGATTTAGAAAAGTACCATAAATCAAACTACCTCGTCATACTGCATAATGAGAACAGTGTCCTATAGCTTGTAATAATATGGCTTTGGTACCCAAAATGGCTTGGACCAATAGGGGTCTGATACCCGAAATTTAAAACCTTGGTTTTTAATGTATTGAAATTTGGTAAAACTCACTTAACTATATATATATATATACATATATACATGTATGTAGACATGTATACATGTATACATGTATATATATGTATACATGTATATATACATGTATATATATATATATGTGTGTGTGTGTGTGTGTGTGTTAATTTATCTTTGTACAACAAATAAAATGAATCATAACTTAGAAATTACTCTAATCTCACAAACTTAGTTGGTTATGTTGAAGTCTTTTAGTACCTTTGCATGTTCGTTCATAAATGATCGACCTCTGTAACCTCATAGGTTCCCTAAGGACCTACAATATCGAAAACAGATTAGTGGAAGCGTTAATTCGAGATCCCACATGCAAATATTTCAGCAAACATTCTGTATATAGAAAGATGGGACTTTGCAAGTTTTGAATGGTTGTGCGACAAAAGGTTCAAGGCAATTTGCCATGATCAAAAGTTGCCTATTAATGAGTGCCCATGTGACACCATTGTAGAACCGTGTGATGGACCAACCAAGACACTACCCCAGAAGCCCATCCATGTGCCACCCATGCAACTCTAGGGTTCTAAGATGGTTGACATTTTTGGCCGACCTTCGCTTATGGTAAACACCCATGCAACTCTAGGGTGCTGAGATGGTTCATATTTTGGCCACCCTTCGCCTATGGTAAACACGCGTTTTTAGATAGTTTTGCCTCATGCAACGACTGCACATAGGCTGCTTTTACTAGTCAGAAATGACTACAAAACCCAATCAAAATGGAGCTGCTAAGCCTATAGCAAGCCCCTTACATGTCGCCTAAAGCATAAATAAACTGGCTACCTCACCATGCTGCATAATGAGGATGTTGTCCTGCTGTGCACAATACCCGTATCACATTGTCAATCCACAATCTCTTTTACTATGATTAAAGTGGAAGACCAAAACAAGAATTGTCTCCATTCCAAGGAGTTGTCTAACTTCTGAGACCTAGTGATTCGGTGCACTAAAGCTATTATTGAAATTGTTCTCATCATCAAGGACTTGTAGCAATATAATTGCCTCTTGTGACCATTCCAAGAAGTTGTCTAACTTCTGAGAACTAGTGATTTTTGAGACCAGCATTCATCAGACTGACTCAATATTAGTATTTGACATTCTGATCATACTGAAGTAACAATAGTACAGTATTTTTTTAATATATATTAGTGATACACCTACTGTACAGTGTTATTGCCTTCTTTCTGCCTGGTACAGTGTATTAGAGAATACCTCCTAGCTTTACTCTCTTGATAATTTAACTTTTGTTGTTCAGCTGCACAAAAAGAAAGTCAAATTTTGGTGATGCAGTTCTTTTGTTTGTATTTTCATTTAGGCCTTTTTGCTTTCCTGCAAAAGTTGAAATTGCACATCTGCAGGTGCAAGTTTCAAGTAGCATATTTCTACTTTGGAAAATCAAATTTCCGTCTTGTGTGAATCTTTTAGTGGTTTATGCTGATTAATGGCTCATCAAAATGCTGCTGGACTCTGATTTTCTTTTAAAGCTATTTTGAGGTTAATTATGCAATTTCAAGGTTTATTATGGAAGAAAATTAAGCTGCACCTTCTTAATATGGATTATACTATGAACCATGTACTATCATCCTTTGCGAAGATTTCAGTTTTGTTAGTTTTGTGAATTGATGTTCATTATTTGACATTAAGCAATTCTTGCAGAATTTCTTTAGGATATCACCTGGGTTTTGCTTTGCTGATGGCCTTGCATCACTTGCTCTTAGACGTCAAGGAATGAAGCAGGGATCTGGAAGTAGTACCCTTGACTGGAATGTGACTGGGGCTTCTATCTGCTATTTAGCATTTGAGGTTATTTAATTCACATATGGTCTTTTAAATGTTTCAGTCTTTTTTAAATTATAGTTTGAGAGTTATCTGATGACATTCTTTAGGATGACAATTGCAAGATAGTTTTGTCAGCCACATTCATATATTATCATAGTGAGAGCTATTTGGACATCATCTATTATTACTGCCTGTTTTTTTATGACGTGCCTGAAGAATTCTTCATGACTACCATGAACAATTAGAAACATTGGTGAACCAAGCAAACACAATAAAGAACTCTTGTTAGTATGCCTCCCATTTCCTTCAAATTTAACATCCCTCATATTAAGATCTCATCCATGAAGTTACCTTTTTGATGGTCCTAGATGTGATGGTTTCAGATACTGTGGTATCTGTACTGTGCTTAGTGCACCTGTATGTTAATGCTCTAACCATACAGGTATTTATCTTAGTTTATTGTGTACCTTGATACATTGTAATGTGTCATTATGTACATGTCCATAGGAATTATTCCTGTTGTTTCAAAACCTTGCTAGATACTAGGCCCACATTATTCATTTACAAATTTACATTTTTTTTTGAAGGCCCATGTAATTACTGGTTTTTATGTGATGGGTGCAGAAATGATAGTGTTTACCATAATTTTGTCACTTTATGACTCAATCTTCTTTTATGGAGAAGCCAAATTCTGATTTTATAGTTATGTATAAAAGAACGAGTACATAAAAATGCTTTTCTTGCCATATAATTTTGTTATCGACAACAAGTTAAGATATCTTTTATGTGGTTATGCAGATTCAAGTTTAAGGGTTGGCCTTGGTGTATGTTAAGGTTGCTTCTTTATATTTAGTTTCAAATTTAAGCAAGATTCTTTCTCTTAAACTACAATGCTTTAGTGTTAGCTATTAGTCTTTTTAATATGTTTTTGGATGAAAGATATACGTCATATACTTTTTTTACTTATATGAAGTTTGTATTTGCTCTTCATATGACTACATACAATATATAACTATTGTTTTGATTCGTCTAATTAGCATTAGAACTTTTTTGGTTATCTTTTTATCACAATGTTAACCATTTTTAATGGTGGTTTGTTGCTTACTCTCCCCCCACCCCCGTATTAGAACTTTTTTGGTCATCTTTTTTTCACAATGTTAACCATTTTTAGTGGTGGTTTGTTTCTTACTCTGCCCTCCCAAAACAAAAAAAATAATGAAAGGCAACTACAAGAACAAAATTTGTAAACAAACTGACATTTAAGAATCTACTCAAGTCTTTCAGAGAAGAGGATCAGTTGAATGTTGTTTATGTGTAATTTCTCGACAATCATAGAGTATTAGAAGTTTTTCCATGCAAGTTGATTGACTAGAAATGGAGATTTAATAATATTGACAAGCCTATATTGCAGGGTTCTCAATTTTGATATGTACCGTGTTAGAACCCTTGCAGATTCTAAGCTTGGGGTTGATCTCTTTAGGGGATCGACCTCCTTTGAACTCTATAGGGGTTCCTTCCTCTAAGTTGCTGCTCAAAGGTTACAGAAAATATTCATCTATTGGTTATGAAAAGAGGATGAATACATCGTTATTTATAGAACTTCTAAACCCTAACTCCTAATAGGACTCCTACTTAATTAAGACTCATACTCAAGACTCCTAATAGGACTCCTACTCAAGACTCCTATTCCTTTACAACTCCTAATGCTTCTCTAAGAAATACTCTCCTAACCCTAGCCGGCCTCTTCACCTCTTTAATAGGGGTTGGCTAGGTAGGTTTTACATGAATGCCTCTTTCAATGAAACTCAATTTAGGACTCTCCTAGCTAGAGTCCTAACATATCGCTTGATATGGGTAGTATGTACTGGTCCAAGAGGATACCGGTACACAGACCGCCCTCTACCGGCTGGTATCAGTGTTTTGACCCCGTATCGGGTGATACAAGGTCTGTACTAGCCGGTAACAGTCGAAATCTAATCATTATCGAGGCGTACCGATCGGTACACCTTGGATTTCGATCGTTACCGAGGTGTACCGATTGGTACACCTCGGATTTTTATCGTTACCGATGTGTATCGATCGGTATACCTCGGTATTTTTGGAGGTTTTTCAATTCTTTTTGAGCATATTGCCGGTATGCCCCGGCATACCGTTGGTATGCCTCAGTACGTACTGTACCGAGTAGGGCTCAGTACATGGGTACGGATTGAAATTGAGAACCTTGCTATATAGTCATAACTATCTTGGTAAAAGATTAGGAATGGAGATTCAAGCCTAAAAGTAAATTCTTCAGATCGTATGCTGAGCCAAAGTTAGATATGCTTCAGTCCTTTATACTCATTGAACAAAAATTGTAAACAAAATGGCATTTAAGAATCTACTCAAATCTTTCATAGAAGAGGATCAGTTGAATGTTCACTGGTAATTGCTCAACGATCATAGGATATTAAAAGTTTTTCCGTACAAGTTGATTGACTAGAATTGGAAATTTAACGATAATGACAAGGCCTATATAGTCACAACTATCTTGGAAAATGCTTAGGAATGGAGATTCAGACCTAGAAGTAAATTCCTCAGATCATATGCTGAAACAAAATTCGATATGCTGTAACTTCCATTATACTCTTTCATATTCCTTATCTCTTTTCTGAAGTTTTCTGATTATCTGAAATCCATGCCACCCACTTTGGACTCCCTACCATTCCTGACATGGTTACATTATCTCAATGGTCATTGTTGCTGTAATCAATTCATGTCCATTTGTTTCTCCAACTTCAATATTTTTTGCTTAATGATCATGGCATGATATAATCTTCTAAGCATGTTAGCACAGTATTTGGTTCTGTGAATCATTCTATCTTTTCAAGAACAAAGGCTACATACATATCATTTATGAATGACCACATAGAAGATGTGTTTTGTTGCTGCAACATGTCATGTTTATTATGGCATTGTAAGAATGTTTTTCCTTCTTAATCGCAGAGCATTATGTACTTCCTCTTTACAATTGCACTTGAAATTCTTCCCTTTCAAAAGCTAAATTTGATGGCAATCAAAGAGTGGTGGCAAAATGTTCGCACCCTCCAGCATGACGGATCCAATGACCATTTCCAGCATCTTCTGGGATCATATGAAGATTCATCATCTTCCATAGCTAATGAGGACATTGATGTTAAAGCAGAAAGGCAGAGGATAAATAGTGGCCTTGTTGATAATGCCATAATCTACCTGCATAATCTGCGGAAGGTGCTTATTTTCCTTAAAGTCTATTTTGAAACATTTGGTCTTAATTAAATAGCCAATAATCATTGTTTTTTGATTCACTATCATGCATGCTTTGAGTGACAATAAAACATTAGTTGGACATAGATTTCTATTTTGATATAAATAGATTTCGGTCATCATATATATGCGCTTGTAGCTAATCAATTCCAGATATCAGGTCTATCATGCCAGGAAAAACCATGCTAGAAAAGTTGCTGTCCATTCATTGACATTCTCAGTTCAGGAAGGAGAATGCTTTGGTTTTCTTGGAACAAATGGTGCAGGGAAGACAACAACATTATCAATGTTAACTGGTATATACTTCATAGTTCTATTTCGACTTCTTTTATTGAGCTTTCTTGTTCTTATTCTTAAATCAATTGTGAACCCAAGCAAAAACAAGGCAGTTCTTGTCATTAATAAGATGCCATTGATCCATAGGTTACTTTGAGTCTCATTATTGTTTACTTTCTTGGATTCCTCCCTAGAACCAACCCCAAGACTGGATTGGATGTTACAATGTGGGCCTAGTTGGACCAAGCCTAACCGAGCCATCCATAAAGACTTGCCATACCCATGGCCTAGGTGGGCAAAGATATTGAGAACCCGAACCATTTCCTTGTAAAGTAAGAAGTCCCACTTGCTGTGAAATATAGTCACCTGACATCTTAGAAATAGAAGTCATGGACTCTTATATGAAGTCAGCAAAGTACCATCAGACGATGTATGGTTGGAGTAGGACAAGGAAGGACAATAATCTATTTGAGCTGATTCTCGACATCATTTAATATGAAAACTATTGTATCTTGGAATCTGTGATAATAGCCTAACAAGGCCTGCAAAATTTAATTTAGACATTTTTAAATCATTAACTATTATTATAATATTTTAGACTTAGCTAAACTTTAGGAGGCTATTTTTCTAGGATTAGATAGGATACAGTTAGAGGGTTTAAAAGGTTTGCAATACTGCTTGGTATGATTCAGCATAGACAGTATTTATCAATCTGATACCATGGTATCCCGGGAAATACACCCTATCATGGACCTAGCTAGAATTATCTAAGCTATGAGACACCATTGCAATATCTATCCGTAAAGGGTTGCCCTAAAAGCAATCTCGAATAGGTCCTGAAGGATTTGTAAAAAACAAAGTTGATCAATTCAAAAAATGAGTAACAGACAAGTCCTGATGTCTCGCAAAAGAGTGCAGCTTACAAGCAATTCAGTAAACACTTGGTGGGCAAAGAGAAAAAAGAGAGAGAAAGAAAACAGGGACTTTAAAAAGCAAAAGAACAATAGCAAGTCCACAAATGACCGTTCAATTGAGTGTCAAGGTGTAATGCAAGTCTACACACACTTTGTGCACAAACTTGTTTATCCAAACAAGGCCCAACATTACCCCAAAACCCCATCCATCCTTGTGCCACTCGGGTGGTTCCATGGGTTTGAGATATTTGACGTTTTGCACCGCACCACGGCCTGTGAAAACAGACCATAGCATGCGAAAAAGTGGCCATTTTAGGATAGTTTTGCCTAGTCTGGCGAGTGATTGTTGTGTAGCTTCGCAAACTGCTTCTACTTATAGAATCCTAGTAAAAACATACAAAAACAAGGCAAAACATAATGCCAAACGACTGCACAACCAAAACATAAGCGACAAACGGTTTGTTGATGAAGGTGATGAAGGTCTGCAATGGACATCCGTGATATTCTCCCCCACTTAATCTATTGATGTTTATGTTGGCACTTACTAGTAGGCTTTAATTACTGATTCTTCATGTTGTAGGGTAACTTCAGGCTCCCAATAGGCTTATGTTCTAGGAAGCTTTTGTCACTTCACCCCTATCATAACTTTCCTTTTCTATTTTCAGGTATTTTTGGAGGATTTTCAGCTCATTTTAGGCATACCGTCGGTACACCTTGGTACGTACCATACCGGGCAAGGCTTGGTATGCTTGTACGGACCGAAATTGCGAACCTTGCCTGGTACAAGATTGGTATTGCTTGGTCTAGTTGCATCCTATTGGATGCAACTAGAGAATAAGTGTGAAATGAGGATAGAAGGCTAGATAAGCAAATTGTCATCCTTAAGTAGTTGGTGCTAGCAAGGATTTAAATCTCAGTCATGATATACTAGATTGATACAGAATCACTATACTGGGTGGTATACTGACCAACACAGTCCAATATCATTGAATAAAATAATAGAAAAATAAAAATCAGTAGTGTTGTACTGATATCAAGCTATGGTTTCAATACTGATATTTTTTGTACCAATAAAAACTGGTCCGTGCAGACTGATGTTGTTAAGATCTGAAGCCTTGGTTGTCAGTAAGGTCCATATTTTCCAATCCCATATGTGTCTTCCATTTCCAAGCTTTCGTTTCTCTGATCTTAAGATTAATTATCACTATTAACCCAGCATGGATTAGTAATGCAGTTACCAAGATCAATTAGCTCCCCTGAATCGACCATCCTTGTTCCATATCCTAATTATTGTTGCTTTTGCTTCCATGATCATCATGGTCTGGTATACAGAACAAAAAATTGAGGATAGTTGTCTGTAAAATTCAGAGTATAGATATAACCTGGTGACTAAATTTTGTAGACATAACTATTCAAAATTTCGCTAACAATCTAGAAACTTTAGAATCACCAAGCAAGGTAGTTGTGAGGTTTTCTACCATCACTTTTTGTTCACTTGATACCACATTAATAATCACTTAGGTTAAAATATCCTAATTTATGTTGCAAATAACTTAGATGTGATTTTTTATATGTAATATCAAACAAACCCATTGTTTCTTAACTAACATAGCAAGTGGCTAAAATGTGCTTCATTATTAGCCACGAACCAACCCACACCCACAGTGCCGCCTTCATATGCCAAACCAAGATTAGTTCTTTGTTCTCTTACCCATACCATGATCCAAAACATTCTGTGTTCCAGGTAACTATGATTAGGACTAACCTAAACCCATGCATTTGGTCATTTGAACAATTTTTTTGGCTAAAGAAAATAGGTCCTGCTCTTGAACTCCGGAAATCTATCAACAACACTAGACAATTCCATGAGGTTCTCCCCCTTTGACTTGTGGGAAAGTGAGGCTTCTTTTGATTCCAATTATCCCTGCACAACTTGGTTGATGCCTTGACCATTGTCACACCTATTTAGTAATCATGATTGAGGCCTAACATTGTCTATCTACCAAATGAGGTGATGTTTGTTTAATCTACCATAAAGTAAAGGTGTGTCAAGAATTATGGTAATTTGAGGCAAAAGACTGTAATGAGCAATAATGCATGTTATTTGTAATTTTCTTCCAAGATTTATTTTCATAAAGTTGGGAGTTAATGGTGTTCATTCATTTTGAACACTATGGCCGAAAAATTTCTTCAGTATATTCTTGCCTTCCGCATATACCTACCATAATACAAGTTTCCAGTTGAAAAAAATGTTTTATATCAAGCAATGACAATCTTATCAAACTTCTGAACCACCTTGAAAAGTGTCTAAGGATTGCTAAAATATATGCAGAAATATTTTTATGTTGTTAGAATGTTAATTTAAACACATGATTTCTATCTTTTCTGTTGATGTGATTTGTTTATACTAGCATCATTATGATATTTTTCTTTAAACTACTCTTGTTTATCATTATTGCTGTTGAATCATTCTCATCCATGTTTATTTTCTTTTATTTCCTTAGTTTAGCAAATAGCTTCATTGGGTTCTAAATTTAGGACATCTTGAATATAGGACTTGTATGTTAGTTTTCCACCCAGCTATCACTTAGTAGCACAGTGCTTTGCAATATATGCTGTGCCATTTCAATGTATGTCAAGACTCATGTTAAAGCATATGGAGACAAAATCAGTATGCTGTTATTAGTATCCTTCCTATTGTGATGCCTTGAATCTTTTGATTTATAGTATAATTGCTGCTTTACATATCCTAGTTTGCACGAAAATCAAATCAGCTGTGCAATTCTGATTGTACCCTATTGCTTGCAAAAGATGTCGACAATAATGCATAATTGCTAATATGTTTGTGATCTTGCAAACATTTTCATGAGAATGCATGTACATTAGATGTCTTCAAACTGAGTTAGCATGCAGGCACCAACTTATTTTTAGGACTGTTGATTCTGTTTGCTTCTGTGCAGGAGAAGAGAAACCAACAGATGGAACTGCATATATTTTTGGCAAAGACATAAGATTGTATCCAAAGGCTGCTCGTCGTCATGTAATTTTAATCATTATTTTCTTTAACTGTTTTCCATACTGAATAGTTTGTTTATTGTTATGGTATCTTATGATTCCTTCCATCTTTCTCTTTTCCAAAGATTGGTTACTGCCCACAGTTTGATGCACTTCTCGAGAATCTGACAGCTCGTGAGCATCTTCAACTCTATGCAAGATTAAAGGGTGTTCCTGAAATCAACCTAGATGATGTACAATAATTCAACTCTAGAGTAACTTGCATAATCTGCAAATCGCCAATCAGATTATGATGCAAAAGAAACCATGTTATTTTGTATTAATTCCTACATCTTTCCAAATATGGTAGGTTGTTAAGGAGAAGATGGTTGAATTTGATCTGTGGAAGTATGCAGATAAACCATCATATTGTTTAAGTGGAGGAAACAAGAGGAAGTTGTCCGTTGCTATTGCTATGATTGGTGATCCTCCAATTGTGATTCTTGATGAACCATCTACTGGTAAACCACAAAAGCTAAGATAATGTTCTAGACTGCTATACCAAATATTATGTACAAAAATAGCTGCTCAACTAAATATCTTGATATTATATGCTCGTATTTCTCACTTCTTTACCTAAACATTGTTCGTGCATTGAGTCTCATTTTTTTATGTCCATTCTAGGCATGGATCCTATTGCAAAACGGTTCATGTGGGATGTGATATCTCGCTTGTCGACTAGGCAAGGAAAGACTGCTGTTATCTTAACTACACATAGCATGAATGAAGCTCAAGCCCTCTGTACCCGGATTGGTGTTATGGTACTATTTCTCAAAGTAACATTAGATCCAGCAAGCATATCATGATGGTCAATAGTAGTTAAATTTAAGTTTTGCATCTTCATCATTTTCACTTCTTTATAAAGGTTGGTGGCCAACTGAAATGCCTTGGAAGCCCACAGCATCTGAAAACGCGTTTCGGAAATCATCTTGAGCTTGAGGTGCTTCATTAATCATGACTTTTTGTTGTTTAATAGATTAAGCACAGCTGATGTGTTTTGGCTTTATAATTTTCAGCTAAAGCCTTCGGATGTCAGTTCCATGGAGATAGAAAATCTATGTAAAAAAATACAAGAGAATCTCTTTGACATCCCAAGTCATTCAAAAAGTATAATTTCGGACCTTGAGATGTGCATTCGTGGCACTGGAACAATATCTGTACAAAACATATCAGAAATTAGTTTGTCTAGAGAAATGATAAATTTAATTGGTCGGACGCTTGGAAATGAAGAATCCACCCAGACGGCTGTCTTGCCTGTGCCTTCTAGTGATGGTTTGTATGGTGAACAATTTTCAGAGCAACTATTTCGAGATGGTACTAACTTTTTCCATATTTGTGTTAATTGCTTTACCAGATATCTAGTCTTTTTTATTATTTTCTTGTTACCAATTAAATTTTCAGTTCAAGCTTTTATATTAATATTTGTTAGATAATACATGTTCCTGTTTTGTCAATATTAAAACACACAAGTTTTGAGTGTTGGATTTAAATTGTTACCTAGCCGGAGAAAACCTAGATATAAACCCTTTTATCAGTTTCACATAGTTCAAGTACATAGGGGCCTCATTTTTATATATTTGATGTTTCATCGCTAAGCGTTTTTTGACTAATCTGTAAATTTGAGTTAGAGGTCGCCTTTGCTCTCTTTTATCCTGCCTACATTTGTCTCTCAACATTCTCATTTCAGTTAGAATTACTAAAGTTTATTCTCAGTGTTACAAATGTAAGAGATGAACCTGAATGACACCATATGGATTTTATGGTGTTCATCATTTAAAAGCATGATTTCTTAGATTAAACCTCCTGCTCCTTTTGAGATTGGCGAGAAATTTCTTGACGAGGAGATCAAGGAGATCCACACATGGATGTCCTTTAAGAAACAGTAAGAAATTTTGTGATGTGACGCTCATGTGTGACAACAGCTAATGGTCACATGTTTGCATCGGTATAGGGTGATCCACATATCGGTCCCTTGTTGGATCGGTATATACTGCCTATATTGGGCAGTACAGCTCGGTACGTCAAACCTTAGTTGAATCCTCTATCTCCTCTATCTTACTAGAAAAATTTAATGGTAAGGCTTTGTAAATATGTTCTATTAAATATATAATAAAGGAATTTAAAATTTCTAGATATCAGAACTAGTTTCTTTCATAGGCTTCACATGTACATACAAAGCAAATACAAAATGCAGGTGCATATAGAGTTAGAAGCATGGTTCGCTTGACCGGTCTGTTCTAGTGTATCGGCTAGTTGTTGGCACGGTATGTACCGAGTTGTACCGAGTCATACCGGGCGTACCGATATACCGATGTACTGCTCATATCGGTCCCCTATTAGACCAGTATGTATTGCCTGTACATCGATTAGTTGTCGACATTGTACATACCGAGTTATACCGAGTCATACCAAGCATACCGATATACCGATGTACTACTTATACCGGTCCCCTATCAGACCAGTATGTATTGCCTATACCGATCTCTTATCTGTCATGAACAATCGTCGCGCACCCGCAACAACTCCGTTCAACAAACCGTTCGTCGCTTGTGTTTACATGTATAGCTGCTTGGCAGTGTGTTTTGGCTTGGTTTTAGGTCTTTTTGCTTATAAAAATGTAAGTTCGAACAAGTTGTAGCGCTACAATGCGATCGCTCACCGAACCGAGCAAAACAGCCCTAAAACAACTCTGTTTACACGTGCCACGGGCTGATTTTTGCAGCCCGCTGCTGCACGCAAAACGTCAGCCATCTTAGCCCCTTGGAACCACCCGGGTGGCACCATGGGGGATGGGGCTTCGGTATAGTGTCGGGCATTGAACACTCTTTCGCAAGTTCGCACGTTACCTTGACGGGAACTTGTTGTCGCGCCCGGCACCCGGTGAGCAGCTGTTTGTGGACTAGCACCTGTTCGTTCAACCTTCTAAAGTCCTTGTTTTCCTCCTCTCCCTCTTTTCTCTTATGCACGCAAGGTGCTCGCTGAATTGCTTGTAAAGCTTCCCCTTTTCGTGAGACTTCGGGACTTATTCATCGCTCGTTCTTTGAACTAATCAACTTTCTTTATTACAGGTCCTTCGAGATCTGCGAGAGGTTGCAAGTGGGCTGATATTTGCTGATGCATATCCTAAGTGCGCAACGCGGCTTAGGCAACGCAAGCTAAGTTCGCGTCTTGGCCGTAAGGGTGCATCACGACTTAGGCAATTCCAGCTAAGTTCGTGACATTGTGGTATCAGAGCGGGCAAGCAATTCGAGCAAGCAGCGAAGGAATTTCACATTTTCGCAATGACGAAACATCGTGGCGAATCAAGCAAGACGGGGCAAGCCGAACCATTGCCCCAAGCAACCGCAGGTGGGCTGC
This sequence comes from Musa balbisiana, assembly GCA_004837865.1. Taxonomy (NCBI): domain Eukaryota; kingdom Viridiplantae; phylum Streptophyta; class Magnoliopsida; order Zingiberales; family Musaceae; genus Musa; species Musa balbisiana. The sequence continues at coordinate 36,668,871 of CM017188.1, forward strand.
AAGTACATACTCGCTCTCATGTCGTTGGAGCCACTTAAGTGGAGCATGACAGCGAACATGACGAGCGAGAAGTTGGCTACTCTCCGCGAGCGGAGGAAGCGCAATCTAGAGTGCCAACCGAGAAGAAGAGCCATAAGGAGAGACTTACAGCGGAGGAAACCCACTTGGATGTTCTTGAAGTAAGCTTGGAGGAACTCTACCATGGCCAACGAAGGCTTGTTGGGGTAGAAAGCTCGCAAGAAGCAGAGTCCCAGATCGACAAGGTTGAGGCCCTAGTCGACCGATTGTCAGATGACACCAAAGACTCCGTGCAACACCTGCAGGAAGTCATGGCGAAACTCACTTCCAGGGTGACCATGCTCACGTGAGCATTAAATGCGGGAGGAAGCAACACCCGCGTTGCATCGGCACAAAACTTAAGGGCACCCGAGCTGCATTATTATGGAGGTGCCCGAGATGCTAAAGAGCTCGAGAATTTCCTGTTCGACATGGAACAATACTTTCGAGCTACGAGGCCTGATTCTAAAAAACCCAAAGTTTCTATAGCAACCAAGTATTTGAACGGAGATGCAAAACTTTGGTGGCAACACCGTGGGAGGAGATCCTTTGAACGGAGATGCAAAACTTTGGTGGCAAACCCGTTGGGAGGAGATCCAACAAGGTCAGTGTCGAGTGAACACATGGGAAGACTTGAAGTGGGAGTTGAGGACTTAGTTTCTATCGGAGAACACAAAGTTCGTCGCAAGAAGGAAGCTGAGACAACTCCGCCAAAGTGCTTCCATTCGAGATTATGTGAAGCAATTTTCTGTGCTAATGCTGGACATACAGGACATGTCCGAGAAGGATAAGCTGTTCAGCTTCCTTGATGGTCTGAAGCCATGGGCTCAACAAGAACTACATCGAAGGAATGTCCGGGGGTGAACAAAGGAAGAAGAGTTCCCACAAAGGGCCAAGCCTGAAAGGCAAGGTCTCGAAACCTGACGGATGTTTCTTATGCGGAAGACCGCACATGGTGAGAGAGTGCTCACAAAAACAGGCACTCAATGCTTTAACAGCTTCCATCCATCCCCCCCGATCGGACAAGGGCAAGGCTATCGCTCTTAGTTCGAGTAGTTCTGAATCTAGCAACAACGGTGAAGAGTCGCAAGAACCCCGAATGGGAGCAATGCATTTGTTGAATGCCATGCGGGGTCAAGTGGGGGAGAACATGAAGACAAGGCTACAAAAAGCAGGAAGTGGCGAGCTGATGTATGTAGACATTAAGCTCAATGGCCAAAGACCCGTGCAATGGTGGACACGGGTACTACCCACAACTTCATTGCCGATTGAGAAGCAAAGCGACTTGGGCTAATCTTGGAGAAGAGCCCAAGTCGAATGAAGGCGGTGAACTCGGAGGCCAAGCAAATCTCCGGGTTGGCAAAGGGAGTTCCCATCAAGGTCGGAACATGGAGCGGGAGCACGAACATGATGGCAGTGCCATTGGACGATTTCCAAGTAATCCTTGGAATAGAATTTATGCACGCGGCGAAGTTGGTGCCAATGTCGTTCCTAAACTCCCTATGTATGATGGGAGGTGACGACCCCTATGTGGTTCTCGTCTTTCGGAGAGGAACCAAGGACCCCCAACAAATATCAGCACTACAATTGAAGAAAGGGGTGCGGAAAGGTGAATTAACATTCATGGCTGCTATGAAGCTAGAGCCACTCGACGAGAAGGCCATTCATGAACCTACTATTGTGATGAACGCCCTGAAAGAGTTCACAGATGTTATGCCACCTAAGTTGCCGAAGAATCTTCCGCCACGTAGAGGAGTGGATCATCACATCTTGCTGGAACCAGGAGTGAAACCTCCAATGAGACCACCCTACCGCATGCCCCTGCCAGAGTTGGTCGAGCTCAAAAAGCAATTAGGTGAACTGCTAAGCGGTGGTCTCATCCGTAGTTCTAAGGCATCATTCGGAGCTCCAGTTCTCTTCTAGAAGAAATAAGATAGGAGCCTCCGACTATGCGTCGATTACCGAGCCCTCAATAAAGTGACGGTGAAGAACAAGTATCCTATCTCGCTCATCGTGGATTTGTTCGACCAATTGGGCAAAACCAAGTATTTCTTAAAACTCGACCTTCGATCGGGGTATTGGCAGGTGTGTATTGTTGAAGGCGACGAAGCGAAGACTACTTGTGTGACCAGGTATGGAGCGTTTGAGTTCTTAGTGATGCCTTTCGGTTAACCAACGCTCCAGCCACGTTCTGCACTCTCATGAACCAGCTATTCAAAGAGTAATTTGGATAAGTTCGTGCTCGTCTACTTGGACGATATCATCGTCTACAGTCAAACGCTCGAGGAGCATGTTAAGCACCTTTGGACAATTTTCAAGGTTCTCAGGAAGAACACTTTGTTCGTGAAAAGGGAGAAATGTTACTTTGCTCAAACAGAGATCTTATTTTTACGGCATCGAATCGGTGATGGCTCCATTCGGATGGACAAATCGAAGGTGCAAGCGGTTGCGGAATGGTGAACTCCAAAGAAGGTGCCAGAGTTAAGATCTTTCCTTGGTTTCATCAACTACTATCGACACTTCATAGCGGGTATTCGAAGCGTGCAACTCCACTGATGGAGTTGCTGAAGAAGCAGCCTTGGAGGTAGTCTGATAAATGTGAAATTGCATTCAAGATCTGAAGGCTATGTGTTGGAAGAACCGGTGCCTCAAATTGCCGGACTTGGGGAGCTCTTCGAAGTCATAACAGATGGTTCAGACTTCCACTATTGGGGGAGTTTCCATGCAAGAGGGAAGGTCACCCGGTGGCCTACGAAGTCGCAAACTCACGAGATCGAGCGGCGGTATTTCGATGCATATGAAGGAGATGAGCAGTAGTGATCCACTATAACCGGTGCTCAATTGCCGGACTTTGGGGAGCTCTTCGAAGTCCATACAGATGGTTCAGACTTCACTATTGGGGGAGTTTTCATGCAAGAGGGTCACCCGGTGGCCTACGAGAGTCGCAAACTCAACGAGATCGAGCGGCGGTATTCGATGCATAAGAAGGAGATGACAGTAGTGATCCACTATCTACGAATTTGGCAACACTACCTTCTTGGATCACGATTTGTGTGAGGACAGACAACATCGCGTTGAGCTATTTTCAAACTCAGAAGAAACTCTCCCCAAAGCAAGTACATTGGCAGGACTTCCTGGCTGAGTTAATATGACAATGGAGTATAAACCCAGAAAGGCAAATGTCATAGCCGATGCATTGAGTCGGAAAGTAGAGCGTATGAATGCCGTACAATTGGAAGGCGGAGGCCAAGCAAGTCAGTTGCACTCCAACTTTCTTTCCAGGATCAGGGATGGATTGTACAGTGATCCCTAGGCAGTAACCCTGATGCAGCTCATTAAAGAAGGCAATGCACGACGGTTTTGGGTCCAGGAGGGACTTGTTTACATTAAAGGGAATAGGGTTTATGTTCCTCGAGTGGACAATTTGAGGCGTGAACTCTTAAGAGAGTATCATGATTCCCTTTGGGCTAGACACCCAGGCATTCACAGAACCTTGGCTCTCGTGGAGAGGGCCTTCTACTGGTCAAAGATGGGGATTGATGTGGAGGAATATGTTCGAACGTGCCTCACTTGCCAACAAGACAAGGTGGAGCGGCGGAAGTCGGTGGGACTTTTAGAGCCGTTGCCTGTACCAGAAAGGCCGTGGGAGAGCATTTCCTTGGACTTCATATCAAGCTTGCCAACAGTAGGGAGACTCGGATCGATACTTGTGGTGGTCGATCGGTTTTCAAAGTATGCAACTTTTATTGCTGCTCCCCTACACTATTCAGTAGAGGAGGCGGCCAAGCTGATGATGAAGGATGTGGTGAAGTATTGGGGAGTCCCACACAATATCATTAGTGATCGAGACGCTCGGTTCCTAGGACAATTTTGGACCGAGCTATTTAAGTTGTTGGGGTCAAAGCTATACTTCTCCACAAGCCTCCACCCCTAGACGGATGGCCAAACTGAAAGGATAAACTCGCTCTTAGAGCAATATCTTCGGCACTACGTGAGTGTCAATCAACAAGATTGGGTAAAGTTGTCGGACATTGCTCTATTCTCCTACAACTTGCAGCGGAGCTCTGCGTCCAACAAGAGCCCCTTCAAGATCATTACAGGACAACAACCATCAACTCCTCACACCATGGCAATCGGGTATACTGGGAGTAGTCCGTCAGCTTACCACTTTACAAAGGAGTGGCAACGAAATGCAGATATTGTGCAGGCTTACTTGGAGAAGGCGACAAAAAGGATGAAGGAGTGGGCAGACTTGGGAAAGTGACCGCAAGAGTTCAAGGTTGACTATTTGGTGTTGGTAAAGCTCCAACCAGCATCACTCCAATTCTTTAGGAACAAAGTACACAAAGGATTGGTGCGCAAGTATGAAGGGCCCTTCCCAATTATCAGTAGGGTGGGCAACGTCTGCTACAAGTTGCAGCTGCCGGCGTGGTTCAAAATTCACAATGTTCTTCATGCCAGCAATCTGAAAGCCTACCACTCGGATCCGCAAGATACTTCCCGAAGTGTTCCAATTCGGCTACCCCCTACCAGAGTCTCCTACGAGAAACGAGTTGAAACCATTTTAGCGGATCGCAATATAAAACTACCCACTGGAGTTGAGCAGACCGAGTATTTGGTGAAGTGGCGAAAGCTTCCCTGAACTAAAGCCAGTTACGAGTTCGAAAACGCCCTACGACATGAAGAAGTAATCATCAACAACTACCAACAAGCATCAACGAGGGCATCGATAGTTTAAGTGGGGGAGAATGTCACGAACAATCGTCGCACACCCGTAACAACTTCGTTCAACGAACCGTTCGTCGCTTGTATTTACATGTATAGTTGCTTGACAGCGTGTTTTGGCTTGGTTTTAGGTCCTTTTGCTTGTAAAAATGTAAGTTCGAACAAGTTGTAGTGCTACAATGCGACCGCTCACCGAACTGAGTAAAACAACCCCAAAACAGCTTCGTTTTCACGTGCCACAGGCTGTTTTCTACAGCCCGCTGCTGCACGTAAAACATCAGCCATCTCAGCCCCTTGGAACCACCCGGGTGGCACCATGTGGAATGGGGCTTTGATATAGTGTCGGGCGTTGAACACTCTTTCGCAAGTTCGCACGTTATCTTAATAAGAACTTGTTGTCGCGCTCGGCACCCGGTAAGCAGTTGTTTGTGGACTTGCAACTGTTTGTTCAACCTTCTAAAGTCCTTGTTTTTCTCCTCTCCCTCTTTTCTCTTGTGCACGCTAGGTGCTCGTTGAATTGCTTGTATAGCTTCCCCTTTTCACGAGACTTCGGGACTTGTCTGTCGCTCGTTCTTCGAACTAATCAACTTTCTCTTTTATAGGTCCTTCGGGACCTGCGAGAGGTTGCATGTGGGCTGATCTTTACGGACGCATATCTCAAGTGCGCAGCGCGACTTAGGCAACGTAAGTTAAGTTCGCGTCTTGGCCGCAAGGGTGCATCACGACTTAGGCAATTCTAGCTAAGTCCGTGACATATCGGACCGGTATATATTGCCCATACCGAGTGGTACGGCAAACCTTAGAAGTAAAAAAGGATATAATTGACTATTTGATTGGATATGCAAATATTTGCCCTTAGTTTAAACCTCTTTGTGATCTATGTATAAAGGACTTCAACTGATTGGCATACTTCTGCGCTTGAAATTAAAGAATAATTTTTGTCTTCATAATGATTCATTTGTCTTGCTGCAGGATGAATCAGCAAGAAAAAACCCACTAAATCTAATGAATGTTGGTTTCAAGCATGATAGGGATCATTGATTTTCTTATAATAAAATTTCACCTTTAACCCTCTCAGTTTTTTAATATATAAAATTTATGATTTCCAACTTCATGTAAAACTTGGATCAATTCTGCTGATTTTGATGCTACTCATTTAAATGCTCTGCTTGTAACAATTGTGATAAAGATGCTACTTGGACTCTAATGAACTATTTAATAATGAATGTTCTTTGAACTTCAGAATAAGTAACATTGTTGTAAAATCTTCTAGTGTGTTATCATTTTTTGACTTGTCTGTTGCTTTAAAGACTAACATGATTATGCTCATGGTCTTTTTGTTCTGTGTTGTTTTTCCCTCTCGTGTACAGGTGGTATACCATTGAGAATATTTTCTGAGTGGTGGTTAGCCAAACAAAAGCTATTGTTAATTGATTCGTTTTTTCTCTCTTCATTTCCTGGTGCTACATTTCATGGATCCAATGGCTTGAGCATTAGATACCAGGTAAATTGTTTCTGACTGCCTTGCATTCCTATTTTAATACATTAATTAAGAACCTGCACTATAATTTACTTGGAACATTGTCAGGAGTTCAAATAAGATGTTATGAGTTAAAACTTGTTTCAGTATTAAATAATGAATTCCATAAAAAGCAACAGAGGCCGAATCAGTTTGTAAGATATCTATTTAAAAAGTCGATGAAAGTACCATAATAGCAAATAATGATGCTCTTGGTATCGTGGTTGTTGTTTCTAAATGTTTGTTTGATTGTTCCAGTGTTTCTAATGTAAATACAGTAATCATCTTATGTTTCTTCAAGAAGAATTATATTGTTCCTCCTGTTGAAGGAAGTGCCAGAACTAGAATCACAAGATAAAGTAGAAAATCTTTTGTTACTTTGGAAGCCTTCTTGAGTATTTTATTTGCTTTTAGCCAACAAATCATGTTCATAAAATAAGGATTGCTCATGTATAAGATAACTGAAGTTCCAAGCCATCTCCAACGACCTTGATGTTTATATGTTATTCTTTGAAGATCAATTCATCCTTTTCTTTCTGCTAAAACAGTATGTGAAATTTTCAGTTGCCATACGGTGAAGGCTCATCTCTTGCTGACATATTTGGACACATAGAGCACAACAGGTATCCAGTGGCTCCTAAATGAACAAGTATTATTCTTTTGTGCTTACCCTTCCTAATTGTGTAATTCTGTATCTCAGGGAGGCACTCGGGATTGAAGAATACAGTATCAATCAATCCACATTGGAGACAATTTTTAATCATTTTGCTTCTGCCCAATAGGAAAAAGAGATAAAACCACCATATCAAACACAAGCTCAGCATCACAAGAGTTCTGTGGGTTTGTTTTACCTGTCACTCTCATATCAAACCCTTTGCGGTTCTCCAAATTGTTTCACTCCCCTAGTGAGAAGAAACAAGCCGAATCATTCAACAGATCAAGTTTGAAATCTTGTTTTTGTACTTCATCTAACAGTGTGATTCAACAGATCAAGTTTGAAATCTTGTTTTTGCTATTGAAGAATACTACTGTAGAAGGTTCTTAAAATCATTTTGCTTCCACCTGATATGAGAAAGTGAGGACACCTCCACATCAAGTACAAGCTCAGCTTCCCAAGTTCTTGTGGTTATGCCGAGGCATTTGGATGTCAACAGGCTCATCAAATGAGTGCTTGTCTATGTCTATTAAACACTAGCAGTGGCAGCATCTCTTCCATCATTCTTGGCCTCTTGACTTTTGGTGTTTGGAAGCAACCAAATCTTTGAAAGGTGGAAGATTGGTGCTCAAGTCAACATTCTAAATCTCTAAACAGGGTCTCAAAAGATAATTTTATTTTTAGATTTGATTGACATAAAAGCATATGAACTTAATATTGAATCAAGTTTTTTGGCTTGTCCAAGAAGGTGACATAGCCTTCGTTTATGTTAGTCAGCTTAGATTGAAAGCGAATGAAAAAATTTAATTTCATGTCAGTAGTTGGTAATGAGTTGAAATATTGTTATAAAAAGAAAGTATAAATACTTTATTAGTTGACCATGATAAACGAGCATTGTACTATTAAAATATATTTATCCTGAACTTTAAGTGGTTATAATCTTAGAATAGGCAAAACTAAAGTTTTATAAAAATTTTATATAATTATGATATTTTAGATTTTTAATATGTTTGACTCTTTTGTTCACTCGTTTTAATAATACATTATTAAAATTTATCTTTTTTATTATTTGAGTAAAAGAATTAACATAAAAGCAAAGATAAATAATTGTAAATATTTTCAAGTTTATTATCTTTAAATACAATATTGATAACATTATATTTTGATTTAAATTATCATGAGATAATAGATGTTTATTGTAAAATATTATTTTTCTGATATAAAATAATCAACAAAGGACTCGAACAATTCAAGTTGACAATCAATATATCTATATTTTAATATTTTTAACTTATACAAAGAGGATCATCAACTATATTCCTGAACAAGGTGAACAAGATATTATTCAAATATAAAATTGTAATAGTGAGAATTTTCAATCCACATTTAGATTTTTACATATTACAAGAATACTAATTGACAACATAAAAAATTAACTTAGGTCTCTTTTCAAATAAGAATTCTATGCGTGGAGAGTTTTACACCATGCTTTATGTATTTCATATCAAGAATAACATAACATATTAAATTACTAAGGTATTAATTAGTAATTCACAAAGTAAACTTTAATTTCTCTTTTAGTTACTTTTATGCACTTGAAAGATATAAATAATTTTTTTAAACTTTAAATCTTAATAGTGTTATATAAACTACGAGTATCATGTCAAAAGATGATAATATTCTTATAAAAATTTTTCTTTATGGATATAACAAGCATAGTTTATAAATTGGATGATGTCACGATTCTTTATTCAACTTTTATACATTTCACTTCTTCCATTTTATACATTATTAGATACTACGGAAGTTGCTATATACAATGAATATTTCAGTTTACATGAAAAGTGTTAAAATAATATAGCCTTATATATAAAATTCAATTGACCATAATCTTTATATTAATTCACTCTTGTGATGAATAATTCATCCATTTACACATTAATTCAATAATGTAAAATTTATTTTTTTTACGAATAATGAAGTGTTAGTCCATCACGTTTTAAGGACAACTTCTTCTTGGCCTAATAATCTTCCTTCTTTTAACGACAATGTAATTTTTTGCACTAACATATAAAGAGATTGCTTTAACATTATCTTGAGAATTAGAATAGTTGACTAAAATCATATATTAGTAATAATATAGTTACATTTGCTTTAGATATTTGGAATAATATATGATTATGCATTGTGCATGTTTCGATGTTAAAACTTATGATTAATAATACCAAGTTCACCTCAATGTGGACCATAAAAACAAGTGGTTTGTGAAAATTTGTCTAGTTTTTTTAATGCCATCAAGATAGCTTTTTTAAAAACTAATTATGATATATTATTCAACATTTTAGATAATATCATATGATTATAAAAATTTAGATCTTCTTTCAAAATATTTTACTAATATAAATTACTTTTATTCATACCTTTAATCATACCTCTACTTTATAATCCAGTACACTTTACATCTCCTTGATCTATTTTTTTCTAATATCATAAAAAATAAATTTTAATGCATTATGCATTATCATTATCATAATATGTGATGAATAAAAAATGATAAAATAAAAAATATCTAATACTATCGATAAAATTGATATAGTTAAATGTCAACATGAGAAAAAAATAACCCAAATAAAATTATAAATATCCATTTTGAGCTATTATAGATTGTCCATAATCATGACAATTATTATTATATCAAAGAATGCTCTCTTTCTATTTCTAGATATAGAAACATCCAAGTTTATGAGAAACAAAGTTTTGATTTCACTATTACCACATGAAATCAAGTTATATCAGTATGTTGCAGAAATTTTTCAAAAAGATGGATATTTTTTTAGATATTATTTAACTATATAGTTTATTATTGTAAATGTGTAATTCTTGTAATAGGGGTTGATTTCAATTTCCTCTACAAATTCAAACCAATGTACAAAACACTAACTCAATTAAAGTACAATTATATTATTAGCTACTATGTTTTGATAATGAATAACGTAGTTGCTAGTTAAATGAACAAATTCTCAGTTCAAATCACTAGCATTTACTAAGTCAAATATATGTATAAAAAGAAACTCTCAATACATTATAAGTTACCTATAATAAAATAATCTTTGAGCATTAGAATTTGCTCATCTAGAAATTTAAGTGATTGTAATATCAATATTGGCAAAACAAATATTTAAGATATTTTAATAAATATCAAATTTGTCTTCTTAGATTTTGATTATGTTTGAATTTTTAGTTCACACCTTTATATAATGATTATTAAAATTCATCTTTATTATTTAGCATGAGACAAACAAATTAACACAAAATAAAAGATATTTTTTCTTACAAATATTTCTAACTTTGTCATGCTTGTTTAAACTCATGATAAATGATGTTTATTGAAATGATTTGTGCTTTTGATATAAAATGAAGAAACATCTCCAAAAGTCAAATTGACAATAATTCATCCACATTTTGATATTTTTAACATATACTACTAGGATCATCAACAAGGTTCACGGAGAAGGTGAACTAGATATTATTCAATAATAATTTCTAGGAGTGAGAATTTTTGCACCATGTTTTGATTTTCAAAATTACAAAAAGTTGATCGTCAAAAAATTAAGTTGGTTCTATTTTCAAATAAGTTTTCTATGTCTGGAGTTTAGAACCATGCCTCGTGTGATTGATCCCAAACAGAACATAAAGTATTGGATGAATAAAGGTCACTAGCCAATTTACAAAAGAGATGCTTATTCCTCTCTTAATTATATTTATGCACTTGAAGGATATAGAATAGATTTTTTTTAACTTACCATACAACAAAGATTGTTACATAAAGTATAAGCATTATGTTAAATGATGACATTATTTCTATAAAATAGTTAATTAATAAATATAACAAGCATAGTGTATAAGGTCATAATTTTTTATTTAATTTATATACATTTCAGTTTTTCCATGAGATATGTTATTACATACAAAGAAAGTTACAATATACAATGAAGATTTCAGTTTCAAGACGACAATGGTCGGTTTCAAAAAACTAAAACCTTCAGCATAACGTTTATTTGATCCTAATCTTAAAAGCAACTCACTCTTGTGATAAATAATTCATCCATCAAGATATATTACTTCAATATTATAAATTTTTTTTACAAATAATCAAGTGTTGGCCCATCATGTTTCTAAGACAACTTCTCATTAGCCTGATGGTCTTCCTCCTCTTAACGACAATACAATTTTTCTCGGTAGCATCTGATGAGCTTGCTCCAACATCATCTTCAGCAATAGAAGAGTTGGCAAAAATCTTAGGTCAGTAATAATAATTATTTATTTATTTATAGTATTTGAAATAGCGTATGATCCAGCATTATTGTTGTTTTGATATTAAAACTAATGATAAATAACATCAAGTTCTACTGAATGTGGACCATATAGGAAATATATTACGTGAAGAGTTATCTTCAATTATTTTCATACAAATCTAAAACCTTATTTTTTTTTCTAATTTTGCTATATTCGACAATAGTTTTTATTGCTTCGTATGCTTATTAAAATTTAGATCTTGTTTCAAAATATTTTACTAATTAAATTAATTTTGTTCTTTAGCCATTGCTATCAAAGAGGCTATAGTTGGAGATGACATCAAATCATTCGATATAAAACCATTTATCATTCCTCCTCTACATAATCCTGTAGTCCCTATACACCTATAGGCTCATTGTCTTAATATCATAAATAATAAACTGTAATGCATTATGCGTTGTTATTATTTTACTTTGAGATGAACTAAAAAATATTAAAATTCATGTCTCTAAATTATTATCAATAAAATTGAAATGGTTAAATGTGAGCTTGTAGAATAGATAACCCAAATTAAATTTCAAATATTAACTTTCATCCGTGAAAAGCATTATTATAACATTCGGTTCTACGTTTTCTTGAAAAGAAGGTTGGATATAACTATTACCACATAAAATATAGTTATGTCATTATATTACGTAATTGTTCCAATATGATGTTTTGTTTCTCCATATTATTTAATTATATAGTATATTGCCTTAAATTGATAATTCGTGAGAGCAGGTTAGAGTTCCAATTTCCACTACAAAAGTAGACCAACACACAAAATCCTAACTCCATTATTTTATAACAATATTCTAAGCTCTTATATTTTAATGATGAATAACTAACATGATAGTTAAATAAAAAAAATTTAATTTCATGTCACTAGTTGGTAAAGAGATGAAAAATTGCTATAAAAAGAAAGTATAAATACTTTATTAGTTGACCATGATAAACTAGCATTGCACTATCAAAATATACTCATCCTGAACTTTACGTGGTTATAATCTTAGAGTAGGCAAAACTAAGGTTTTGTAAAATTTTTATACAATTGTGATATTTTAGAATTTAATATGTTTGACTTTTTAGTTCACTCCTTTTAACAATACATTATTAAAATATATCTTTTTTAGGATTTGAGTAAAATAATTAACAAAAAAGCAAAGATAAATAATTGTAAATATTTTCAAGTTTATTATCTATAAATATAATATTAATAACATCATATTTTGATTTAAATTATCATGAAATAATAGATGTTTAATGTAAAATATTATTCTTCTGATATAAAATAATCAACAAAGGACTCGAACAATTCAAGTTGACAATTAATATATCCATATTTTAATATTTTTAAGTTATACGAATAGGATCATAAACTATATTCCTGAATAAGGTGAACAAGATATTATTCAAATATAAAATTATAATAATGAGAATTTTTAATTCACATTTAGATTTTTACATATTACAAGAATACTAAATTGACAACATAAAAAATTAACTTAGGTTACTTTTCAAATAAGAATTCTATGCATGCAGAGTTTTACTTTATGTATTTCATATCAAGAATAGCATAACATATTAAATTACTAAGGTATTAATTAGTAATTCACAAAGTAAACTTTAATTCCTCTTTTAGTTACTTTTATGCATTTGAAAGATATAAATAATTTTTTTTAACTTTAAATCTTAATAGTGTTATGTAAACTATGAATATCATGTCAAAAGATGATAATATTCTTATATATTTGTTTCTTTATGGATATAACAAGCATAGTTTATAAATTGGATGATGTCATGATTCTTTATTCAACTTTTATACATTTCACTTCTTTCATTTTATACATTATTAGATACTACGAAAGTTGCTATATACCATGAGTATTTCAGTTTATATGAAAAGTGTTAAAATAATATAGCCTTATGCATAAAATTCAATTGACCCTAATCTTTATTTTACCTCACTCTTGTTATGAATAATTAATCCATCTACACATTAATTCAATAATACAAAATTTATTTTTTTTATGAATAATGAAATATTGGTCCATCATGTTTTAAGGACAACTTCTTCTTGGCCTAATAATCTTCCTTCTTTTAACGACAATGCAATTTTTTGCACAAGCATATAAAGAGATTGCCCTAACATCATCTTGAGAATTAGAATAGTTGGCTAAAATCTTATATTAGTAATAATATAATTTCACATGCTTTAGATATTTGGAATAATATATGATCACGCATTGTGCATGTTTCGATGTTAAAACTTATAATTAATAACACCAAGTTCACCTCAACGTGGACCATAAAAATAAGTGGTTTGTGAAAATTTATCTATTTTTTTAATGCCATCAAGATAGCTTTTTTTAAAACTAATTATGCTATATTATTCAATATTTTAGATAATATCATATGATTATAAAAATTTAGATTTTTTTAAAATATTTTACTAAAATAAATTAATTTTATTTTTTAACCATTGTTATCAAAGAGGCGATAGTTGGGGATGAGATCAGATCTATTGATATTAAACTTTTAATCATACATCTACTTTATAATCCAGTACACCTTACATCTCCTTGATCTATTTTTTTCTAATATCATAAAAATAAATTTTAATGCATTATGCATTATGATTATCATAATATGTGATGAATAAAAAATAATAAAATAAAAATCTCTAATACTATCGATAAAACTGATATGGTTAGATGTCAACATGAGAAAAAAATGACCCAAATAAAATTATAAATATCAATTTTGAGCTGTTATAGATTGTCCATAATCATGACAATTATTATTATGTCAAACAATGCTCTCTTTCTATTTCTAGATATAGAAACATCCAAGTTTATAAGAAACAAAGTTTTGACTTCACTATTACCACATGAAATCAAGTTATATCAGTATGTTGCAGAAATTTTTCAAAAAGATGGATATTTTTTTAGATATTATTTAACTATATAGTTTATTATTGTAAAAGTGTAATTCTTGTAATAGGGGTTGATTTTCAATTTCCTCTACAAATTCAAACCAATGTACAAAACACTAACTCAATTAAAGTACAATTATATTATTAGCTACTATGTTTTGATAATGAATAACGTAGTTGCTAGTTAAATGAACAAATTCTCAGTTCAAATCACTAGCATTTACTAAGTCAAACATATCTACAAAAAGAAACTCTCAATACATTATAAGTTACCTATAATAAAATAATATTTGAGCATTAGAATTTGCTCATCTAGAAATTTAAGTGATTGTAATGTCAATATTGGCAAAACAAATATTTAAGATATTTTAATAAAATATCAAATTTGTCTTCTTAGATTTTGATTATGTTTGAATTTTTAGTTCACACCTTTATATAATTGATTATTAAAATTCATATTTGTTATTTAGCATCAGACAAACAAATTAACACAAAAAGAAAGATATTTTTTTACAAATATTTCTAACTTTGCCATGCTTGTTTAAAATCATGATAACATAATATTATGACTCAAATTATCATGATATACTTGATGTTTATAGAAATGATTTGTGCTTTTGATGTAAAAATGAACAAACATCTCCAAAAAGTCAAATTGACAATAATTTCATCCACCTTTTGATATTTTTAACATATACGACGAGGATCATCAACAAGGTTCACGGAGAAGGTGAACTAGATATTATTCAAATAATAATTTCTAAGAGTGAGAATTTTTGCACTATGTTTAGATTTTCAAAAATTACAAAAAGTTGATCATCAAAAAAATTAAGTTGGTTCTATTTTCAAATAAGATTTCTATGTGTGGAGTTTAGAACCATGCCTCGTGCGATTGATCCCAAACAGAACATAAAGTATTGGATGACTAAAGGATCACTAGCCAATTTACAAACGAGATGCTTATTCCTCTCTTAATTATATTTATGCACTTGAAGGATATATAATAGATTTTTTTTAACTTACCATAAAACAAAGATTGTTACATAAAGTATAAGCATTATATTAAATGATGACATTATTTCTATAAAATAGTTAATTAATAAATATAACAAGCATAGTGTATAAGGTCATAATTCTTTATTTAATTTATATACATTTCAGTTTTTCCATGAGATATGTTATTACATACAAAGAAAGTTACAATATACAATGAAGATTTCAGTTTCAAGACGACAATGGTTAGTTTTAAAAAACTAAACCTTTAGCATAACGTTTATTTGATCCTAATCTTTAAAGCAACTCACTCTTGTGATGAATAATTCATCCATCAAGATATATTACTTAAATATTGTAAAACTTTTTTACAAATAATCAAGTGTTGGCCCATCATGTTTCTAAGACAACTTCTCATTAGCCTGATGGTCTTCCTCCTTTTAACGACAATGCAATTTTTTCCGGTAGCATCTGATTAGCTTGCTCCAACATCATCTTCAGCAATAGAAGAGTTGGCAAAAATCTTAGGTCAGTAATAATAATAATTTATTTATTTATAGTATTTGAAATAGCGTATGATCCAGCATTATTGTTATTTTAATATTAAAACTAATGATAAATAACATCAAGTTCTACTGAATGTGGACCATATAGGAAATATATTACGTAAGAGTAGTATTTCATTATTTTCATGCAAATGTAAAAGCTTATTTTTTTTTTCTAATTTTGCTATATTTGATAATAGTTTTTATTGCTTCATATGCTTATTAAAATTTAGATCTTGTTTCAAAATATTTTACTAATTAAATTAATTTTTTTCTTTAGCCATTGCTATCAAAGAGGCTATAGCTGGAGATGACATAAAATCATTCGATATAAAACCTTTTATCATTCCTCCTCTACATAATCCTGTAGTCCCTATACACCTATAGGCTCATTGTCTTAATATCATAAATAATAAACTGTAATGCATTATGCGTTGTTATTATTTTACTTTGAGATGAACTAAAAAATATTAAAATTCATGTCTCTAAATTATTATCAATAAAATTGACATGGTTAAATGTGAGCTTGTAGAATAGATAACCCAAATTAAATTTCAAATATTAACTTTCATCCGTGAAAAGCATTATTAAAACATTCAGTTCTACGTTTTCTTGAAAAAAAGGTTGGATATAACTATTACCACATAAAATATAGTTATGTCATTATATTACGTAATTGTTCCAATATGATGTATTGTTTCTCCATATTATTTAATTATATAGTCTATTGCCATAAATTGATAATTTGTGAGAGCAGGTTAGAGTTCCAATTTCCACTACAAAAGTAGACCAATACACAAAATCCTAACTCGATTATTTTATAACAATATTCTTAGCTCTTATATTTTAATGATGAATAACTAACATGATAGTTAAATGAAAAAAAAATAATTTCATGTCACTAGTTGGTAAAGAGATGAAAAATTGCTATAAAAAGAAAGTATAAATACTTTATTATTTGACCATGATAAACTAGCATTGCACTATCAAAATATACTCATCCTGAACTTTACGTGGTTATAATCTTAGAGTAGGCAAAACTAAGGTTTTGTAAAATTTTTATACAATTGTGATATTTTAGAATTTAATATGTTTGACTTTTTAGTTCACTCCTTTTAACGATACATTATTAAAATATATCTTTTTTAGGATTTGAGTAAAATAACTAACAAAAAAGCAAAGATAAATAATTACAAATATTTTCAAGTTTATTATCTATAAATACAATATTAATAACATCATATTTTGATTTAAATTATCACGAAATAATAGATGTTTACTGTAAAATATTATTCTTCTGATATAAAATAATCAACAAAGGACTCGAACAATTCAAGTTGACAATTAATATATCCATATTTTAATATTTTTAACTTGTACGAATAGGATCATCAACTATATTCCTGAATAAGGTGAACAAGATATTATTCAAATATAAAATAATAATAATGAGAATTTTTAATTCACATTTAAATTTTTACATATTACAAGAATACTAAATTGACAACATAAAAAATTAACTTAGGTCTCTTTTCAAATAAGAATTCTATGCATGCAGAGTTTTACACCATGCTTTAAGCATTTTATATCAAGAATAGCATAACATATTAAATTACTAAGGTATTAATTAGTAATTCACAAAATAAACTTTAATTCCTCTTTTAGTTACTTTTATGCATTTGAAAGATATAAATAATTTTTTTTAACTTTAAATCTTAATAGTGTTATGTAAACTATGAGTATCATGTCAAAAGATGATAATATTCTAATAAATTTTTTTATTTATGGATATAACAAGCATAGTTTATAAATTGGATGATGTCATGATTCTTTATTCAACTTTTATACATTTCACTTCTTCCATTTTATACATTATTAGATACTACGGAAGTTGCTATATACCATGAATATTTCAGTTTATATGAAAAGTGTTAAAATAATATAGCCTTATGCATAAAATTCAATAGACCATAATCTTTATATTAATTCACTCTTGTGATGAATAATTCATCCATCTACACATTAATTCAATAATGCAAAATTTATTTTTTTTACGAATAATGAAGTGTTAGTCCATCACGTTTTAAAGACAACTTCTTCTTGGCCAAATAATCTTCGTTCTTTTAACGACAATATAATTTTTTACACTAGCATATAAAGAGATTGCTCTAACATTTTCTTGTGACTTAGAATAGTTGGCTAAAATCTTATATTAGTAATAATAGAGTTTCACATGCTTTAGATATTTGGAATAATATATGATCACGCATTGTGCATGTTTCGATGTTCAAACTTATGATTAATAACACCATGTTCACCTCAATGTGGACCATAAAAACAAGTGGTTTGTAAAAATTTGTCTAGTTTTTTTAATGCCATCAAGATAGCTTTTTAAAAACTAATTATGCTATATTATTCAACATTTTAGATAATATCATATGATTATAAAAATTAGATCTTCTTTCAAAATATTTTACTAATATAAATTACTTTTATTTTTTAGCCATTGTTATCAAAAGGCGATAGTTAGGGATGAGATCGGATCTATTGATATTAACCTTTAATCATACCTCTATTTTATAATCCAACACACTTTACATCTCCTTGATCTATTTTTTTTCTAATATCATAAAAATAAATTTTAATGTCATGACAATTATTATTATATCAAAGAATGCTCTCTTTTTATTTCTAGATATAGAAACATCCAATTTTATAAAAAACAAAGTTTTGACATCACTATTACCACATGAAATCAAGTTATATCAGTATGTTGCAGAAATTTTTCAATAAGATGGATATTTTTTTAGATATTTGGAATAATATATGATCACGCATTGTGCATGTTTCGATGTTCAAACTTATGATTAATAACACCATGTTCACCTCAATGTGGACCATAAAAACAAGTGGTTTGTAAAAATTTGTCTAGTTTTTTTAATGCCATCAAGATAGCTTTTTTAAAAACTAATTATGCTATATTATTCAACATTTT
Source organism: Musa balbisiana (assembly GCA_004837865.1). NCBI lineage: Eukaryota > Viridiplantae > Streptophyta > Magnoliopsida > Zingiberales > Musaceae > Musa > Musa balbisiana. The sequence continues at coordinate 36,687,630 of CM017188.1, forward strand.
AGATAATATCATATGATTATAAAAATTTAGATCTTCTTTCAAAATATTTTACTAATATAAATTACTTTTATTTTTTAGCCATTGTTATCAAAAAGGCGATAGTTAGGGATGAGATCGGATCTATTGATATTAAACCTTTAATCATACCTCTAATAAATTTAATGCATTATGCATTATCATTATCATAATATGTGATTCAATAAAAAATAATAAAATAAAAAATCTCTAATACTATCGATAAAATGATATGGTTAAATGTCAACATGAGAAAAAAATAACCAAATGAAATTATAAATATCAATTTTGAGCTGTTATAGATTGTCAATAATCATGACAATTATTATTATATCAAAGAATGCTCTCTTTTATTTCTAGATATAGAAACATCCAATTTTATAAAAAACAAAGTTTTGACATCACTATTACCACATGAAATCAAGTTATATCAGTATGTTGTTGAAAGTTTTCAATAAGATGGATATTTTTTTAGATATTATCTTAATTATATATTTATTATTGTAAAAGTGTAATTCTTGTAATAGGGTTGATTTTCAATTTCCTCTACAAATTCAAACCAATGTACAAAACACTAACTCAATTAAAGTACAATTATATTATTAGCTACTATGTTTTGATAATGAATAACTTAGTTGCTAGTTAAATGAACAAATTCTCAGTTCAAATCACTAGCATTTACTAAGTCAAACATATCTATAAAAAGAAACTCTCAATACATTATAAGTTACCTATAATAAAATAATCTTTGAGCATTAGAATTTGCTCATCTAGAAATTTAAGTGATTGTAACGTCAATGTCGGCAAAACAAATATTTAAGATATTTTAATAAAATATCAAATTTGTCTTCTTAGATTTTGATTATGTTTGAATTTTTAGTTCACACCTTTATATAATTGATTATTAAAATTCATATTTGTTATTTAGCATCAGACAAACAAATTAACACAAAAAGAAAGATATTTTTTTACAAATATTTCTAACTTTGCCATGCTTGTTTAAAATCATGATAACATAATATTATGACTCAAATTATCATGATATACTTGATGTTTATTGAAATGATTTGTGATTTTGATATAAAAATGAACAAACATCTCCAAAAAGTCAAATTGACAATAATTTCATCCACATTTTGATATTTTTAACATATACGACGAGGATAATCAACAAGATTCACGGAGAAGGTGAACTAGATATTATTCAAATAATAATTTCTAAGAGTGAGAATTTTTGCACCATGTTTTGATTTTCAAAAATTACAAAAAGTTGATCATCAAAAAAATTAAATTGGTTCTATTTTCAAATAAGATTTCTATGTGTGGAGTTTAGAACCATGCCTCGTGTGATTGATCCAAAACAAAACATAAAGTATTGGATGACTAAAGGATCACCAGCCAATTTACAAACGAGATGCTTATTCCTCTCTTAATTATATTTATGCACTTAAAGGATATAGAATAGATTTTTTTTAACTTACCATACGACAAAGATTGTTACATAAAGTATAAGCATTATGTTAAGTGATGACATTATTTCTATAAAATAGTTAATTAATAAATATAACAAGCATAGTGTATAAGGTCATAATTCTTTATTTAATTTATATACATTTCAGTTTTTCCATGAGATATATTATTACATACAAAGAAAGTTACAATATACAATGAAGATTTCAGTTTCTAGACGACAATTGTCAGTTTCAAAAAACTAAAACCTTCAGCATAACGTTTATTTGATCCTAATCTTAAAAGCAACTCACTCTTGTGATAAATAATTCATCCATCAAGATATATTACTTCAATATTATAAATTTTTTTTACAAATAATCAAGTGTTGGCCCATCATGTTTCTAAGACAACTTCTCATTAGCCTGATGGTCTTCCTCCTCTTAACGACAATGCAATTTTTCCCGGTAGCATCTGATGAGCTTGCTCCAACATCATCTTCAGCAACAGAAGAGTTGGCAAAAATCTTAGGTCAGTAATAATAATTATTTATTTATTTATAGTACTTGAAATAGCGTATGATCCAGCATTATTGTTGTTTTGATATTAAAACTAATGATAAATAACATCAAGTTCTACTGAATGTGGACCATATAGGAAATATATTACGTGAAGAGTTATCTTCAATTATTTTCATGCAAATCTAAAAGCTTATTTTTTTTTCTAATTTTGCTATATTCGACAATAGTTTTTATTGCTTCGTATGCTTATTAAAATTTAGATCTTATTTCAAAATATTTTACTAATTAAATTAATTTTGTTCTTTAGCCATTGCTATCAAAGAGGCTATAGCTGGAGATGACATCAAATCATTCGATATAAAACCTTTTATCATTCCTCCTCTACATAATCCTGTAGTCCCTATACACCTATAGGCTCATTGTCTTAATATCATAAATAATAAACTGTAATGCATTATGCGTTGTTATTATTTTACTTTGATATAAACTAAAAAATATTAAAATTCATGTCTCTAAATTATTATCAATAAAATTGAAATGGTTAAATGTGAGCTTGTAGAATAGATAACCCAAATTAAATTTCAAATATTAACTTTCATCCGTGAAAAGCATTATTATAACATTCGATTCTACGTTTTCTTGAAAAGAAGGTTGGATATAACTATTACCACATAAAATATAGTTATGTCGTTATATTACGTAATTGTTCCAATATGATGTATTGTTTCTCCATATTATTTAATTATATAGTATATTGCCATAAATTGATAATTCGTGAGAGCAGGTTAGAGTTCCAATTTCCACTACAAAAGTAGACCAACAAACAAAATCCTAACTCCATTATTTTATAACAATATTCTAAGCTCTTATATTTTAATGATGAATAACTAACATGATAGTTAAATGAAAAAAAAATAATTTCATGTCACTAGTTGGTAAAGAGATGAAAAATTGCTATAAAAAGAAAGTATAAATACTTTATTAGTTGACCATGACAAACTAGCATTGCACTATCAAAATACACTCATCCTGAACTTTACGTGGTTATAATCTTAGAGTAGACAAAACTAAAGTTTTGTAAAAATTTTATACAATTGTGATATTTTAGAATTTTAATATGTTTAACTTTTTTGTTCACTTGATCTAAAAATACATTATTAAAATTTATCTTTTTAGGATTTGAGTAAAAGAATTAACATAAAAGCAAAGATAAATAATTATAAATATTTTAGGTTTATCATCTATAAATACAATATTGATAACATCATATTTTGATTTAAATTATCATGAGATAATAGACGTTTATTGTAAAATATTATTCTTCTGATATAAATAATCAACAAAGGACTCGAACAATTCAAGTTGACTAATCAATATATGCATATTTTAATATTTTTAACTTGTACGAAGAGGATTATCAACTATATTCCTAACAAGGTGAATAAGATATTATTCAAATATAAAATTGTAATAGTGAGAATTTTCAATCCACATTTAGATTTTTATATATTACAAAAATACTAATTGACAATATAAAAACTTAACTTAGGTCTCTTTTCAAATAAGAATTCTACGTGTTGAGAGTTTTACACCATGCTTTATGTACTTTATATCAAGAATAGCATAACATATTAAATTACTAAGGTATTAATTAGTAATTCACAAAGTAAACTTTAATTCCTCTTTTAGTTACTTTGATGCACTTGAAAGATATAAATAATTGTTTTTAACTTTAAATCTTAATAGTGTTATATAAACTATGAGTATCATGTCAAAAATGATAATATTCTTATAAATTTTTTTTTTTATGGATATAACAAGCATAGTTTATAAATTGGATGATGTCACGATTCTTTATTCAACTTTTAGACATTTCACTTCTTTCATTTATACATTATTAGATACTACAGAAGATTGCTATATACAATGAATATTTCAATTTACATGAAAAGTGTTAAAATAATATAGCCTTATGCATAAAATTCAATAGACCATAATCTTTATATTAATTCACTCTTGTGATGAATAATTCATCCATCTACACATTAATTCAATAATGCAAAATTTATTTTTTTTTTACGAATAATGAAGTGTTAGTCAATCACGTTTTAAGGACAACTTCTTCTTGGCCAAATAATCTTCCTTCTTTTAACGACAATGTAATTTTTTACACTAGCTATATAAAGAGATTGCTCTAACATTATCTTGAGAATTAGAATAGTTGGCTAAAATCTTATATTAGTAATAATAGAGTTTCACATGCTTTAGATATTTGGAATAATATATAATCACGCATTGTGCATGTTTCGATGTTCAAACTTATGATTAATAACACCATGTTCACCTCAATGTGGACCATAAAAACAAGTGGTTTGTGAAAATTTGTCTAGTTTTTTTAATGCCATCAAGATAGCTTTTTTAAAAACTAATTATGCTATATTATTCAACATTTTAGATAATATCATATGATTATAAAATTTTAGATCTTCTTTCAAAATATTTTACTAATATAAATTACTTTTATTTTTTAGCCATTGTTATCAAAAAGGCGATAGTTGGGGATGAGATCGGATCTATTGATATTAAACCTTTAATCATACCTCTAATTTATAATCCAATACACTTTACATCTCCTTGATCTATTTTTTTCTAATATCATAAAAAATTAATTTTAATGCATTATGCATTATCATTATCATAATATGTGATGAATAAAAAATAATAAAATAAAAAATCTCTAATACTATCGATAAAATTGATATGGTTAAATGTCAACATGAGAAAAAAATAACCCAAATGAAATTATAAATATCAATTTTGAGCTGTTATAGATTGTCCATAATCATGATAATTATTATTATATCAAAGAATGCTCTCTTTTTATTTCTAGATATAGAAACATCCAATTTTATAAAAAACAAAGTTTTGACATCACTATTACCACATGAAATCAAGTTATATTAGTATGTTGTAGAAAGTTTTCAATAAGATGGATATTTTTTTAGATATTATTTAATTATATAATTTATTATTGTAAAAGTGTAATTCTTGTAATAGGGGTTGATTTTCAATTTCCTCTACAAATTCAAACCAATGTACAAAACACTAACTCAATTAAAGTTCAATTATATTATTAGCTACTATGTTTTGATAATGAATAACGTAGTTGCTAGTTAAATGAATAAATTCTCAGTTCAAATCACTAGCATTTACTAAGTCAAACATATCTATAAAAAGAAACTCTCAATACATTATAAGTTACCTATAATAAAATAATCTTTGAGCATTAGAATTTGCTCATCTAGAAATTTAAGTGATTGTAATGTCAATGTTGGCAAAACAAATATTTAAGATATTTTAATAAAATATCAAATTTGTCTTTTTAGATTTTGATTATGTTTGAATTTTTAGTTCACACCTTTATATAATTGATTATTAAAATTCATCTTTGTTATTTAGCATCAGACAAACAAATTAACACAAAAAGAAAGATATTTTTTTACAAATATTTCTAACTTTGCCATGCTTGTTTAAAATCATGATAACATAATATTATGACTCAAATTATCATGATATACTTGATGTTTATTGAAATGATTTGTGCTTTTGATGTAAAAATGAACAAACATCTCCAAAAAGTCAAATTGACAATAATTTCATCCACATTTTGATATTTTTAACATATACGACGAGGATCATCAACAAGGTTCACGGAGAAGGTGATCTAGATATTATTCAAATAATAATTTCTAAGAGTGAGAATTTTTGCACCATGTTTTGATTTTCAAAAATTATAAAAAGTTGATCATCAAAAAAATTAAGTTGGTTCTATTTTCAAATAAGATTTCTATGTGTGGAGTTTAGAACCATGCCTCGTGTGATTGATCCAAACAGAACATAAAGTATTGGATGACTAAAGGATCACTAGCCAATTTACAAACGAGATGCTTATTCCTCTCTTAATTATATTTATGCACTTGAAGGATATAGAATAGATTTTTTTTAACTTACCATACAACAAAGATTGTTACATAAAGTATAAGCATTATGTTAAATGATGACATTATTTCTATAAAATAGTTAATTAATAAATATAACAAGCATAGTGTATAAGGTCATAATTCTTTATTTAATTTATATACATTTCAGTTTTTCCATTAGATATGTTATTACATACAAAGAAAGTTACAATATACAATGAAGATTTCAGTTTCTAGACGACAATGGTCAGTTTCAAAAAACTAAAACCTTCAGCATAACATTTATTTGATCCTAATCTTTAAAGCAACTCATTCTTGTGATAAATAATTCATCCATCAAGATATATTACTTCAATATTATAAATTTTTTTTATAAATAATCAAGTGTTGGCCCATAATGTTTCTAAGACAACTTCTCATTAGCCTGATGATCTTCCTCCTCTTAACGACAATGCAATTTTTTCCGGTAGCATCTGATGAGCTTGCTCCAACATCATCTTCAGCAATAGAAGAGTTGGCAAAAATCTTAGGTCAGTAATAATAAGTATTTATTTATTTATAGTATTTGAAATAGCGTATGATCCAGCATTATTGTTGTTTTGATATTAAAACTAATGATAAATAACATCAAGTTCTACTGAATGTGGACCATATAGGAAATATATTACGTGAAGAGTTATCTTCAATTATTTTCATGTAAATCTAAAAGCTTATTTTTTTTTCTAATTTTGCTATATTCGACAATAGTTTTTATTGCTTCATATGCTTATTAAAATTTAGATCTTATTTCAAAATATTTTACTAATTAAATTAATTTTGTTCTTTAGCCGTTGCTATCAAAGAGGCTATAGTTGGAGATGACATCAAACCATTCGATATAAAACCTTTTATCATTCCTCCTCTACATAATCCTGTAGTCCCTATACACCTATAGGCTCATTGTCTTAATATCATAAATAATAAACTGTAATGCATTATGCGTTGTTATTATTTTACTTTGATATAAACTAAAAAATATTAAAATTCATGTCTCTAAATTATTATCAATAAAATTGAAATGGTTAAATGTGAGCTTGTAGAATAGATAACCCAAATTAAATTTTAAATATTAACTTTCATCCGTGAAAAGCATTATTATAACATTCGGTTCTATGTTTTCTTGAAAAGAAGGTTGGATATAACTATTACCACATAAAATATAGTTATGTCATTATATTACGTAATTGTTCCAATATGATGTATTGTTTCTCCATATTATTTAATTATATAGTCTATTGCCATAAATTGATAATTCGTGAGAGCAGGTTAGAGTTCCAATTTCCACTACAAAAGTAGACCAACACACAAAATCCTAACTCCATTATTTTATAACAATATTCTAAGCTCTTATATTTTAAAGATGAATAACTAACATGATAGTTAAATGAAAAAAAATTAATTTCATGTCATTAGTTGGTAAAGAGATGAAAAATTACTATAAAAAGAAAGTATAAATACTTTATTAGTTGACCATGATAAACTAGCATTGCACTATCAAAATACACTCATCCTGAACTTTACGTGGTTATAATCTTAGAGTAGGCAAAACTAAAGTTTTGTAAAATTTTTATACAATTGTGATATTTTAGAATTTTAATATGTTTGACTTTTTTCTTCACTCGTTTTAATAATACATTATTAAAATTTATCGTTTTTATGATTTGAGTAAAAGAATCAACATAAAAGCAGAGATAAATAATTGTAAATATTTTCAGGTTTATTATCTATAAATACAATATTGATAATATCATATTTTGATTTAAATTATCATGAGATAATAGATGTTTATTGTAAAATATTATTCTTCTGATATAAAATAATCAACAAAGGTCTCGAACAATTCAAGTTGACAATCAATATATCCATATTTTAATATTTTTAACTTGTACGAAGAGGATTATCAACTATATTCCTAAACAAGGTGAATAAGATATTATTCAAATATAAAATTGTAATAGTGAGAATTTTCAATCCACATTTAGATTTTTACATATTACAAGAATACTAATTGACAATATAAAAAATTAACTTGGGTCTCTTTTCAAATAAGAATTCTATGCGTGGAGAGTTTTACACTATGCTTTATGTACTTCATATCAAGAATAGCATAACATATTAAATTACTCAGATATTAATTAGGAATTCACAAAGTAAACTTTAATTCCTCTTTTAGTTTCTTTTATGCACTTGAAAGATCTAAATAATTGTTTTTAACTTTAAATCTTAATAGTGTTATATAAACTATGAGTATCATGTCAAAAGATGATAATATTCTTATAAATTTTTTTTTTATGGATATAACAAGCATAGTTTATAAATTGGATGATGTCACGATTCTTTATTCAACTTTTAGACATTTCACTTCTTCCATTTTATACATTATTAAAATTTATCGTTTTTATGATTTGAGTAAAAGAATCAACATAAAAGCAGAGATAAATAATTGTAAATATTTTCAGGTTTATTATCTATAAATACAATATTGATAATATCATATTTTGATTTAAATTATCATAATATGTGATGAATAAAAAATAATAAAATAAAAAATCTCTAATACTATCGATAAAATTGATATGGTTAAATGTCAACATGAGAAAAAAATAACCCAAATGAAATTATAAATATCAATTTTGAGCTATTATAGATTGTCCATAATCATAACAATTATTATTATATCAAAGAATGCTCTCTTTTTATTTCTAGATATAGAAACATCCAATTTTATAAAATACAAAGTTTTGACATCACTATTACCACATGAAATCAAGTTATATCAGTATGTTGCAGTAATTTTTTTTTTTTATGGATATAACAAGCATAGTTTATAAATTGGATGATTAGATACTACAGAAGTTGCTATATACAATGAATATTTCAATTTACATGAAAAGTGTTAAATAATATAGCCTTATGCATAAAATTCAATAGACCATAATCTTTATATTAATTCACTCTTGTGATGAATAATTCATCCATCTACACATTAATTCAATAATGCAAAATTTATTTTTTTTACGAATAATGAAGTGTTAGTCCATCACGTTTTAAGGACAACTTCTTCTTGGCCAAATAATCTTCCTTCTTTTAACGACAATGTAATTTTTTACACTAGCATATAAAGAGATTGCTCTAACATTATCTTGAGAATTAGAATAGTTGGCTAAAATCTTATATTAGTAATAATAGAGTTTCACATGCTTGAGATATTTGGAATAATATATGATCACACATTGTGCATGTTTCGATGTTAAAACTTATGATTAATAACACCATTTTCACCTCAATGTGGACCATAAAACAAGTGGTTTGTAAAATTTGTCTAGTTTTTTTAATGCCATCAAGATAGCTTTTTTAAAAACTAATTATGCTATATTATTCAACATTTTAGATAATATCATATGATTATAAAAATTTAGATCTTCTTTCAAAATATTTTACTAATATAAATTACTTTTATTTTTTAGCTATTGTTATCAAAAAGGCGATAGTTGGGGATGAGATCGGATCTATTGATATTAAACCTTTAATCTTACCTCTACTTTATAATCCAATACACTTTACATCTCCTTGATCTATTTTTTTCTAATATCATAAAAAATAAATTTTAATGCATTATGCATTATCATTATCATAATATGTGATGAATAAAAAATAATAAAATAAAAAATCTCTAATACTATCGATAAAATTGATATGGTTAAATGTCAACATGAGAAAAAAATAACCCAAATGAAATTATAAATATCAATTTTGAGCTATTATAGATTGTCCATAATCATAACAATTATTATTATATCAAAGAATGCTCTCTTTTTATTTCTAGATATAGAAACATCCAATTTTATAAAATACAAAGTTTTGACATCACTATTACCACATGAAATCAAGTTATATCAGTATGTTGCAGTAATTTTTTCAATAAGATGAATATTTTTTTAGATATTATTTAATTATATAGTTTATTATTGTAAAAGTGTGATTCTTGTAATAGGGGTAGATTTTTAATTTCCTCTACAAATTCAAACCAATGTACAAACACTAACTCAATTGAAGTATAATTATATTATTAGCTACTAGGTTTTGATAACGAATAATGTAGTCACTAGTTAAATGAACACATTCTCAGTTCAAATCATTAGCATTTACCAAGTCAAAACATATCTATAAAAAGGAACTCTCAATACATTATAAGTTACCTATAATAAAATAATCTTTGAGCATTAGAATTTGCTCATCTAGAAATTTAAGTGATTGTAATGTCAATGTTGGCAAAACAAATATTTAAGATATTTTAATAAAATATCAAATTTGTCTTCTTAGATTTTGATTATGTTTGAATTTTTAGTTCACACCTTTATATAATTGATTATTAAAATTCATCTTTGTTATTTAGCATCAGACAAACAAATTAACCCAAAATGAAAGATATTTTTTTACAAATATTTCTAACTTTGTCATACTTGTTTAAAATCATGATAACATAATATTATGACTCAAATTATTATGATATACTTGATGTTTATTGAAATGATTTGTGCTTTTGATATAAAATAATGAACAAACATCTCCAAAAAGTCAAATTAATAATAATTTTATCCACATTTTGATATTTTTAACTTGTACGACGAGGATCATCAACAAGGTTCACGGAGAAGGTGAACTAGATATTATTCAAATAATAATTTCTAAGAGTGAGAATTTTTGCACCATATTTAGATTTTCAAACATTACAAGAAAGTTGATCGTCAAAACAATTAAGTTGGTTCTATTTTTAAATAAGATTTTTATGTGTAGAGTTTAGAACCATGCCTCATGTGATTGATCCCAAACAGAACATAAAGTATTGGATGACTAAATGATCACTAGCCAATTTACAAAAGAGATACTTATTCCTCTCTTAATTATATTTATGCACTTGAAGGATATGGAATAGATTTTTTTCAACTTACCATACAACAATCTTAGATTGTTATATAAAGTATAAGCATTATGTTAAAAAATGACATTATTTCTATAAAATATTTAATTAATAAACATAACAAGCATAGTGTATAAGGTCATAATTCTTTATTTAATTTATATACATTTCAGTTTTACCATAAGATATGTTATTACATACAAAGAAAGTTATAATATACAATGAAGATTTCAGTTTCTAGACGATAATGATCAGTTTCAAAAAACTAAAACCTTAAGCATAACGTTTATTTGATCCTAATCTTTAAAGCAACTTACTCTTGTGATGAATAATTCATCCATCAAGATATATTACTTCAATATTATAAATTTTTTTTACAAATAATCAAGTGTTGGCCCATCATGTTTCTGTTAGAACCCTTGCAGATTCTAAGCTTGGGGTTGATCTCTTTAGGGGATCGGCCTCCTGGAACTCTATAGGGGTTCCTTCCTCCAAGTTGCTGCTCAAAGGCTGCAGAAAAGATTCATCTATTGCTTATCAAAAGAGTAGGAATACATAGTCATTTATAGGGTTTCTAAACCCTAACTCCTAATTGGACTCTTACTCAAGACTCCTACTCAATTAAGACTTCTACTCAAGACTCCTAATAGGACTCCTACTCAAGACTCCTATTCCTTTACAACTCCTAATTCTTCTTTAAGAAATAACCTCCAAACCCTAGCCGGCCTCTTCACCTCTTTAATAAGGGTCGGCTTAGGTAGGTTTTACATGAATGCCCCAATCAATTAGGACTCTCCTAGCTAGAGTCCTAACAGACCCGCCCTCTTCAAATCAGCCTTATCCTCAAGGCTAACAATCCATGAATTCTGTGAATTTGATCTTCAAGTCGTCATAGTTCTCCCAAGTGGCATCTTCTGTCAGTAGGTTCGCCCATTGTATTAGCACTTCAGTAGTGGGTTGTCGTCGTCGAGTCACGATCCGTCGATCAATAATGACACTTGGTTGGATTTGGAGTTCTCCTTGAGTAGTCATATTTGGTGGGTGGCTTTGGGCTGTCTCCAAGCACCTATTTACAACTTCTGTCTGGCTGTCGGTTTGTGGGTGATATGCCATACTCCTTTTCAATTTAGTACCCTGCATATGGAATAACTTTGTCCAAAATCTGCTCGTGAAGATGCAAGTAGAATTTGTCATAAGCACAATGCGTCCTCTATAGTGTAATTCTTTTGAGTCCCAATTGTAATGAGCCACGGAGCTTGATGCTTCCTCCAATTTTTTTATGATCTTACTGGTCTCCAGATCTTCCTACCATTCTATCATAATATCCTCAAGGAAGTCACTGGTTGGAAGTGAAACGACCGAAAATTCAACTTGCTCAAGTAGCTGCGAAAGCGCATCCATTTTTGCTGCTCAGGGGATGATATCTTTTGCTCCAAAAAGTACTTGAGGCTTTTATGGTCGGTTTTAATTTGAAATCGTCGACCGATCAAGTAGGGTCTCCACCTCGTTGCTGCGCGCACAATGGCAAGCATCTCCTTGTCATATGTTGATATATTTTGATGGAAGGGAGATAATGCCTTGCTAGTGTATGTGAGTAGTCGACAATCTTGCATGAGAATGGCTCCAATTCTGATTCCAGATGCATTGACCTCAATAATGAAGGGTCGATTGAAATTTGGTAGTGCTAGCAAAAATTTGTAATGGCCGTTGTGTATTCAAAAGGTAGTTTTTGGTATATCTTCTTTGCACCCTCATATTTAATGATACCCGGATCGAAGGTCCAGCTTTGTGAAGATTTGTGCTCCCTTTCATTTAGCAATTCATCTGCTATTGGAATAGGATATTTATCCTTGACGGTTATTCCGTTGAGGGTTCGGTAATCAACGCACATTCGTCATGTTTCGTCCTTCTTTCGTACGAAGAGCATTGATGAAGAGTAGGGGCTGCAACTTGGTCGAATAACTCCTGTTTTGAGCATCTCTTTTATAATCCTTTCTATTTCATCCTTCTGCAGATATGAATGTTGATATAGCCAAATATTTGCAGGAGATTTGCCCAGAAGAATCGGTATACAATGATCATGTCGATGGGCAAGAGGTAGGTTGGGCGGTTCGTCAAATATATCTGAAAATTCAGCAAGCAAAGGAAGTAGGTTTGGATCTTCAAATTCTATTGGCTCTCTCTTAGTTTGCTGCTCAAGTTGTACCAAAAAGCCACTGTATGTTTTATGCAAAACCTTCTCCATTTGTTGTGTGCAAATCATCATTACGTCGCCCCCACGTTTCCCGTGTAGAATCACCTGTTTCTCTTTGCTGTAAAATCTCAAAATTAGTTTCATAAAATTCCAGGAAACATCACCTAATGTCATCAACCATTCAATTCTGAGCATGGCCTCATGATCATCAAGAGGGAGGAGGAAGAAATTGGTCATAATTTCTTGGTCTTGCAGTAATAGTTTCACCTACGGGCATCTTTGGTCGCACTTTAGGATTCTGCCGTCAGCAACCTTTACATCGAACTTGCTGCAACCTTCTATATGTAGTGCCATCCGAGCAGCAACCTTACTGTTTAGGAAGTTATTAGTACTGCCCGTGTCGATGAGAACAGTGATCGGTTGTTGTTTGAGAAGGCCTCCAACTTTCATCATTTGCGGGTTGGAGTAGCCGGCTAATGCGTGTACCGTAACGTCGGTTGGTTGTGGCTCTTCTTCTACATCTTCTTCATTATGTTCAAAGCTCTCTTCTGGATGTTCAATGACCTCTTCTTCTACTGGTTCAATCATAAGAAGCCTCCCTTTTCTACAGCAATGCTCGCAGCTCCATGACTCGTCGCAATGCCAACATAACTCCTTTGTAGATCGCTCCCGAAGCTCTTCTCTTGTCATCATTTTTGGTGCAAGAACTTGATTGATAGTAGGGGGGGGTGAGGGCTTCTACATTGTAGGTTGAGAAGCGATCCTAGTTCTTCGGGCTTCATGGTTCAATCGCTCATCTTGATGTCGTGCGAAAGAGATGGCTGCCATAAGCGTGTACGGTTGTCGTGCTTTAACTTCTCCCCGGATCTCCGGCTTCAAGCCCTCAATGAAGGTCCCCAATAGCTATTTTTGAGACTAATCACGAGTTTGATTAGATAACATTTCAAACCTGGTTTGGTACTCCCAAACGGTAGAGGTTTGTCGGATCTTTGCTAGAACGTCAATGTTCTCGTAATCGGTTGGTCCGAAGCGGATCAATAGTCCTTCTTTGAATTGTCGCCATGAGAGAACTCCATGAGCATATTTAAACCAGCAAAACCATTGTATGGCATCCCCTTCAAGATGTATAGCTGCAATTTCCACCATAGATGCATCCACGGTTTTGTGGTACCGAAAATATCGCTCCGCACGCGAGATCCAACCAATCGGGTCTCCTTCTTCCCATCTAGGAAAGTCCACCCTCATTCGTGGATAGTTGAGATCAGTCATTGAACCTCTCCCCTCTTGGAAGTCATCTCTTCGGGCTTGGTGCAAGTTAGAGCTCTCTCCTTGATGTGATTTCTTCGAGCTTAGTGGTCGGCCCAAACTGAGTTCGGTAAAGAGAGTCCGAATCTTATCCTCCATTCGCGCCTCCAAGGCTTCGAATTTAGCATTGATTGCCTCCCTAGATGCCATAGAATATGCCTCCAAATCTGTGATGTTTAGATCTCTCTTTTGTTGTCGGGTTAAAGGCAAGTATGGGTTGAGAGAAGTGATGGTCGAAAGGGTTGGTGGATTGGTGGATGTAGGCTGCGGTTTAGGCTTGTTTTGTGGCAGTTTTGGGTGCAGTTTGAGGGTGTGGTTTGGTGGAGTTTTAGGGCTACCGATGAAGGTTTTAGATCTGTGGTAGATGGCAGCAAAGGTTTGATAGAAATCAGTGGAAGTTTGCTGCAGAATTGTGTTATCTTGTAAGAGCAGAATTATCATCGAAGAAACAGCGGATTCTCGATGAAATTTCCATCAAAACTTTGAGAGATTTGAGGAGGGAATTGGCAGCAAAATCTCAGTTTATATGGCAGCAAGGATGTCCAATTTAATCAAGAAAATTTCGGCAGTATAATAGCAAGGAAATTGGTGTAAGTTGCGATAGCAGAATTCTCGTCGAAAAATTTCAACGGTTTGTGATGAAAATTTGCAGCAACACAAAATTGTTTTTAGAGATATATTCCTCAATAGATTAATCTTAGATGGAAGCCAAGATTATCTATAAAGTGTAGAGAAAATTTCATTCAAAAAAGATTACAAATAGATCGGTTAAGGCAACAATATGCGGCTGAAATTTTCTGCAGCACAGATTTTCAAGTATAGCAGATTGGACGTAAAAGACTAGTGGTTTATATTGAGAATTTTTTGATAAAACCAAAAGGAAATCCTCTACTAGGAAGTATTAAATCTATCATAAAAATTTCATAGACATTTGGATAGAAAAAATGCAGTAGCAAGATCAAACAAACTATGCTATGTGGCTGAAATTTTATAGTGCAGATTTTTAAGTATAGCAGATTAGACATAAAAGATCAATGATTTATATTAGGAATTTTTTGACAAAACCAAAGAGAAATCTGCCTTTAGGAAGTGTCAAATATGTCATAAAAATTTCGTAGAGATTTGAATAGAAAAAATGCAGTAGCAAGATCAAACAAACTGTGTTGTGCGGCTGAAATTTTACAGTGCAGATTTTCAAGTACAGCAGATTAGATGTAAAAGATCAATGGTTTATATTGAGAATTTTTTGATAAAACCAAAGGGAAATGTACTATTAGGAAGTGTCAAATCTGTCATAAAAATTTCGTAGGGATTTGGATAGAAAAAACGCAGTAGCAAGATCAAATAGATTGTGTTATGCGGTTAGAATTCTGCAATGTATCTTTCATCGTAGAGATGAAAACTTTACGACGAAAAGTTTATGCAGCAATATAGGAACAATTTTTTTTTGGATTTTTGAATAAGGATAACTAAATTGCAGTAGTAGTAAGGTATGAAACCAGAACCTGTTGCAATTCACGAGGAGATCAAAGAATGATCCGCGGGGGTGGAGATGATGGCAAAATTTAGCGACGATCTTTTAAGCAATTGTGGGAATTGCTTTGGGTGGCTGTGGAGAGATGATGGATGGCTGTGGAAGGGCAGCGAGACGCCAAGAATGCTGCTCTGATACCAAGTGTTAGAACCCTTGCAGATTCTAAGCATGGGGTTGATCTCTTTAGGGGATCGGCCTCATGGAACTCTATAGGGGTTCCTTCCTCCAAGTTGCTGCTCAAAGGCTGCAGAAAAGATTCATCTATTGCTTATCAAAAGAGTAGGAATATGTTAGGACTCTAGCTAGGAGAGTCCTAATTGATAGGGGCAATCATGTAAAACCTACCTAAGCCGACCCTTATTAAAGAGGTGAAGAGGCCGGCTAGGGTTTGAAGGTTATTTCTTAAAGAAGAATTAGGAGTTGTAAAGGAATAGGAGTCTTGAGTAGGAGTCCTATTAGGAGTCTTGAGTAGAAGTCTTAATTGAGTAAGAGTCTTGAGTAGGAGTCCTATTAGGAGTTTGGGTTTAGACACCCTATAAATAGTCATGTATTCATCCTCTTTTGATAAGCAATAGATGAATCTTTTCTGCAGCCTTTGAGCAGCAACTTGGAGGAAGGAACCCCTATAGAGTTCCAGGAGGCCGATCCCCTAAAGAGATCAACCCCAAGCCTTAGAATTTGCAAGGGTTCTATCACTTGGTATCAGAGCAGCGTTCTTGGCGTCTTGCTGCCCTTTCCACAGCCATCCATCATCCCTCCACAGCCGCCCAAAGCAATTCCCATAATTGCTTAAAGATCGTCACCAAATTCCGTTGTCATCTACACCATCGCAGATCATCTTTTGATCTCCCCGTGAATTGCAACAGGTTCTGGTTTCTACCTTACTGCTGCTGCAATTTAGTTATCCTTATTCAAAATCCAAAAAAAAAAAAATTGTTCCTATATTGCTGCATAAACTTTTCGTTGCAAAGTTTTCATCTCTACGACGAAAGATACATTGCAGAATTCTAACCGCATAACACAGTCTATTTGATCTTGCTACTGCATTTTTTCTATCCAAATCTCTACGAAATTTTATGACAGCTTGACACATCCTAATAGCAGATTTCCCCTTGGTTTTGTCAAAAAATTCTTAATATAAGTTTGGATTACTAGAAAAACGCAGTAGCAAGATCAAATAGATGTGTATGCGGTTAGAATTCTGCAATGTATCTTTCATCGTAGAGATGAAAACCTTTACGACGAAAAGTTTATGCAGCAATATAGGAACAATTTTTTTTTGGATTTTTGAATAAGGATAACTAAATTGCAGTAGTAGTAAGGTATGAAACCAGAACCTGTTGCAATTCACGAGGAGATCAAGAATGATCCGCGGGGGTGGAGATGATGGCAAAATTTAGCGACGATCTTTTAAGCAATTGTGGGAATTGCTTTGGGTGGCTGTGGAGAGATGATGGATGGCTGTGGAAGGGCAGCGAGACGCCAAGAATGCTGCTCTGATACCAAGTGTTAGAACCCTTGCAGATTCTAAGCATGGGGTTGATCTCTTTAGGGGATCGGCCTCATGGAACTCTATAGGGGTTCCTTCCTCCAAGTTGCTGCTCAAAGGCTGCAGAAAAGATTCATCTATTGCTTATCAAAAGAGTAGGAATATGTTAGGACTCTAGCTAGGAGAGTCCTAATTGATAGGGGCAATCATGTAAAACCTACCTAAGCCGACCCTTATTAAAGAGGTGAAGAGGCCGGCTAGGGTTTGAAGGTTATTTCTTAAAGAAGAATTAGGAGTTGTAAAGGAATAGGAGTCTTGAGTAGGAGTCCTATTAGGAGTCTTGAGTAGAAGTCTTAATTGAGTAAGAGTCTTGAGTAGGAGTCCTATTAGGAGTTTGGGTTTAGACACCCTATAAATAGTCATGTATTCATCCTCTTTTGATAAGCAATAGATGAATCTTTTCTGCAGCCTTTGAGCAGCAACTTGGAGGAAGGAACCCCTATAGAGTTCCAGGAGGCCGATCCCCTAAAGAGATCAACCCCAAGCTTAGAATTTGCAAGGGTTCTATCACTTGGTATCAGAGCAGCGTTCTTGGCGTCTTGCTGCCCTTTCCACAGCCATCCATCATCCCTCCACAGCCGCCCAAAGCAATTCCCATAATTGCTTAAAAGATCGTCACCAAATTCCGTTGTCATCTACACCATCGCAGATCATCTTTTGATCTCCCCGTGAATTGCAACAGGTTCTGGTTTTCTACCTTACTGCTGCTGCAATTTAGTTATCCTTATTCAAAATCCAAAAAAAAAAAATTGTTCCTATATTGCTGCATAAACTTTTCGTTGCAAAGTTTTCATCTCTACGACGAAAGATACATTGCAGAATTCTAACCGCATAACACAGTCTATTTGATCTTGCTACTGCATTTTTTCTATCCAAATCTCTACGAAATTTTTATGACAGCTTTGACACATCCTAATAGCAGATTTCCCCTTGGTTTTGTCAAAAAATTCTTAATATAAACCGTTGATCTTTTACGTCTAATCTGCTATACTTAAAAATCTGCACTATAAAATTTCAGCCGCATAGCATAATTTGTTTGATCTTACTACTACGTTTTTTCTGTCCAAATCTCTATGAAATTTTTATGATAGATTTGATACTTCCTAATAGAGGTTTTCCTTTTGGTTTTATCAAAAAATTCTCAATATAAACCATTAGTCTTTTACGTCCAATCTGCTATACTTGAAAATCTGTGCTGCAGAAAATTTCAGCCGCATATTGTTGCCTTAACCGATCTATTTGTAATCTTTTTTGAACGAAATTTCTTCTACACTTTATAGATCATCTTGGCTTCCATCTAAGATTGATCTATTGAGGAATTCATCTCTAAAATAATTTTGTGTTGCTGCAAATTTTCATCGCAACCCGCTGAAATTTTTCGACGAGAATTCTGCTATCGCAACTTGCACCAATTTCTTTGCTCTTATACTGCCGAAATTTTCTTGATTAAATTGGACATACTTACTGTCACATACACTGAAATTTTGCTATCAATTCCCTCCTCAAATCTCTCAAGTTTTTTGTGGAAATTTTGTTGAGAAACCGTTGTTTCTTCGACGACAATTCTGCTCTTACAAGACAACACAATTCTGCAGCAAACTTCCACTGATTTCTATCAAACCTTTGCTGCCATCTACCACAAATCTAAAACTTTCATCCACAGCCCTAAAACTCCACCAAACTACACCCTCAAACTACACCCAAAATTGCCACAAAACAAGCCTAAACCGCAGCCTACATCCACCAATCCACCAACCCTTTCGACCATCACTTCTCTCAACCTATACTTGCCTTTAACCCGACAACAAAAGAGAGATCTAAACATCACATATTTGGAGGCATATTCTATGGCATCTAGGGAGGCAATTAGTGCTAAATTCGAAGCCTTGGAGGCGCGAATAGAGGATAAGATTCGGACTCTCTTTACCGAACTCAGTTTGGGCCGACCACTAAGCTCGAAGAAATCACATCAAGGAGAGAGCTCTAACCAATCGCACCAAGCCCGAAGAGATGACTTCCAAGAGAGGAGAGGTTCAATGACTGATCTCAACTATCCACGAATGAGGGTGGACTTCCCTAGATGGGAAGAAGGAGACCTGATTGGTTGGATCTCGCGCGCGGAGCGATATTTTCGGTATCATAAAACTGCGGATGCATCTATGGTAAAAATTGCAGCTATACATCTTGAAGGGGATGCCATACAATGGTTTTACTGGTTTAAATATACTCATGGAGTTCTTTTATGGCGACAGTTCAAAGAAGGACTATTGATCCGCTTCAGACAAACCGATTACAAGAACATTGACGAACAACTAGCAAAGATCCGACAAACCTCTACTATTCAGGAGTACCAAACAAGGTTTGAAAGGTTATCTAATCAAACTTGTGATTGGTCTCAAAAACAGCTATTGGGGACCTTTATTGAGGGCTTGAAGCCGGAGATCCGGGGAGAAGTTCAAGCACGACAACCGTACACGCTTATGGCAGCCATCTCTTTCGCACGACATCAAGAGGAGCGTTTGAACCATGAAGCTCAGAGGACTAGGATCGCTTCTCAACCTACAATGCAGAAGCCCTCAACCCCCCCTACTATCAACCGAGTCCCTGCACCAAAAATGATGACAAGAGAAGAGCTTCAGGAGCGATCTACGGAGGAGTTATGTTGGCACCGCGATGAGCCGTGGAGCCGCGAGCATCACTATAGAAAAGGGAGACTTCTTATGATTAAACTAGTAGAAGAAGAGGTCATTGAACATCAAGAAGAGAGCCTTGATAATAAAGAAGAAAATGCAGAAGAAGAGCCACAACCGACCGAAGTTATGGTGCATGCACTAGCTGGCTACTCAAACCCGCAAACGATGAAAGTTGAAGGCCTTCTCAAACAACAATCGATCACTGTTCTCATCGACATGGGCATCACTAATAACTTTCTAGATAGTAAAGTTGCTATCCGGATGGCCTTACCTATTGAGTATTACAGCAGGTTTGACGTCAAGTTCACCGACGGACGGATTTTGAAGTGTGATCGTAGGCGCCCGCAAGAGAAACTATTACTGCAGGAACAAGAGATAATTGGAGATTTCTTCCTCCTCCCTCTTGATGATCATGAGGCTATGCTCAAAATTGAATGGTTGACAATATTAGGTAATGTTTTCTGGAATTTTATGAAACTAATTTTGAGATTTTACAGTAAAGGGAAACAGGTGATTCTACACGGGAAACATGGGGGCGACGTAATGACGATTTGCACACAAGAAATGGAGAAGGTTTTGCATAAAGTATGCAGCGGCTTTTTGGTACAACTTAAGCAGCAAACTAAGGGAGAGCCAATAGAATTTGAAGATCCAAACCTACTTCCTTTGCTTGCTGAATTTTCAGATATATTTGACGAACCGCGCAACCTACCTCTTGCCCGTCGGCATAATCATTGTATACCGACTCTTCTGGGCAAACCTCCTGCAAATACTTGGCTATATCAACATTCATATCTGCAGAAGGATGAAATAGAAAGGATTATAAAAGAGATGCCCGAAACAAGAGTTACTCGACCAAGTTGCAGCCCCTACTTTTCACTGGTGCTCTTTGTACGAAAGAAGGATGAAACATGGCGAATGTGGATTGATTACCGAGCCCTCAATGGCATAATCATCAAGGACAAATACCCTATTCTAATAGCAGATGAATTGTTAGATGAAAGAGAGCACAAGTCTTCACAAAGCTGGACCTTCGATGCGGGTATCATCAAATATGAGTGTGCAAAGAAGACATACCGAAAACCGCCTTTTGAAGACACAACGGCCACTACGAATTTTTGCTTTCGTCACCAGAAGGTGGAATATCTTGGGCATATCATATCAGAGGAAGGTGTGACAGTGGACCCCTCCAAAATTGGAGCAATGCAAAACTGGCTGACCTCGAGGAATATAAAATTGCTACGTGGCTTTCTCGGTTTAATAGGCTACAATCGCAAGTTCATGAAAAACTATGGAAAGATCAGTGCACCACTTATTTCCTTACTGAAAAAAGATTTATTCCAATGGTTGGACAAAGCCTCCGCTGCCTTCGACAAACTTAAGGCAGCCATGACGACGACGCCAGTGCTAGCACTACTAGATTTCAGCCGACCCTTCATTATTGAGGTTAATGCATCTGGAGTCAGAATTGGAACCATTCTCATTCAAGTTGGTCGACCACTCGCATACACTAGCAAGGCATTATCTCCCTCCTATCAAAATATGTCAACATATGATAAGGAGATGCTCGCCATTATGCGCGCAGCAACAAGGTGGAGACTCTACTTGATCGGTCGACGATTTCAAATTAAAACTGACCATAAAAGCCTCAAGTACTTTTTGGAGCAAAAGATATTATCCCCTGAGCAGCAAAAATGGGTAACAAAACTTCTTAGATTTGATTATGAAATAACTTACAAAAAGGGGAAAGAGAATGTTGTTGCAGATGCGCTTTCACAACTACCCGAGCAAGCTGAATTTTTGGTCGTTTTACTTCCAACCAGTGACTTCCTTGAGGATATTAAGATGGAATGGCAGGATGATCTAGAGACCAGTAAGATCATAAAAAAATTGGAAGAAGCATCAAGCTCCGTGGCTCATTACAATTGGGACTCAAAAGAATTACACTACAAAGGACGCATTGTGCTTATGACAAATTCTACTTGCATCTTCACGAGCAGATTTTGGACAAAGTTATTCCATATGCAGGGTACTAAATTGAAAAGGAGTATGCAATATCACCCACAAATTGACAGCCAGACGAAAGTTATAAATAGGTGCTTGGAGACAGCCCAAAGCCACCCACCAAATATGACTACTCAAGGAGAACTCCAGACCCAGCCAAGTGTCATTATTGATCAACAGATCGTGACTCAACGACGACGACCCACTACTGAAGTGCTAAAACAGTGGGTGAACCTACCAACAAAAGATGCCACTTGGGAGAACTATAACAACTTGAAGATCAAATTCCCAAAATTCATGAATCGTCAGCCTCGAGGACAAGGCTGATTTGAAGAGGGCGGGTCTGTTAGGACTCTAGCTAGGAGAGTCCTAATTGATAGGGGCAATCATGTAAAACCTACCTAAGCCGACCCTTATTAAAGAGGTGAAGAGGCCGGCTAGGGTTTGAAGGTTATTTCTTAAAGAAGAATTAGGAGTTGTAAAGGAATAGGAGTCTTGAGTAGGAGTCCTATTAGGAGTCTTGAGTAGAAGTCTTAATTGAGTAAGAGTCTTGAGTAGGAGTCCTATTAGGAGTTTGGGTTTAGACACCCTATAAATAGTCATGTATTCATCCTCTTTTGATAAGCAATAGATGAATCTTTTCTGCAGCCTTTGAGCAGCAACTTGGAGGAAGGAACCCCTATAGAGTTCTAGGAGGCCGATCCCCTAAAGAGATCAACCCCAAGCTTAGAATCTGCAAGGGTTCTATCAGAATACATAGTCATTTATAGGGTTTCTAAACCCTAACTCCTAATAGGACTCTTACTCAAGACTCCTACTCAATTAAGACTTCTACTCAAGACTCCTAATAGGACTCCTACTCAAGACTCCTATTCCTTTACAACTCCTAATTCTTCTTTAAGAAATAACCTCCAAACCCTAGCCGGCCTCTTCACCTCTTTAATAAGGGTCGGCTTAGGTAGGTTTTACATGAATGCCCCAATCAATTAGGACTCTCCTAGCTAGAGTCCTAACAGTTTCTAAGACAACTTCTCATTAGCCTGATGGTCTTCCTCCTCTTAATGGCAATATAATTTTTCCTGGTAGCATCTGATGAGCTTGCTCCAAAATTTGCATTTGCTTTGGTGCCGAATATGTAAAATAGGACCTTTAATGAATGTGGTTGGATTTTGGTGAGGACTTCTCACAAATCCGATTCCGCTTCTTTTATGAACATGACCCTTATTTGTAAGGATCATATTCAAAGACATGCTACCAACCTTAAATTTCTTCAGGGTATCCTTAAATAGTAAGTTCTCTTTTTGGAGAGTTTCTAGATCATGACATTTTTTACATGGAGCTAGACTATCATGATATTCAGTTTTTAATTTATCGAAATCAAAAGTAAGACTATCATGCTCCTTTTTTAGCAATATGTATTTTCTACTAATAGTTTTGCATTCATCAAATAAGTCATGAAAGGTATTTAATAATTTGTCAAATGATAAATCTGCATCAATTAAATTCGTTACCTCATCTCCAATGGCCATTAAGGCGTAATGAGCAACTTGCTCGGTGTTGGACTCCTCTTCTTCGGACGCGCTTGAGTCATCCCACGTTGCTTTGAGCGCCTTCTTCTTTGGTGTTCTCTTCTTGGCTTGGGGACAATCACTTTTGTAGTGTCCCGGCTTCTTGCATTTGTAGCAAATAACTTGGTCCTTTTTGAGTTCAAATTTATTTTTTGTGTCATTTTTAAACTTGTTTCTTTTAATGAATTTTTTGAATTTCCTTGCTAGAAGTGCCAAGTCATCGTCATAGTCTTCATCACTTGAGTTTTCTCTCAAGTGGTCTTCGAAATTTTTAAGTGCCATATCCTTCTTGTTCTTTGGAAGGATGTCTTCTTGCTCTTCATGAGCTTTGCAAGTCATTTCGTAGGTCATTAATGACCCGATTAATTTTCAAGAGGGAAGTTGTTTAAATCTTTAGCCTCTTGAATAGTAGTGACTTTAGGGTCCTAACTCCTAGGAAGGGATCTTAGAATCTTATTTACGAGCTTAAAATCCGAAAAACTTTTGTCGAGTCCTTTTAGACCATTGACGACATCCGTGAAACGTGTGTACATGTCGCCAATAGTCTCGCTCGGTTTCATTCGTAAAAGTTCAAAAGAATGTGTCAAAAGATTGATTTTTGACTCTTTCACTCTACTTATGCCTTCGTGAGTCACTTCGAGTGTATGCCAAATATCAAATGTGGTTTCCCAAACCGAAGCACGATTGAACTCGTTTTTATCATGCGCACAAAATAAGGCATTCATAGCCTTTGCATTAAGAGCGAAAGTCTTCTTCTCCAATTCATTCCAATCGATCATTGGAAGAGAAGACTTCGAAAATCTATTTTCAACAAGATTCCAAAGTTCAAAATCCATTGAAATAAGGAAGATCCTCATTCGGGTCTTCCAATAGGTGTAGTCCGTCCCATTGAACATGGGTGGATGTGTAATAGAGTGGCCCTCTTGATTTTTAGCGTATGCCATCTCTCTTGGGTTTTAATCTGATTGAGAGTTAACCCAGCTCTGATACCAATTGTTAGGATCAGGGTCGGCACTAACCTATCTCTCACGTCATTTTCAGAAAAACCTTCGTACATTGAAAACCAATTCTGGAAATATGCTTAGATTGAAAGCGAATGGAAAAGTATTGAAGGCAGTAAGCTATTGAAGGGGTTATAATCTAATTTTACCCTTGTTGTTGTCTCCAAAGGTGACATAGCCTTCGTCTATGTTAGTGAGCTTAGAGAATTGAGATGAATCTTCGATCATATGCCTTGAGCATCCACTATCAAGGTACCATCTCTTGCTTCTAGCTTGTGATGGTATATGTTTCTACAAGAAAGGATGGGTTTTAGGTACCCATTTACTTTTGGGCACCTCAAACATTGATCTAAATTGTTTATCATATTGCATAGAATTTATCGTGGTTCCTTTAGGAACCCAAATCAATTTGTTCGGACTAACTTTCTTGAATGGACAATGATAAGTTCTATGTCCATGTTTGCAACAAAAGTTGCATTTGCTTTCGTGCCGAACATATAAGATAGGGCCTTTAATGAAAGTGGTTGGATTTTGGTGAAGACTTCTCACAAATCCTATTCCACTTCTTTTAGGAACATGACCCTTATTTGTAAGGATCATATTCAAAGACTTACTACCAACCTCAAATTTTTTAAGGTGTCCTTAAGTAGCAAGTTCTCCTTTTGGAGAGTTTCTAAATCATGGCATTTTTTACATGGAGCTAAACTATCATGATATTCAGTTTTTAATTTATCGAAATTACAAGTAAGACTATCATGCTCCTTTTTTAGCAATTTGTATTTTCTACTAATAGTTTTGCATTCATGAAATAAGTCATGGAAGGCATTTAGTAATTCCTCAAATGATAAATCTGCATCAATTAAATTCGTTACCTCATCTCCGATGGCCATTAGGGCGTAATGAGCAAGTTGTTCAGTGTTAGACTCCTCTTCTTCGGACGCGCTTGAGTCATCCTATGTTGCTTTGAGCGCCTTCTTCTTTGGTGTTCTCTTCTTGGCTTGGGGACAATCACTTTTGTAATGTCCCGGCTTCTTGCATTCGTAGCAAATAACTTGGTCCTTTTTGGGTTCAAATTTATTTTTTGTCATTTTTAAACTTGTTTCTTTTAATGAATTTTTTGAATTTCCTTGTTAGAAGTGCCAAGTCATCATCACAGTCTTCATCACTTGAGTTTTCTCTTAAGTGGTCTTCGAAAGTTCTAAGTGCCATATCCTTCTTGTTCTTTGGAAGGATGTCTTTTTGCTCTTCATGAGCTTTGCAAGTCATTTCGTAGGTCATTAATGACCCGATTAATTCTTCAAGAGGAAAGTTGTTTAAATCTTTAGCCTCTTGAATAGTAGTGACTTTAGGGTCCTAACTCCTAGGAAGGGATCTTAGAATCTTATTTACGAGCTCAAAATCTGAAAAATTTTTGTCAAGTCCTTTTAGACCATTGACGACATCCGTGAAACGTGTGTACATGTCGCCAATAGTCTCGCTCGGTTTCATTCGTAAAAGTCTAAAAGAATGTGTCAAAAGATTGATTTTTAACTCTTTCACTCTACTTATGCCTTCGTGAGTCACTTCGAGTGTATGCCAAATATCAAATGTGGTTTCCCAAACCGAAGCACGATTGAACTCGTTTTTATCATGCGCACAAAATAAGGCATTCATAGCCTTTGCATTAAGAGCGAAAGTCTTCTTCTCCAATTCATTCCAATCGATCATTGGAAGAGAAGACTTGAAAAATCTATTTTTGACAAGATTCCAAAGTTCAAAATCCATTGAAATAAGGAAGATCCTCATTCGGGTCTTCCAATAGGTGTAGTCCGTCCCATTGAACATGGGTGGACGTGTGACAGAGTGGCTCTCTTGGTTTTCAGCGTATGCTATCTCTCTTGGGTTTTAATCCGATTGAGAGTTAACCGAGCTCTGATACCAATTGTTAGGATCAAGAGCACTAAAAGGGGGTGGGGGGGGGGGGGGGGGTGAATTAGTACAGCGGAAAACTTTCGACGATTTAAAACTACGTTCGTATGATAAAAATGATTTCGGTATGAAAGTCAATTTGGAAATTACTTTAACTTAAGATCAAGCAAAGTGCAGTTAAAGTAAAGCTATGGAGGTAGTTGCAGTTAAGATAGAGAACAAAATGTAAATGCAAACCGTGATTTAGAGTGGTTCGGTCAATCTTGACCTACATCCACTTTTGGCTTCCTCCTTCGATAAGGTCACCGACGTCCACTAGAGGCCTTCCTTCAATAGGCGAAGGCCAACCACCCTTTTACAATTTCACTCCTTTTGACAGGCTTAGGAGACAACCCTTACAGATTTTTCACTCCTCTCTTGAATGATCAAAACTTGGAAGAAAAGAGGGAGAAGAACTTTTGGCCTTTTACAATAATCTCAAAATAAATGCTAAGTTTCGATGCCCTTTCATGCATGAAAGGGTGGGGTTTATATAGGCCCCAAGAGGATTCAAATTTGGGCTCCAAATTTGAATTCTTTTGGGTTTCTCGATGCTAGCAGTGCCACTGCCTGTTAGTGGTGGTGCCACTACCTGTTAGTGTTTGATACTAATAGTGTACTAGCGGTGCCACCGCTAGAACTCTTGGGTTCTAGGTGGTGCCACTGCCTAGACTATTTCAACTTACTGGTTGGGCTCCAAACTTGGCCCAAACCAGTCCAAACTTGGGCCCAATTGGCCCCTAACCGTGTTATAGGATTAACCCTTAATCCTAACCCTAATTACATGCAACTATGAAATTAAGACATAGTCCTAAGCAGGTTTTTAACCGGTAATGTCGAGTTCCCTTCCAGCGAGCTTTCGACGAACCTCTGGTGAACGTCCGACGAACCCTCGACGATGCTCCGGCGAACTTCCAGCAAACTCCTGGACTTGCGATGATCCACTTGGCGACAGACCCAAATTGGGCCGAATGGATCAGCCCATTCGGACCCAGATTTCCTGGCCGACGGTGGCACCGCCCAGGAGCTGAGTCTCCCAAGAAAGCTGGGCGGTGGAACTGCCCATTTCAGGCAGTGGTACCACATGGGCTCGGTCTTCGAGTGAGGCTGGGCAGTGGCACCGCCATTGTTAAGCAGTGGTACCGCTTGAGCTTGGTCTCTGAGCTCTATCAAGCGGTAGTACCACCCAGTTATGGTGGTAGTACCACCAGGACCCCAGAAATCTAGGATATGACATTTTTTAGCTCCAAATTCAAACCAGTTTAGGGCCTATATAAACCCCACCCTTTCATGCATAAAAGGGCACCGAAACTTAGCATTTATTTTGAGATTTTGAGAGCTTGAAAGCGTTGTAAAAGGCTAGAAGTTCTTCACCCTCTTTTCTTCTAAGTTTTGATCATTCAAGAGAGGAGTGAAAAATCTATAAGGGTTGTCTCCTAAGCCCGTCAAAAGGAGTAAAACTGTAAAAGGGTGGTTGGCCTTCGCCTATTAAAGGAAGACCTCTAGTGGATGTCGGTGACCTCGTCAGAGGAGGAAGCCAAAAGTGGATGTAGGTCAAGATTGACCGAACCACTCTAAATCTCAGTTTGCATTTACATTCTACTCTCTATCTTAAACTACAAACTGCCTCCATTACCTTACTTCAACTCTACTTACGCTTAATCTTAAGTTGAAGTACTTTCTGAATCGGCTTTCACATCGAAATCATTTTTATCATACGAACATCATTTTAAAACCGTCGTTATCTTACCGCTACACTAATTCACCCCCCCCTCTTAGTGTCAACCTTTGACTCTCGATCATAACAAAAATATATTAGAAGATTGGACGTCGAGCTGGAGGAATGGTCGACGTATTGATAGAAGGCTTGGGGGCATGGATTCGAGCATCGAGCTAAGAAGAGCGGATATTGCACCAAGGATATCGGAGTTGTGGAGTTAACTGGCCGATTGGGCAATAGGTCGTAAGAGATAATGATGCACCGAAGAATCAGACATGATGTCGAGGGACCAATGAGATGCCGGACAACATGATTAATGCTTAGTATTAATTGTCTAGATCGAAGTATTTTTACATGTGCAGGATTAACTACAATAGCAAGTCATGAAGCAAAATGAAGTCCTGGAGTCAAGATCGAGATCACATTGGGAGTTCGAGAGTTTGTTGGAAGTCCGGACGTTCATCGAAAGTTCTAGATGAACTATCCGAGAAGTCTTGGAGCTTGCCAGAGAAGCTCGTCGAAACTTGCCAAGAAGATCATCGTGAAGTTAGGAGCTTGCTGGGAGTCTGCCGAAACATTGCCGAGAGATCGTTGAAAGTTCACCGGAAGAATAGATATAGGGACTTGTTAGCTTAGCAAATGTCTTAGGATTTCGTAGTTAGCACGTAATTGGGCTTGGATTCGGGCCAACCCAATTAGGGGCCAACTAGGCCCTGTAAGAACTATGTTGGGCACAATAAAAGGCCCAATAGTGCTCACAAGAAGTTTTATCATCGTGGCACAGTCTTCGATACTATGTCAGGCATTGGTACAACCAGTCTGGGTGGTTGTACTGCCCCTAGCAGGGTGCCAACTGGTGGTACCACCCAGCATTGCCCCCCAGGCGGTGGTACCGCCAGACCTGACACTGGGCGGTGGTACTGCCCAGCGCAGGCGGTGGTACTGCCCGTGCCCGGTGAACCCTGGATGGGAAAGTTTTAGGCTCAAGGAAAGACCTCTAGTGGATGTCGGTGGACCTCGTCAGAGGAGGAAGCAAAAGTGGATGTAGGTCAAGATTGACCGAACCACTCTAAATCTCAGTTCTGCATTTACATTCTACTCTCTATCTTAAACTACAACTGCCTCCATTACCTTACTTCAACTCTACTTACGCTTAATCTTAAGTTGAAGTACTTTCTGAATCGGCTTCACATCGAAATCATTTTTATCATACGAACATCATTTTAAACCGTCGTATCTTACCGCTACACTAATTCACCCCCCCCCTCTTAGTGTCAACCTTTGACTCTCGATCATAACAAAAATATATTAGAAGATTGGACGTCGAGCTGGAGGAATGGTCGACGTATTGATAGAAGGCTTGGGGGCATGGATTCGAGCATCGAGCTAAGAAGAGCGGATATTGCACCAAGGATATCGGAGTTGTGGAGTTAACTGGCCGATTGGGCAATAGGTCGTAAGAGATAATGATGCACCGAAGAATCAGACATGATGTCGAGGGACCAATGAGATGCCGGACAACATGATTAATGCTTAGTATTAATTGTCTAGATCGAAGTATTTTTACATGTGCAGGATTAACTACAATAGCAAGTCATGAAGCAAAATGAAGTCCTGGAGTCAAGATCGAGATCACATTGGGAGTTCGAGAGTTTGTTGGAAGTCCGGACGTTCATCGAAAGTTCTAGATGAACTATCCGAGAAGTCTTGGAGCTTGCCAGAGAAGCTCGTCGAAACTTGCCAAGAAGATCATCGTGAAGTTTAGGAGCTTGCTGGGAGTCTGCCGAAACATTGCCGAGAGATCGTTGAAAGTTCACCGGAAGAATAGATATAGGGACTTGTTTAGCTTAGCAAATGTCTTAGGATTTCGTAGTTAGCACGTAATTGGGCTTGGATTCGGGCCAACCCAATTAGGGGCCAACTAGGCCCATGTAAGAACTATGTTGGGCACAATAAAAGGCCCAAATAGTGCTCCAAGAAGTTTTATCATCGTGGCACAGTCTTCGATACTATGTCAGGCATTGGTACAACCAGTCTGGGTGGTTGTACTGCCCCTAGCAGGGTGCCAACTGGTGGTACCACCCAGCATTGCCCCCCAGGCGGTGGTACCGCCAGACCTGACACTGGGCGGTGGTACTGCCCAGCGCAGGCGGTGGTACTGCCCGTGCCCGGTGAACCCTGGATGGGAAAGTTTTAGGCTCCAAGTTTGAATCAACTTGAAGCCTATAAATACCCCTCTCATCCCTGGTTAAAGCACACAAGCATAGAGACTTTAAAAGTAAAGAATCGCTACAGAAATCTCTTGTGAAAATCCTCCTCTAGTCTAAGTGTTAGAATTCTATTTAGAGAGGAGAGTGAGTGCTTGTAAGGGTTATCTCCTAAACCCGGTAAAAGGAGAAAAGGGGTGTAAAAGGTGATTGGCCTTCGCCTATTGAAGGAAGGCCTCTAGTGGACATCGGTGACCTCGTCGGAGGAGGAAGCCGAAAGTGGATGTAGGTCACATCGATCGAACCACTCTAAAACTGCCATGTTCTCTGGTTTGCATTTTGTTTTTACCATTTACATATTGCAAACTACCTTATATAGTCATTACGCTTCTAAGTTATTAAGCTTCCGAAATCGGTTTTTGTCGAAATCAATTTTTATCATACGAAAGATTTTAAACTGACGTTATTTTACCACTGTACTAATTCACCCCCCCTCTTAGTGTTGACTCTTGATCCTAACAAATGACACATAGGCTTCTTTCATGCATGCTTGCCACCTAACAATTCTTGTATTAGCTAAACCTAAGAAATTAAAGTAGAAATTAAAGCAAAACTTAAGAGCTGTAGCCAACATGTAGAAGAGAAGAGAAGAGGAATTGAAGAAGAAGAAGAAGAAGCTTTGAGATTTTGCATCAATTTCTCCACATTTGGGAATCAAACTTTTCTAAGGCAAGTGTTCTAACACTATCCTATAGTAATCCTAATCTCTATTTTATTTTAATTCTGTAAAATTTGAAAGATTTCAAATGAGAACCAGACCTTTCTTTCATTTTGATATAAAGCCATGAATATGTAATTTTTCAGAAATCTGACCTCTATGCATTATTTCGGTCCTAACTTTTTGTACTAAACTCTAATTTAGGCAAAACCTATTCTATTTGAAAGCAGACTTAAAAATCCTTATTTGATACTTAGGTTGAATGATTTAAAGTTAAATACCTACTTAGACTTCTATTTCAATTAACACTATAGATTCTATAAACAGGGAATTCCAACCGCATAGCACAGTTTGTTTGATCTTGCTACTATCTTTCTTCTATCCAAATCTCTACAAAATTTTTATGACAACTTTAAAACTTCCTAATAGCAAATTTCTCTTTGGATTTGTCAAAAAATTCTTAATATAAATCATTGTTCTTTTACATCTAATCTGCTATACTTGAAAATCTACACTATAAAATTCCAACCGCATAGCACAGTTTGTTTGATCTTGCTACTATCTTTCTTCTATCCAAATCTCTACAAAATTTTTATGACAACTTTAAAACTTCCTAATAGCAAATTTCTCTTTGGATTTGTCAAAAAATTCTCAATATAAACCACTGATCTTTTACGTCTAATCTGCTACAATTGAAAATCTGTGCTGCAAAAAATTTCAGCCGCATATAGTTGCCTTAACCGATCTATTTGCAATCTTTTTGAACAAAATATCTTATACACTTCATAGATCATCTTGGCTTCCATCTAAGATTGATCTATTAAAGAAGGGTTTAGAAGCCTATAAATAGTCATGTATTCATCCTCTTTTGATAAGCAATAGATGACTCTTTTCTGCAGTTATGATGCAGCAACTTGGAGGAAGGAACCCCTATAGAGTTCCAAGGAGGCCGATCCCCTAAAAGATCAACCCCAAGCTTAGAATCTGCAAGGGTTCTAACACTTGGTATTAGAGCAACGTTCTTGGCATCTCACTGCCCTTCTATAGCCATCTATCAGCCCTCCATAGCTGTCCAAAATAATTCCCACAATTGCTTAAAAGATCGTCGCCAATTCCGCCATTATCTCCACCATTGCGGATCATTCTTTAATCTCCTCGTAACTTGCAATAGGTTTTAGTTTTATACCTTACTGCTGCTGCAATTTAGTTATCCTTATTTGAAAATCCAAAAAAAAAAAATGTTCCTATATTGCTGCATAAACTTTTCGTCGTAAAGTTTTCATCTCTACGACGAAAGATACATTGCAGAATTCCAACCGCATAGCACAATCTGTTTGATCTTACTACTATATTTTTTCTATCCAAATCTCTACAAAATTTTTATGACAACTTTAAAACTTCCTAATAGCAAATTTCTCTTTGGATTTGTCAAAAAATTCTTAATATAAATCATTGTTCTTTTACATCTAATCTGCTATACTTGAAAATCTACACTATAAAATTCCAACCGCATAGCACAGTTTGTTTGATCTTGCTACTATCTTTCTTCTATCCAAATCTCTACAAAATTTTTATGATAAGCTTTGACACTTCTAATAGTATATTTTGCTTTTGGTTTGTCAAAAAATTCTCAATATAAACCACTGATCTTTTACGTCTAATCTGCTACAATTGAAAATCTGTGCTGCAAAAAATTTCAGCCGCATATAGTTGCCTTAACCGATCTATTTGCAATCTTTTTGAACAAATATCTTATACACTTCATAGATCATCTTGGCTTCCATCTAAGATTGATCTATTAAAGAATTCATCAAAGAAAATAATTTTGTATTGCTGCAAATTTTCATTACAAACTGTTGAAATTTTTTAACGAGAATTTTGCTATCACAACTTGCACCAATTTGTTTGCTATTATACTGCTGAAATTTTCTTGATTAAATTAGACATTCTTGCTATCATATAAACTGAGATTTTGCTTTCAATTCCCTCGTCAAATCTCTTAAGTTTTTGGTGGAAATTTCATTGAGAAATCGTTGTTTCTTCGATGATAATTCTTCTTTTACAAGACAACACAATTCTATAGCAAACTTCCACTAATTTCTATCAAACCTTTGCTACCATCTACCACAGATCTAAAACATTCATCCATAACCCTAAAACTCTACTAAACCACACCCTCAAACTGTACCCAAAACAGCCACAAAACAAGCTTAAACCGCAGCCTACATCCACCAATCCACCAACCCTTTCGACCATCACTTCTCTCAACCCATACATGCTTTTAACCTGACAACAAAAGAGAGATCTTAACATCACAAATTTGGAGGCATATACTATGGCATCTAAGGAGGCAATCGATGCTAAATTCGAAGCCTTGGAGGTGCGAATGGAGGATAAGATTCGGACTCTCTTTACCGAACTCAGTTTGGGCCGACCACCAAGCCCGAAGAAATCATATCAAGGAGAGATCTCTAACCAATCACACTAAGCCCAAAGAGATGACTTTCAAGAGAGGGGAGGCTCTATGACTGACCCCAACTATCCACACATGAGGGTAGACTTCCCTAGATGTGAAGAAGGAGACCCAATTGGTTGGATCTCGTGCGCGGAGCGATATTTTCGGTATTATAAAACTGCGGATGCATCTATGGTAGAAATTGCAGCTATACATCTTGAAGGGGATGCCATATAGTGGTTTGACTAGTTTAAATATACTCATGGAGTCCTCTCATGGTAACAATTCAAAGAAGGACTATTGATCCGCTTCGGACCAACCGATTACGAGAACATTGACGAACAATTAGCAAAGATCCGACAAACCTCTACCATTCAGGAGTACCAAACCAGGTTTGAAAGGTTATCTAATCAAACTCATGATTGGTCTCAAAAATAGCTATTGGAGACCTTCATTGAGGGCTTGAAGCTGAAGATCTGGGGAGAAGTTAAAGCACGGCAACCGTACACGCTTATGGCAGCCATCTCTTTCGCACGACATTAAGAGGAGTGATTGAACCATGAAACCCAGAGGACTAGGATCGCTTCTCGACCTGCAATCTAGAAGCCCTCAGCCCCCCCTACTATCAATCAAGTCCTTGCACCAAAAATGATGATAGGAGAAGAGCTTCGGGAGCAATATACGAAGGAGTTATGTTGGTACTACGACGAGCCATGGAGCCGCGAGCATCACTGTAGAAAAGGGAGACTTCTTCTGATTAAAATAGTAGAAGAAGAGGTCATTGAACATCTAAAAGTGAGACTTGATAATGAAGAAGATGCAGAAGAAGCGTCACAATCGACCGAAGTTATGGTACATGCACTAGCCAGCTACTGAAACCCGCAAACAATGAAAGTTGAAGGCCTTCTCAAACAACAATCGATCACTGTTCTCATCGACACAGGCAATAGTAATAACTTCCTAGATAGTAAAGTTGCTATCTGGATGGCCTTACCTATCATGTATTACAGTAGGTTTGACGTCAAGTTCACCGACGGACGGATTTTGAATTGTGATCGTAGGCGCCCGCAAGAGAAACTATCACCACAGGAACAAGAGATAATTGCGGGTTTCTTCCTCCTCCCTCTTGATGATCATGAGGCCATGCTTAGAATTGAATGGTTGACAACATTAGGTGATGTTTCCTGAAATTTTATGAAACTAATTTTGAGATTTTATAGTAAAGGGAAATAGGTGATTCTACACGAGAAACGTGGGGGCAACATAATGATGATTTGCACATAACAAATGGAGAAGGTTTTGCATAAAGCATACAGTGGCTTTTTAGTACAACTTGAGCAGCAAACTGAGAGCCAATAGAATTTGAAGATCCAAACCTACTTCCTTTGCTTGCTGAATTTTAAGATATATTTGATGAACCGCGCAACCAACCTCTTGCCCGTCGGCATGATCATTGTATACCGATTCTTTTGGGAAAATCTCCTGCAAATACTTGGCTATATCAACATTCATATCTGTAGAAGAATGAAATAGAAAGGATTGTAAAAGAGATGCCTGAAACCGGAGTTATTCGGCCAAGTTGCAGCCCCGACTCTTCTCCGATGCTCTTCGTACGAAAGAAGGACGAAACATGGTGAATGTGCATTGATTACCAAACCCTCAACAGCATAACCATCAAGGACAAATACCCTATTCCAATAGTAGATAAATTGCTAGATGAAAGAGAGCACAAATCTTCATAAAGCTGGACCTTCGATCCGGGTATTATTAAATATGAGTGTGCAAAGAAGACATCGAAAACTGCCTTTCGAACACACAATGACCACTATAAATTTTTGCTTTCTTCACCAGAAGGTAGCATATCTTAGGCATATCATATCAGAGGAAGGTGTGGTAGTGGACCCCTCCAAAATTGGAGAAATGCAGAACTGGCCGACCTCGAGGAATATAAAATTGCTATGTGGCTTTCTTGGTTTAATAGGCTACAATCGTAAGTTCATAAAAAACTATGGAAAGATCAGTACACCACTTACTTCCTTACTTAAAAAGATGCTTTCCAATGGTCAAACAAAACCACCACTGCCTTCAACGAACATAAAGCTGCAGTGACAACAACGCTCGACATCGGCAAGACTTTTGTCATTGAAGCCGATGCTTTCGGAGTCGGAATTGGTGTTGTACTAATACAAGATGGCTGCCCCCCTCACTTATACTAGTAAGGAATTATCTCCTTCCAATCTCAAAATGACTATTTATGACAAGGAGATGCTTGCGATTGTGCATGTGGTGGCCAAATGGATATCGTACTTGATCGGGCGACGCTTTCAAATCAAAACCGACCATAAAAGCCTAAAATATTTCTTGGAGCAGAAGATATTTTCCCCTGAGCTGCAAAAAAGGATAACAAAGCTTCTTGGATATAATTATGAAATAACTTACAAAAAGGGGAAAGAGAATACTATTGCAGATGTGCTTTCACGGCTACCCAAGCAAGCTGAATTTTCGACCATTTCACTTTCGACCTATGACTTCCTTAAGGATATTAAGAGAGAATGGTAGGAAGATCCAGAGACTAGTAAGATTATAAGAAAATTAGAGGAAGTACTAAACTCTATGGCTCATTACAATTAGGACTCAAAAGAATTACGCTATAAGGGACGTATTATGCTTGTGCCAAATTCTACTTGTATCCTCACGAGCAGATTTTGGATAGAGTTATTCCATATGCAGGGTGCTAAATTGAAAAGGAGTATAGTGTATCACCCACAAACCAACGGCCAGACAGAAGTGATAAACAAGTGCTTGCCACCCACTAAATATGACTACCCAAGGAGAACTCCAAACCCAGTTGAGTGCCATTATTGATCGATGGATCGTGACTCAACGACGACGACCCATTACTGAAGTGCTAATACAATGGGCGAACTTACCAAAAGAAGGTGCCACTTGAGAGAACTATAACGACTTGAAGATCAAATTCCCAAAATTTATGGATTATCAGCCACGAGGACAAGGCTGATTTGAAGAGGGCGGGTCTGTTAGGACTCTAGCTAGGAGAGTCCTAATTGATAGGGGCATTCATGTAAAACCTACCTAATCTGACCCTTATTAAAGAGGTGAAGAGGTCGGCTAGGGTTTGGAGGTTATTTCTTAAAGAAGGATTAAGAGTTGTAAAGGAATAGGAGTCTTGAGTAGGAGTCCTATTAGGAGTCTTGAGTAGAAGTCTTAATTGAGTAGGAGTCGTGAGTAGGAGTCCTATAAGGAGTTAGGGTTTAGAAACCCTATAAATAGTCATGTATTTATCCTCTTTTGATAAGCAATAGATGAATCTTTTCTGCAGCCATTGTGCAGCAACTTGGAGGAAGGAACCCCTATAGAGTTACAAGGAGGCCGATCCTCTAAAAAGATCAACCCGAAGCTTAGAATCTGCAAGGGTTCTAACACGGATCCAA
The DNA here is from genome assembly GCA_004837865.1 of Musa balbisiana. Lineage (NCBI taxonomy): Eukaryota > Viridiplantae > Streptophyta > Magnoliopsida > Zingiberales > Musaceae > Musa > Musa balbisiana. The sequence continues at coordinate 36,724,902 of CM017188.1, forward strand.
GCTTGGAGTATTAGAAAGCAGTAAAGTATATCCTTAAGTACTTGAGAAGGACTAAGGGGAGGATCCATTAGGATTTGATAGAGGACCTCTATAAATAGAAGGGATTCAGTGGTTCATAGACTAGAGCCTTTGCTTGCCTCTCCTATTCTCCTCCCCCACTCCACCTTAGAGTAGGCCTAAAGTTTTTGAGGAGCGTCATCGTAACCCTACTGTGTGAATCACTACTAGAGAGGATGATGCTTGACCTCCTTCACTCTCTCCTAGAGATCTGCAAGGAAACAAGGATATACGATCTCCCTAGGTAACACAATATATTCTATATGTAGTTTTGTTTCATGAATTTTTGTGCGCCAATCTTTGCACGACAATGAACATCTTTTTGGAAAATTGGGGATTTTATTTTCTTATTCTTCCGCTGCACATATGATGTCACCCCCTAAGATTTTCCAACAGTAAGTATCCCTCCTTTGTTAAGTTTTCTTTTAATCTCTCATCTAATTACCTAGGTTTGGCTAACACAAGGATTGCAAGGTGGCAAGCATGCATGAAAGAAGCCTATGTGTCATCCTTAGAACAAATATAGGTGGCACCAACTTTAGGTTAGCTAGTGACACATGTCCACCATTTTTGTTTTTTGATTTTGAATGATGATGCTTGGCTTTATCATAGGAGATTAGGTTATGCTAGCATGAAACTGATCTCTCAAATCTCATCTAAAGAACTTGTAAGAGGTATTCCTAACATTCAGTTTGTTAAAGACAATGTGTGTGATGCATATCAACTAGGAAAATAAATAAATGATAGTTTCAAACTAAAGAATCAAATAAGCACTTCTAGACTATTACAATTGATCCATGTGGATTTGTTTGGACCAACTGATACATCAAGCCTAAGAGGTAGCAAATATGCCTTTGTAATTGTGGACGATTATAATAGATACATGGACATACTTTTTGGCACAAAAAAGTGATTGCTTTAGGTATTTTTTAAAGTTTTGTAAACTTGTTTAAAATGAAAAAGGCTTTATGATTTCAACAATTTGGAGTGATCATAGTAGCAAATTTCAAAACTGTTATTTCCAAAATTTTTATGAATCTAATGAATACAACCATAATTTCTCTACTTCGAGAAATCCTCAACAAAATAGAGTAGTAGAAAGAAAAAATAGAAACTTACAAAAAATGACAAGAACTATGTTGAACAAACATAACCTACCCAAATATTTTTGGGTCGATGTCATTAATATGGCATGCTATGTCATGAATAGGGTTCTAGTAAGACCATTACTTTCCAAAACTCCTTATGAATTATGGAGCAACAAAAAACCCAACGTTTCATATTTTAAAGCTTTCAGTTGTAAATGTTTTATCTTGAGTGAAAAAGATGCCTTAGGAAAGTTTGATGCAAAATCTGATGAAGGGATTTTTCTAGGCTATTCTTCTATTTCTAAAGCCTTTTGTATGTTTAACAAAAGAATTTTGGTTATAGAAGAGTCTATTCATGTTGTCTTTAATGAAGTTTTTGAATTTAAAAAAAATGAGTTTGATGATGATCTTAATTTTGATGCTTTGAATTTAATGAACCTTCTCCTTCAACTAGCAATTTGGATGCATCTTCTTCCGAAACATCCTTACCCAAGGAATAAAAATATATAGATGCTCATCCTAAGGAGCTAATCATAGGAGACATATCAAAAGAGGTTCAAACTCATTTTTCTCTTAAGAATTTTTGTGCCAATGCTGCTTTTCTTTCTCAAATTGAACCTAAATGCATTCAAGAGGCTTTGAAAGATGATTCATGGGTTATTGTAATACAAGAAAAGTTGAACCAATTTGAGAGAAATGAAGTTTGGAAGCTTGTTCCAAGGCCAAATGACCATTTAGTTATTAGTACTAAATGGGTCTTTAGAAACAAGCAAGATGAATTTGGTATCATGATTAGAAACAAGGCTAGATTAGTAGCCAAGGGTTTCAACCAAGATGAAGGTATCGATTATGAAGAAACCTTCACTCCTATAGCACAATTAGAAGCCATAAGGATGTTCCTTGTCTATTCTAGTAGTAATAATTTTATGTTATTTCAAATAGATGTTAAAAATACTTTTCTTAATAGCTTTATTTTCAAAGAAGTTTATGTTGAACAACCTCCCGGATTTGAGAATGATAATTTTCCAAATCATGTGTTTAAATTGACTAAAGCTCTCTATAGATTAAAACAAGCCCCAAGAGCTTGGTTTGAGAGACTTAGCTCCTTATCTAAAATAATTTCTCTAAAGACAAGGTCGATACTATATTGTTTATTAAAAATTTTAAGAATAATTTTCTTGTTGTTCAAATTTATGTTGATGATATTATTTTTAGTTCTACAAATGAATCTTTATGCAAATCGTTTGCCAAGAGTATGAGTCTAGAGTTTGAAATGAGTTTAATGGGGGAACTAACTTTCTTTTTAGGTTTACAAATCAAACAACTTAGTAATGATACTTTTCTTAGTCAAACAAAATATACATTAGACTTGCCAAAATGGTTTAATATGGATAATTCAAAGACTATCAATACTCCTATGAGTACCGCCACTAAGTTAAAAATTGACGAAAGTGGAGGAAGCTTTAATCAAAAAGCTTATAGAGGTATGATAGATAGTTTACTATACCTCACCGCAACAAGACCGGACATCATGTTTAACGTAGGACTTCGTGCTAGGTTTCAATCTAATCCTAAGCTATCTCATCTTACAGTAGTTCAAAGAATTTTTATATATCTTAAAGGAACTACTAATCTAGGATTATGGTATCCAAAATCTGAAAACTTTGAATTAATTGCTTATGCTGATGTAGATTTTGTTAAATGTAGATTAGATAGAAAAAGCATATCCGGAACATGTCAATTCTTAGGTCATGCACTTTTCTCTTGGTCTTCCAAGAAACAAAACTCGGTTGCACTATCTATAACCGAAGCCGAATACATAGTGGTTAGTGCTGTTGAATCTTGAATTTTGATGATGAAATCAATTGATGAGTTAATTGATCTAATCCATATTATTGAGTTAAGTGTGCAGGATTAACTACGATAGCCTAAAAATATAAAGCAAGGATGCTGAAGTCAAGTTTGATGGGTGTTTGAGAGTCTGAAGATTCGTCGGAGATGCTGCTAAAGCCAACCGAGAAGAAATCGGGGACTTGTCGGAGTTTTCAGAAGTCCACCGAGGAGATCGTCGGAGGTTCGTGGAGATCACCGAGAAGGCTCAGCTACTCACTGAACTCGTCACAAAATCGGGAGCCTGTGGGGAGTCCGCCGGAAGAAATCCGAGGATGTATCGGAAGTCCGTCGGAAGATCGCCGAAGAGCTCGCCGGAAGGAAACTCGACATTGTCAGTTAAAAACTTGCTTAGGATTATGTTTTTAAGTGTGTAGTTTGCATGTAATTAGGGTTAGGATTAAGGGTTAATCCTATTACCCGGTTGGGGGCCAATTGGGCCCGAGTTCAGACTGATTTGGGCCAAGTTTGGAGCCCAACCAGTAAGATAAAATGGTGTAGGCGGTGGCACCGCCCAGAACCCAAAAGGTTGGGCGGTGGCACCGCTCAGAGCCTGAAGTATTAGGCGGTGGTACCACTGGACTAGGTGGTGGCACCGCCCAACACCCGAGTTCGGGCGGTGGCACTGCCCAGAACCTGAGAATTCCGGTGGTGGCACCGCCAAAACACTGTCAAATGTGGAAATTGATAGGCGGTAGCACCGCCACCGATAGGTGGTGGCACCGCCAGTCACTGGTCAATATGACATTGACAGGCAGTGGCACCGCCACCGATAGGCGGTGCCACCGCTAGCCTCGGAAACCCAAGAGAATTCAAAATTTGGAGCCCAAATTTGAATCCTCTTAGGGCATATAAATACCCCTCAATTCTTAACAGAGAATACAACTTTTGAGAAGCAATAGATTGAGATAAAAGCCTTAGCAAAGTCTTTAGAAAGTCTTGTTTTCAATTGCATGAGTGTTCACCTCCTTCTTTCTCGTTGAAATTTTATGAGTGTGAACCACTTGTAAAAAGTTGTAAGAGGGGTATTTGTCCTTCCCCTTCAAAGTGATTTGCTAGTGAAAGTTGGGAGCCTCATCAAAGAAGGCTTCGCAAGTGGATGTAGGTCATTTTGATCGAACCATTTTAAAATTGGCGTGTTCTCTGGTTTGCATTTACTTATTGCTCTTTACCTTACTGTAAATCTTCATACGTGCTTTACTTCCTCATTACTTTTGCTGCACACATTTACAAACATGCTTTCAAGTTAAGCACTTCCAAGTTCGATTTTTATCGTATGAAAATTTTTTCAAAACCGACGTTTTAATTTGCTGCACTAATTCACCCCCCCTCTTAGTGCCGCTCTGATCCTAACAATTAGTATCAGAGCGAGGCTCGCTCTCATATTTGGTTTAATACCCAAGAGAGATGGCTTACTCCAGCATGCATAAGGGTCACTCTATTACACGTCCACCTATGTTTAAAGGGTCGGATTATACATAATGGAAGACTCGTATGAGGATCTTCCTCATTTCCATGGATTCCGAGCTTTGGACTATTGTCGAAAATGGATTTCAAAAATCTTCTCTTTCGATGAGCAAATGGAATGAATCAGAGAAGAAGGTTTTTGCTTTAAACGCAAAGGCTATGAATGCCTTGTTTTGTGCACTAGACAAAAATGAATTTAATCACGTTTCAATTTGTGATTCGGCTTTTGATATTTGGAGAACTCTTGAGGTCACTCATGAAGGCACTAGCCGAGTGAAAGAGTCCAAAATCAACATTCTTGTGCACTCTTACGAACTTTTCCGAATGAAACCAAGTGAGTCCATCGGAGACATGTACACCCATTTCACGGATGTCATCAATGGACTCAAAGCTCTTGGTAAAGATTTTTCTAACTTTAAACAAGTAACTAAAATCTTAAGATCCCTCCCAAAAAGTTGGGATCCAAAAGTTACGACCATTCAAGAGGCCAAGGACCTTAAAATGTTTTCTCTTGAAAAACTTATTGGGTCTCTAATGACCTATGAAATGACATGCCATGCTCATGAAGAGCTCGAGAACTCCCTTCCAAAGAACAGGAAGGATATGGCTCTTACATCACAAGAAGACCACTTGAAAGGAACATCAAGTGATGAGGATAGTGACGATGACATTGTACTTTTAACTCAAAAATTTTAAAAATTTATAAGAAAGAACAAATTTAAAAATAACACCAAAAACAAACTTGAACATAAAAAAGATCAAGTAATATGCTACGAATGCAAGAAGCCGGGGCACTTCAAAAATGAATACCCCCAAGCCAAGAAGAAGCAACCGAAGAAGAAGAAGGCTTTAAAGGCGACTTGGGACGATTCAAGTAATTCAGAAAGCGAAGAAGCTAGTAACAAAGAGGAGGCAAACTTTGTGCTAATGGCTTTAGGAGAAGAGACAAACCTACAAGCTAGGAGCAAGAGATGGTATCTTGATAGTGGATGCTCAAGAAACATGACTAGAGATCCATCTCATTTCTCTATGCTCACTAGCAAAGAAGAAGGGTATGTCACCTTCGGAGACAACAACAAAGGCAAAATCATTGGCAAGGGAACCATAGGTAACAAATCATGTTTTTCAATTAATGATATATTACTAGTTGATGGATTAAAACATAATCTCTTAAGTATTAGTCAATTATGTGATAAAGGTTAGATCGTTAGATTTGAATCTAATGCGTGCATTATTGAAAAACCAAACAATAACTTGTTAATGATTGCTATAAAACAAAATAATGTCTACACCATCAACCTTGATGAACTAAGTAATGAAATGTGCTTCTCCACTTTAAATGATGATGCTTGGCTTTGGCATAGGAGATTAGGCCATGCAAGTATGAAACTAATATCTAAAATCTCATCTAGAGAATTAGTACGAGGGATTCCCAATATAAAGTTTGTTAAGGACAAAGTTTGTGATGCGTGTCAACTAGGTAAACAAATAAAAACTAGTTTCAAATCAAAAAATCAAATTAGCACCACTAGACCATTACAATTGATCCATTTGGACTTATTTGGACCAATTGACATAACAAGTCTAGCAGGAAGCAAATATGCTTTTGTAATTGTTGATGACTATACTAGATACAGTTGGACTTATTTCTTGGCTCACAAAAGTGATTGTTTCAAATGTTTTTCTAAATTTTGTAAACTCACTCAAAATGAAAAAGGCTTCATGATTTCATCAATTCGGAGTGATCACGGTAGCGAGTTTCAAAACCGTGACTTCCAAAGTTTTTGTGAAGTTAATGGATATAACCATAACTTCTCCACTCCAAGAAATCCTCAACAAAATGGAGTAGTTGAAAGAAAAAATAGAAACTTATAAGAAATGGCAAAAACTATATTGAATGAACATAGTCTACCCAAGTATTTTTGGGCCAAAGCCGTGAATACGACTTGCCACATCATGAATAGGGTTTTAATAAGACCGTCTCTATCAAAAACTCCCTATCAATTATGGAATAATAAAAAACTAAATGTTTCTTATTTTAAAGTTTTCGGTTGCAAATGCTTTGTTTTAAATGAAAAGGATGCCTAAGGAAAATTTGATGCTAAATCCGATGAAGGCATCTTTCTTAGTTACTCTTCTGTTTCTAAGGCTTTTCGTGTTGTTAACAAAAGAACCTTAGTTATAGAAGAGTCTATTCATATAGTTTTTAATGAAATTTCTGAGTTAAAGAAAAATGATTTTGATGATGATCTTGGTTTTGATAATTTGAATTTAAAGGATCCCCCTCCTCAAAATAGCAACTTGGATGCATCTTCTTTCGAAATTTTCTTACCCAAGGAATGAAAGTATGTAGATGCTCATCCAAAGGAGCAAATTATAGGATATACATCAAAAGGGGTTCAAACTCGTTCTTCCTTCAAGAATTTTTATGCTAACGCCGCCTTCCTTTCTCAAATTGAACCTAAATGCATTGACGAGGCCTTGAAAGATGATTCTTGGGTCATTGCAATGCAAGAGGAATTAAATCAATTTGAGAGGAATGAGGTATGGAAGCTTGTTCCTAGACCTAGTGACCATTTAGTCATTGGTACTAAATGGGTCTTTAGAAACAAGCAAGATGAATATGGTATTGTGGTTAGAAACAAGGTTAGATTAGTGGCCAAAAGTTTCAACCAAGAAGAAGGTATCGACTATGAAGAAACCTTCACTCTTGTGGCAATATTAGAAGCCATTAGGATGCTCCTTGCCTATGCTAGTAGTAATGATTTTAAACTATTTCAAATGGATGTCAAAAGTTCCTTCTTGAATGGTTTTATTTCTGAAGAAGTATATGTCGAACAACCTCCCGGATTTGAAAATTCTCTGCTTCCTAATCATGTATTCAAATTGACTAAGGCTCTCTATGGCTTGAAACAAGCTCTTAGAGCTTGGTATGAAAGGCTTAGTTCCTTTCTTATTTTAAATAATTTTACCAAAGGCAAGGTTGAAACTACATTGTTTATCAAACACTTTGAAAATAATTTTCTTATTGTGCAAATTTATGTTAACGATATTATTTTTTGTTCTTCGGATGAATCACTATGTGAATCATTTGCCAAGTGTATGAGCCATGAATTTGAAATGAGTTTAATGGGTGAATTAACTTTCTTTTTAGGATTGCAAATCAAACAACTTAGTGATGGTATATTTCTTAACCAATCTAAATATACATTAGAATTGTTAAAACAATTTAACATGGATAGTTCAAAAGCAATAAACACTCCTATGAGTATCTCGACTAAGTTAGATATGGACGAAAATAGTGAAAATTTCGATCAAAAAACATATAGGGGAATGATAGGTAGTCTACTCTATCTCACCGCGACTAGACCGGATATCATGTTTAGTGTAGGACTTTGTGCTAGGTTTCAATTTAATCCTAAATTATCTCATCTTAAGAGTGTTAAAAGAATATTTAGATATCTTAAAGGAACTCCAAATTTATGATTGTGGTATCCAAAATCCGACAAATTCGATTTAATAGCTTATGCAGATGTCGATTTTGGCGGATGCAAGATAGATCAAAAAAGCACATCCGGAACATGCCAATTTTTAGGACATGCACTTGTTTCTTGGACTTTCAAGAAACAAAATTCAGTTGCACTATCTCCGGTGGAAGCTGAATACATTGCTGTAAGTGCATACTGTGCACAAGTTATTTGGATGAAGAATACATTAGAAGACTATGGAATTCACTTGAAAAACATTCTCATAAAATGTGATAATACAAGTGCCATATGTCTTACCAAAAATCCAATTCAGCACTCTAGAACTAAGTATATCGACATTAGGCATCATTTCATATGCGATCATGTTCTTAACAACAATGTCGTTCTAGAGTTTATTGACACAAAGCATCAACTAGCAGACATTTTCACAAAAGCCTTAAATAAAGACCAATTTGAATTCATTAGAAGGGAACTAGGCATGTCACGGACAAACTTCAAAATAGGATGTTTGATGTAATGCTTATGTATGTCCGTGTCTTTTGGTAAGTTCATGCTTTAAACAGCATGTAGAGGGACGACCGAAGGCTTAATAGTCCCATTTTAGTTCGGTCTATAGTGGACCATTTTACCCCTTTGTTGTGCAACTGTTCAGAGCTTGTAAAGTTTGTTTGTATTTTGCATTGGCTAAGAAGTGTTTCCGGAGATGATTGCTTATGGATCCCGAGTGAGGCATTTTCTCTAACCCGTTTTCTCTTTTGTAGGTCCTAAGGGGGACCATGGGAGGTTTCGGAGAGGCTGACCTTTGCGGACGGACACGCAAGGGTGCCGCACGACTTAGGCAAAACCAGCTAAGTCCGTGACAGATGGTATTAGAGCGGGACAAGCACTCATAAAAACACTTAGCATGCAAACGTGGGGGACCTAGCGGGGCTGCATTGAGGGCAGCCAGCACACGTGACCGTTTTGAGGAAAACTAGCATGGCGATGTAGGGAAATAGAGTCGCTAAGAGGAGCGAGCATCTGAGATTGGCATTCAGAGGAATGGCCAGCCCTTCGCGTGAGAGGCACCACGAGGATGAGCAAGCTGGGAAGAATGCGACGCGCACAAAGGTTGGGATGGTTGAGTTTGAGCTATGGCTCAACGTTGGCAACCATACTTGATGGTGCTCAAGGCAAGCGAGGCGCTTGGTAAAGGATGAGATCATGCAAGGTGAAATGAGTTGCTCAGCGACCGAAAGAGTTGTGCAAAGCTCACAGAGGTGAGGGGAATTGCTAACTCGAAAAATTCGGTACTCATGCAAGGGCTTGTATGCGGATGATGGAATCTTCGTGACCATCCCAAGGCGACTGAAACTCGGCTCCATGGAGCATTGAAACTTTCTCTTCGGCATGTGAAGGATACATCCGTAGGAGGCTGAAGTGTGCAGCGAGTTCAGCATGTTGCTAGGCCTTGAGTGGTGCAGTGGGGAATGTATTGACGTGGAGTTGCAATCTAGCAAGTGTGTTTGCAGGAGGCAGAACAATGCGCAGTTTGTTCAGCAAATCGGAGTAGTCCAAGGGGATGGTGGTCTCCGAAACGAAGAGAGATGTTGCTCCAACGGGATGGATATCCAAGAGGGATAAATCCCGACTCTCCAGAGGGAGAATCACGTGCAATAGACTGCACATGTTGAGGAGTAGTACCTCAAAAACAACAACTTCACGAAGCTCAATGGACCGAGCGAGCGGCGAGGAGTCGTCGTATGATCTCGCTTGAGAGAATGCATTGGTGGATGCATTGCGAGATCAAGTGGGGGAGCGACCCAAAGCAACACAAATGAAGGCACACTTGGAGTCGATATAGAGATCAGACTCAAGGGAGGGCTGACCCGTGGAATGGTGGGCACGAGGGCCACCATCAACTCAATGATAAAAACGAGGAGCGAAGCAACTTAGGTGTAACTTAGCGAAGTACCCAAGCCGCATGAAGTGAGCCGGCATAGAAGATGGAACATGGAGCGGAGGCGCAGAGCTTTCCTTAGACAAAGGTCAAGGACATGAACTCTTGTAGAGGTAAGAGCAGGATCATGTTGTTCCACGGGTCCTTTATTTTTGATAAAGCGGACTCATATTGCATGGTGCCAAAGACGAAGGGAGCTTCTAGGCACATGCACCTTATCTCGAAGAATCATTTGATGGAGGAACTGAGGCGACTCAGCTTGCGGAGGCAAAGTTGGGTTCAAAAGGCCTTGGCACGGGGCAAGAGGACGCGGAGGCGGGTACTCTTGAAGAATATGCCACAGTGTTGCCATTCAAGTTGCCATGAAAGGGAGCGGTGCACAGCGGAGATTGTGCTGGTAGGGGCAGAGGCCCAGGATCCAGACAATGGTGCACTAATTGCAGCAAAGTCAGTGGACTTCGGGAGCTACTAGGCGATGGACTGTCTTAGAGCGGTGCTTCGTCTAAGTGTGACCCAAGAGCGGGTGGACGAAGGTCGATTGCCAAAGGAGCGAACACAATTGAAAATGGAAGAGGCCCTGCAATGTGGTGGCAGAGACCACAAATGGAGGGACCACAATTCGAGTTCATTCCACAAGGATCAGAAGGCAATAGAGATGTCACCAGGAGGTGACATGGTGCAGCGGATCGTGGTGAAACAGTTCGTGGCAATGCGATACACACGGGTAAAGTCCCGTGAGGGACTTTATCATACGAAGGTATGATCAGGAGCTATTGGCAGCTCCACTTCGGTGAACAACATGACGGTAAGAAGGGCTATGGATTCAAGGAGTGAAGGCCATGGTACTGTAGAGGTGGGTCTTCCGTGCGTGCATCGAATCTTGCATCGGATAGAAGCCTTGGCCAACAGCATATGGGGGCTGTGTTCCACCAAGGAAAAAAGTTCGAATGCAAGTGCCAGTGAGTCCCATGAGAGGGACTTGATCATGCAGAGGTATGATCGAAGCAAGCTGGAGAGTTGGACTACTCCAGAGCCCATATTCGCTTAAGGGAGGTCGGCAAGTCAGAGGACAAGGTCGAGTAAACGAATGTTGCTACCAAGGAAGCTAAGGAGAACAGAATCGATGCAAACCCTAGAACGTGATGGCAGAGGCCATGCATGGGAGTTGCTGTCTGTCTTTCCATCGACCAAAGGGATCTGCTTGGAGAACACAGAGGTGTTGAAGCAGGGGGGGTCGAAAGGGGCGAGGAAGCGACAATGAGTCCAAAGGGACTTACCTACCCAAAATCAAGCATCGGTTAGAATGGAGGTGGACTCAGAGGAGTGCCACAGAGGCATATCTACCGATCGTGAAGAAAGGGATACAGATGTGAGGCGACGGATAGTAGAGCCATGGGCATGGCAGCGCCATGGTACCACAAAGGTGGGACTACCGTGGAGTCATCGATCCCTTGCTCTCATAAAGGGAGAGCGCTTGGTCATGAATGGGGCCGAGAAGGTGGAGAATGTGGAGGCAAACTCCAAGTACCAAGACAAGGCTAAAGGGCATAGGCCAAGGAACTTCATAAGACCGGTGTCAACGAGCTTCTCATCAAAGATTGCCGAAAGTGAAGGACTTCGGGTCGTGCAAGAGTGCATGACCAAGGAACGAAGTAGGCAATACGTGGTGCTGTACCTTTGCTACTCAGTGGAGCAGGCGGTAGGGTTGATGGAGAAGACGATACAATCCCAGAGGCGACCAAAACTATTAGAGACTTACTCCAAGTTGGGGTGAAAAACTTCCTGCATTCCAGAAGTTCGATGGTATTGAGAAGGTGAATCATAGTAGCTAACTCAATGCAAGGAGTGCAAACACTTCGAGTGCTTCAGAAGTGTGAGCAAAGAGTAGACGAAGGCCAGTAACCAGCTCGATGCATGGAGTACAACCCTTGAGAAGGCGGGCGAAGTCAAGTAACCATTGCCTTCTCAACTTTTAAGAGAATGGGCGAAATCGAGTACCCCAATTCTCTTATCTATCCAGTAGAGGAGCTCTACACAGGTTCAAAGGCCCTTCGAAGATATTAGAAGACAATAGTTGTCAAATCCTCACCAATGGTAATCAGTGCTACTGAGAGTAGATTATCTGCTTCATTTCCTAACAGAATGTCAATCGAAAGCGGAAGTGATGTGAATCTACTTGGAAATGACAACTAAGTGAAAGAAGAGTCGATGAACAAATTTTGTGGAGGAAGGACCCAAAAACTTCAGAAGTTTGCGAGGCGATGCTCGTTAAAGCTCCAACAAGCATCCACCTAGTTCAAGCATCATGAGGCATTTGAGAGACTAGCGCATAGTAAGGATGATCTTTTTCTTCATCTGGAGGATCCACAGGAACCAACAGGGATCAACACAACTCAGCCAACCCCACACTAAAGTCAGAGTCATTGGTGAGTTGAAGCAGTATGGTGGATCAAAGGTTCGACTACTCAAAAACAACAGTGGAGAGCAGCTTGGAGCCAAGAGGCACATTGCAGCTAGACTAGAAGATTGAAGACTCAGCAAAGGCGAGGAGTTGCAGTGTCGGTAAAAGCTTCGACGAGGATGTCGAAGGAATAAGTGGGGGAGAAGGGATTTGGTTTGAATGTATTTTTTGATTTTTTTTTTCATTCTCTTTCCGTTCTTTCATGGATTTGGTTTCCGGTTCAAGCTCTCCCACAACCTCTCTAACCCTCAATTCCAACCTTTAGAAGCCTAGGAGAGGGATTCATGTTGGTTCAAACTCTCCATCTTTCAAGAAATTCTCCATAAGGTAAAATCTAAAATCTTTTCTTTCTCTTCTCATTATTTTGCTTACTCTTCATAGTTTCATATTCTTGATCCATCATCTTGTCTAGATAATGGCTCCCAAGAGATCAACAAGATCAAAAGGGAAAAGGGTTGAAGGAGATTCATATGACCAAAATCTTTTTAGATCTAAAGAAGTAGCACTTAGATTTCCAAATTTCGAAACAAGAACTATACATAAGGGTAAACACGTTGATCTAAATGAACTAGGAAACCTAGAACCCATTAGGTGGTTTGCACATTTAGATGCCTTACCTCTCCTACAAATCAATGAACCAATTTATCCTAGGTTAGTTAATATGCAAACTTGTGTATGGACAATGAAAGCCTAAGTACTTACCTTTTAGGAACACAGATTAGAATCTTTGATAGTACTATTTGTGAACTAATTGGAATTACTGAAAAGGATAGTAGCTGTTACTTTAGAAACAAATGGGATGCCAATGTAATCGGAGCAACTTACTCCGAAGCCTTAGAAACTATCTTTGAAAATTCGAACCCAAGCATGATACCCAAGAGTTGCGATCACCTACTACCCCTTAACTCTAAAATTCTTCATCACATCATGACTAGCATACTACTTCCCAAGCAATTTCATCTTGATGAAATGAGTCAAATAGAGCTAAGCACCATATACTGGATTATAACCGGACAAAATAATTACTTTAGATACTTAATCCAGCAACACATGCAGGATATATTAGCTAAAGACACTATGTTACCATATGGGGGGTTAATTACTCAATTAATACTTGCCCATAATATTAGTGTCTCACCTGATGAAGAAATAATTCAAGTTGATCGTTTTAACACCATCAATACGAATCTACTAAAAAAACTTAGGTGCACATTTAGCAATGGTATATGGGTTAGGCAACCTAGAAGGACTGATCCAATTCCCCGAAACACCAATTTTTAGGGGAAATGAATCTCCTCCTCCTAGTCCCTTTGGTGCAGCACCTTTAGCTCCTACTTCATCTTCTGAAGAACTCATAATGACAGAATTGCATCATATCAAATCACAACAAGACCAACATAAATCATAGCAAGAGCAAATTCAAATTCAATAAATCAAAATTTTGAAGGAACTGCAACAAATGAATCAAAGTTTTGTATGCTTGTATGCTTGTATGCTTACTCTTAATGAAGGATTAATCGATATTCCTTCTTACATAATTCTTGTATGCTTACTCTTAATGCCAAGTTAAAGTTTTGTATGACAGCCATGCTTCTTAATCAGATGAATTTTGAATGAAAGCTAAATTTTTTTTCCGGATGAATGATGATTTGTTTTATGAGATGAATTTTGGATGGATGCTGAATTTTGTATGATCAATCTTAAGGCTGGATTTCTTTTCTAATGATTTTATGATCACAAATTCTCCGCTTAAATTCCCATCTCCTTTTTATTGATGACAAAGGGGGAGAAGAATGAGCAAAAGATGAAAAGATGACTTGTGATGACTTGACATATATAAATTGCAAAAATGAAAATGTCTAATATGCATCAATAGCATCACTTATATGAATTGCAAATGCTTGTGTAATGCAAATGTCTTATATGTATCGCAAAATTCTTTGAGAATATCGCATGATTGATTGATCATATGAAATCATGTCTTACACTTATATCATGCAATTCATGTTAAAAATTCTTATCTCTTGTTGAAGTGATCATTTGACTTGAAAATGATTTTCATAACTCGAAATGATGAGAAATACGAAGTTTCGTATTTGCTCATGCTTAAAGAGAATAATGATAAGTGCAACAGATAGAACTTATCAGTTCAGGCTTGAATACAAAAGATTGAATTCAAGTGTTTTTAGTTAGTTTTTTTTTTTCATCATATGGCATATAGATAGGGGGAGTTATGTTTAACTCCGTCATCAATTAATTGTCATCATCAAAAGGGGGAGATTGTTGAATCTCGAATTTTGATGATGAAATCAATTGATGAGTTAATTGATCTAATCCATATTATTGAGTTAAGTGTGCAGGATTAACTATGATAGCCTAAAAACATAAAGTAAGGATACTGAAGTCAAGTTTGATGGGTGTTTGAGAGTCCGAAGATTCGTCGGAGATGCTACCGGAGCCAATCGAGAAGAAATCGGGGACTAGTCGGAGTTTTCGGAAGTCCGTCGAGGAGATCGTCGGAGGTTCGTGGAGATCACCGAGAAGGCTCGGCTACTCGCCGAACTCGTCAAAAAATCGGGAGCCTGCTGGGAGTCCGCTAGAAGAAATCCGAGGATGTATCGGAAGTCCGCCGGAAGATCGTCGAAGAGCTCGCCGGAAGGAAACTCGACGTTATCAATTAAAAACTTGCATAGGATTATGATTTTAAGTGTGTAGTTTGTACGTAATTAGGTTTAGGATTAAGGGTTAATCCTATTACCCGGTTGGGGGCCAATTGGGCCCGAGTTCGGAATTGTTTGGGCCAAGTTTGGAGCCTAACCAGTAAGCTAAAATGGTGTAGGCCGTGGCACCGCCAAAATAGGCGGTGGCACCACCCAGAACCCAAAAGGTTGGGCGGTGGAACCGCCAAACTAGGCGGTGGCACCGCCCAGATCCTGAAGTATCAAGCAGTGGTACCGTCGGACTAGGCGGTGGCACCGCCCAGCACCCGAGTTCAGGCGGTGGCACCGCCCAGAACCTGAGAATTCCGACGGTGGCACCGCCAGAACACTGTCAAATGTGGAAATTGACAGGCGATAGCACCGCCAGTCACTAGTCAATATGACATTGATAGGCGGTGGCACCGCTAGCCTCGAAAACCCAAGATAATTCAAAATTTGGAACCCAAATTTGAATCCTCTTAGGGCCTATAAATACCCCTCAATTCTCAGCAGAGAATACAACTTTTGAGAAGCAATAGATTGAGATAAAAGTCTTAGCAAAGTCTTGTTTTCAATTGCTTGAGTGTTCACCTCCTTCTTTCTCGTTGAAATTTTGTAAGAGTGTGAACCACTTGTAAAAAGTTGTAAGAGAGGTATTTGTCCTTCGCCTTCAAAGTGATTTGCTAGTGGAAGTTGGGAGCCTCATCAAAGAAGGTTTCGCAAGTGGATGTAGGTCATTTTGACCGAACCACTATAAAATTGGCGTGTTCTCTGGTTTGTATTTACTTATTGCTCTTTACCTTACTGCAAATCTTCATACGTGCTTTACTTCCTCATTACTTTTGTTGCACACATTTACGAACAAGCTTTCAAGTTAAGCACTTCCGAGTTCGATTTTTATCGTACGAAATTTTTTTTAAAACCGATGTTTTAATCCGCTGCACTAATTAACCCCCCCCCCCTCTTAGTGCCACTCCGATCCTAACAAGTGCATGTTCTACAAAAGTTGTATGGATGAAAAATACATTGGAAGATTATAGAATTTATCTTAGGAATATTCCCATAAAATGTGATAACACAAGTGCAATATTTTTAACAAAAAATCCTATTCAACATTCTAGAACTAAACATATTGACATTAGGCATCATTTCATAAGAGATCATGTTCACAACCATGACATATCTTTTGAGTTTATTGATACAAAACATCAATTAGTCGATATCTTTACAAAACCTATAAATGAAGAACAATTTGGTTTTATTAGAAGAGAATTAGGGATGTTAAATTGTCCGTATGCATGAGTTTGTTGTATTTCTTTTCCAAACTATCTTTCTCTTAATGTATTTCATGAATGGAGCTTTTATGAATTTATTTTATTTTTATCTTCCTTGGTATCAAGTTTACTTCATACCCTTGCTTCATCACTTAATAGTTTTTGATACGCTTAGTCCCTTCACTCATGAAATTCATTAACAAATGCATCTCTCATGGATTTCACTCTAGTGAATTTTTAACGACAAACAGATGTGATTTATGAAATTTTATTCAAAGATTTTTAATCCTTCATTTGATGCTTCTTCCTTACTCTTCTCATGAAAGAAAAATTTTATGAATTTTTAGTGTGTGATGATCACTTGCAAGAATGGGGATTTGATTTCATATGGATATCTTGATCCTTTTCAAAAATCCCTTCTCTTTAATAAAATTCAAACATGATTTAATGAAACTCATTTATTGTTTTGAATTTGACTGAGTTAAATCCTTTCATGAAATTTGGTTCTTGATGAATTCTTTCTTACGAAACCTTTTCTCTTCTTATTTTTTATGACAGGAATAAAGAAACTTAGTGCACCTAACTAAAGAAGTTCTCAAAATGTCATTGATGAAAATAATGTAGCGGAAGATTATAGAATTTATCTTAGGAATATTCCCATAAAATGTGATAACACAAGTGCAATATTTTTAACAAAAAATCCTATTCAACATTCTAGAACTAAACATATTGACATTAGGCATCATTTCATAAGAGATCATGTTCACAACCATGACATATCTTTTGAGTTTATTGATACAAAACATCAATTAGTCGATATCTTTACAAAACCTATAAATGAAGAACAATTTGGTTTTATTAGAAGAGAATTAGGGATGTTAAATTGTCCGTATGCATGAGTTTGTTGTATTTCTTTTCCAAACTATCTTTCTCTTAATGTATTTCATGAATGGAGCTTTTATGAATTTATTTTATTTTTATCTTCCTTGGTATCAAGTTTACTTCATACCCTTGCTTCATCACTTAATAGTTTTTGATACGCTTAGTCCCTTCACTCATGAAATTCATTAACAAATGCATCTCTCATGGATTTCACTCTAGTGAATTTTTAACGACAAACAGATGTGATTTATGAAATTTTATTCAAAGATTTTTAATCCTTCATTTGATGCTTCTTCCTTACTCTTCTCATGAAAGAAAAATTTTATGAATTTTTAGTGTGTGATGATCACTTGCAAGAATGGGGATTTGATTTCATATGGATATCTTGATCCTTTTCAAAAATCCCTTCTCTTTAATAAAATTCAAACATGATTTAATGAAACTCATTTATTGTTTTGAATTTGACTTGATTTAAATCCTTTCATGAAATTTGGTTCTTGATGAATTCTTTCCTTACCCTTCTTTCTCTTCTTATTTTTTATGACAAAGGAAGAAAGAAACTTGCATAACTAAAGAAGAACCAAAATGCCCTTGAGTAAAAATGTTAGCTTTTCAAAAAAGTTATCATACAAAGTTTTTGCCTATCTTACTTTATGGTTTGGATAAATTGGTGTAAAACTTGCTTGAATTTTACCACACTTGTATTGTTGAATGGTTCTCCTTTTTATTGATGACAAAGGCGGAGAAAAGTGGTAAATTGATGACAAATTAGCATGATGAATGCTTGAGACAAATGTATAAAATATATCTTATCGTAAATACTTGAATGTTTTGCGAATGCTTCAAATATAATTAGAATCGTCAAATACACTAGCATTGTTAAATGGTTTTCCTTTTTGTTAATGACAAAGGGGGAGAAAAGTGGTAAATTGATGACAAATTAGCATGATGAATGCTTGAGACAAATGTATAAAATATATCTTGTCGTAAATACTTGAATGTTTTACGAATGCTTCAAATATAATTAGAATCGTCAAATACATTGCAAATACTTAAAACATATCAAAATGTATTGCATATGCGTCATATGTTATGTATCGTAGATATTTAAAAGTTTCATGAATGCTTGATAAATGTTTCTCATTATGATAAGATATCATGAGCTTAACTTGCTATTTATAATTGATATCTTGTCACAGAATGATGAATTGTTATCTTTTATCAAGAATTGTCATCTTGCTAAATTTTATATTCGAAACTCGTATCATATTTGAAAATGATGATTGTCTATCATCATTGGACTTGAAAATAGATGTCATGCCTTGACATCATTTTTATTGTTAAATAAGTTGTATCATATTTTGAATTAGTAAATCATGATAAGTATCATGATGTGCATGTTGATAAGTTTAAATGAATATAACTTATCGGTTTGATACTTGAATTCAAAGGCCTTGAATTCAAAGGCCTTGAATTCAAAGGCCTTGAATTCAAAGGCCTTGAATTCAAAGGCCTTGAATTCAAAGGCCTTGAATTCAAAGGCCTTGAATTCAAAGGCCTTGAATTCAAAGGCCTTGAATTCAAAGGCCTTGAATTCAAAGGCCTTGAATTCAAAGGCCTTGAATTCAAAGGCCTTGAATTCAAAGGCCTTGAATTCAAAGGCCTTGAATTCAAAGGCCTTGAATTCAAAGGCCTTGAATTCAAAGGCCTTGAATTCAAAGGCCTTGAATTCAAAGGCCTTGAATTCAAAGGCCTTGAATTCAAAGGCCTTGAATTCAAAGGCCTTGAATTCAAAGGCCTTGAATTCAAAGGCCTTGAATTCAAAGGCCTTGAATTCAAAGGCCTTGAATTCAAAGGCCTTGAATTCAAAGGCCTTGAATTCAAAGGCCTTGAATTCAAAGGCCTTGAATTCAAAGGCCTTGAATTCAAAGGCTTGAATTCAAAGGCCTTGAATTCAAGAATGTCTTTTCTCAAGAATGACATATAGACAGGGGGAGTTAAGGTTAACTCTGTCATCAATTGATTGTCATCATCGAAAAATGAGAGATTGTTGAATCTCGAATTTTGATAATGAAATTAATTGGTAAATTATTTGATCTAATCTATATATTGAAAAAAGTGTGCAGGATTAACTATGATAGTGATAAAACATAAAGAAAATATTGTACCGGAGTAAAGATCAAGCTTCTAAACCTCAACTCCTAATAGGACTCCTTATAACATCCCTCATTTTTAAAAAAATTATGAGAGCTTATTTGTAATGTAAGGACTTAAATTTAAATATTAGAAATGTGATATGATTTGTGAAAGATTCATATTCGGTTTTTAAAAAAAATGAAGGACATGTGTTACTAGCTAACCTAAGGTTGGTACCACCTATATTTGTTCTAAGGATGACACATAGCTTCTTTCATGCATGTTTGCCACCTTGCAATCCTTATATTAGCCAAATCTAATTCATTAGAGGAGAAACTAAAGGAGAGAAACCTGCTACATCCAACGTAAGTTTAAGAAGAGAAGGACGAGGAAATGAAGTAGAGGAAGAAAAAACTTTGCTTTGGCTTGAGATGTTGCATAAATTCCACACCTTTAGGACTCAATTTTATTTAAGAAAAGTATTCTAACCCCTTTCTATAGAAATCTTGATCTCTGATTTCATCTTAATTCTAAAAACTTTGGAAGATTTTGGCTCCATACATGATATTTTTATCATTTGGGAATAAAACTATGAATCTGGAATTCTTTTAGATTTGACATTTCTATATTGTTCTTGTGATAACTTTCTGCATAGATTCTTGATTTTAGAAAAACTAAATTAATTCGAAAATAGACTTATAGATCTTTCTTTTGATACAAGATTGATAAATTTAGAGTCTAGTTACCTACTGAAACTATTATTTCAATTGACCCTATAACATCTGTAAAATAGAGACTATCAGTTTTGACCTTTTAGGACTCTCTTGCTTATAATTCTCTGTTGAGAAACTTGATTTATGTGAAATATAATTTATTAGAAACTAGACTCATAAAGCCTTTTGTAAATATCTGATTTGAATCATTTGGAGTATAATCCCTATTGAACCATCTATTCTAATTATCTCTATAAATTCTACAAAATAGAGATAATATTCTCTGACCTTTAGTTACTAAATTATTTATAACTCCTTGTGAGAAATTCCAATTCATACAAAACTTGACGTATATAAAACTAGATTGATACACTTTTGAAACCCAAATTTTGTATAATTTGGAGTGTAATTAGTTATCCAAATAATTTATTCAATGTGCCTCTCAAATTCTATCAGAATGGAGCTTTAATCGATTTCACTTATTCTTGTTTCGTCTCTTTAGAAATTGATTTTAGCTAAAATCCTTACTTCAATTGAGCTTTACATTATTACTTTGAATTCTTATATACTTTTGTCCTTCAATTACTTGTATATCTAAATCTATTATATAAAGTTCATGTTTGCATCGTAATGTTTCGTATAGGCACATGCATTCCATTATTCCGCATGTGTTTCCAATATATCCCAATTTCTTGTTTACAATATCTTTTGTACTTTGGTGTTTGTGAGATACTGTGAACCTTTGCTAGAAATAGTAAAGGGAGTATTTGGACCTTTGCCAGAAATCGTAAAGGGTATGTGCTTAGAGCCCACGATACTATAGATTATGTTTCGTGGTCATTCAGAAATGGATGGACCATATTATATTATGATCTCACTTCACCATCTATGTGTTTGACATGATATCTAGAGCTTTAGTTATATGTCTCTATATGTGCTCTAGATAAGAATAAAACGTATACAACGTCAAATACGACGTTTGAGCTTCTGTTTCGTATTTGTTCTTTGATATGCTCTGAAATGCTTCATATGCCATTGATATATTCCAAAGCATTTAATCAGTCATTGATAAGTTTTGAAATATTTCATCTACCATTAATATGCTTTGAAATGCTTTATATGCCATTAATATATTCCGAAGTATTTCAGCTGCCATTGATATGTTTCGAAATGTTTCATCCGCCATTGATATACTCTGAAATGCTTCATATACCATTGATATGTTCCAAAGCATTTCATCCACCATTGATATGTTCTAAAATGTTTCATCCGCTATTGATATGCTCTAAAATGCTTCATATGCCATTGATATACTCCGTAACATTTCATACATCATTGATATGTTCCGAAATGTTTCATTTGTTATTAATATGCTCTAAAACATTTCATACATCCTTAATATGCTCCAAAATGCTTTATATGTCATTGATATGCTCTGTAACATTTCATACGCCATTAATATGCTCCGAAATACATCCTATGCCATTGATATACTCCGAAATGTTTCATATGCCATTGATATGTTCCGAAGCATTTCATCCGCTATTGATATGTTCCAAAATATTTCATCTGCCATTAATATGCTCTAAAATGCTTCGTATGTCATTGATATGATCTGAAACATTTCAAACAACATTGATATATTCCGAAATTTTTCATCTGCCATTGATATTCTCCAAAATATTTCATATGTCATTGATATATTTTGAAACATTTCATACGCCAATGATATGCCCCAAAATGCTCCTTATGTCAATGATTTGCTTCTATTAGTCTTTACTCCCTTGTTATGAACAAAACATGCTTCGAATGAAATGACATTGTAATTCTGCATTCGTTGAGTAACTATCTATGAACTCTTGTATCCCTGCCTTGTATTTGGTACCTTATTTGTTTGAAATTGTCCTCTTTGGCCATGGATATGTTAGTCGCATGCTGAGCTCTATTTGCTTACCCGGTTGCTATATAATTTTTTTATGATAGCTTATCACTCGTTAAAATATTTAAATTGGGCTAAGGTAGTGGAGAACTAGAAGATTTTGGGCAAACCTTTTGTGGATGATATGTTTTTGTTGTGTTAGTACACTTGGTGTCTAATGGAATGTTGATGGTAAATCTGAACTTATGAGTTTTATAAAAGTTTAAAGAACCTCTCATGTTTAGGATTTTGGAGTGTTAAGTAAATTTGTGTAATGATATGAACATGTGGTAAATATTGGTTTTGTGATTATATAGAATCTCACACTTATGGATTTATGAGGTGGTTATTATCTTGGTGAGTTGGTTTCAGATTTTATGATTCATCTAGTGATGTGGTATATGAATTTAAACTGTACAGGTTTTATGAATTGTAGAATTATGGATATGAATGACTTGAATGTTTTCTCAATGTCCTCAAATGTGTGTTTGGATCCTGGAACAGATTATTGTTGATTAAAATATTATGGATTTTAACATAGGTTCACGCTTCCTGAATGTGAAAATTAGAGAGGGCGTGCCACTCCTACTCAAAGACTCCTACTCAAGACTCTTTCTTCTAACCAACTCTTAATGCTTCTCTAAGAAACAACCTCCAAACTAATCCTATCCTTAGACGACCTCTTCACCTCTTTAATAGGAGTCGGTTAGGTAGGTTTTACATGAATACCCCTTTCAATGAAACTCAATTAGGACTCTCCTAGCTAGAGTTCTAACAGTATCATATCCTCTTGAGAGATATGTGGGATATATCTGAGGAGAGGATATTGAGGATATTGATCCTCAAACCTACGAGGAGGCTATTACGAGTATAGATTCCGGGAAGTGGCAAGAGGCCATGAATTTTGAGATGGATTCCATATACTCCAACAAGGTTTGAAACCTAGTTGATGCACCCAAGGGTATTGTACCCATTGGTTGCAAGTGGATCTTCAAGAAGAAGATCGAAGTAAATAGAAAGGTAGAGACCTATAAAGCAAAACTTATGGCTAATATCATCAAAGGCAAGGTGTTGACTATGACAAAACCTTCTCACCTATAGCTATGCTAAAATCCATCTAACTTCTATTGGTTATTGTAGTACTATGATTATGAGATCTGGTAGATGGATATGAAAACTGCGTTCCTAAATGGTAACTTCAAGGAGGTGAATATGATACAACTTAAGGGATTCATGTCCAAAAAAAGTCCAAATAAGGTATGCAGATTACTTAAGTCTATATATGGACTGAAGCAAGCTTCTCAAAGTTGGAAAATAAGATTTGATGAGGTGATCAAATCTTATGACTTCGTTAAGAACGAAGATGAGCCTCGTGTGTATAGGAAGGTAAGTGGGAGTGCTATTACCATTTTGGTGTTATATATGGATGACATCCTAATCATTGGGGGAATGATATAGAAATGCTCTCCATAGTAAAAGCTTGACTATCTAGACATTTCTCCATGAAAGACTTAGGGGAATCATCTTACATATCGGGGATTTAGATCTATAGAGATAGATCCAAGAGGATGCTTGGCTTTTTCCAATCCAGATACATAGAAACCATTGTCAAAAGGTTTAACATGAAAAATTCTAAGAGAGGTCTCATATTGATGAGACATGGAACATCACTTTTTAGGAGCATATCCCCAAATACTCCTAAAGAAAGGGCAAACATAAATAAGATATCCTATGCCACCGCGATAGGGTCTATCATGTATGCTATGCTATGTACCAGGCCTGATATAACATATGCTCTGAGTGTCATGAGTAGGTATCAAGCGGATCTAGGCTTGGAGCATTGAAAAGCAGTAAGTATATCCTCAAGTACTTGAGAAGGACTAAGAATCTTTTACTGATATATGGAGGTCGTAGCCTTAGGGTTGAGGGCTACACAGACTCAAGCTTCCAGTCTAATGTCAATGATAGCAAGTCTAATTCAAGGTACATGTACACCCTAAATAGAGGGGCAATATGTTGTAAAAGTTTCAAGCAATATACTACTGCTGACTAGACCATAGAGGAGGAGTACATTATTGTAGGAAAGTAGGGAGTCTGAATGAAGAAGTTCATTATAGATTTTGGGAGTTGTGTTGGGCAATGAGGAGCTGATTCATTGACAAAGTCATTGTCTTATATTATCTTTGAGAGTCATACAGGTCTGATGGGGATCAAACACATAGGTGATTGACTTTAGGTCAAGTAAGAGATTGCCAGTCATAAGTGCCCTACAAGCAAATCACATGAGTGATGACATGTGTGACATGATCCAAATTCCTTTTGCTTATTATATTTTAGCATTTTATTATTTTATATTACTTGTTGCATATATGCATATATATTGTGATATCCATAGATCTATACAATGAGAATCAGATAATGATGAGATCACGATAATGAGATCGATTCACTTTTAAATATAAATCTTAAATAATCCTAGTCATAGGTTACTCGAAAGGGATATCGAGATAACTAGATAAACTAGTGTGTTGTATACTCGTCTATATGATGGAGGCGGTTAGTCTCATAGTTGCTCA
The DNA here is from genome assembly GCA_004837865.1 of Musa balbisiana. Lineage (NCBI taxonomy): Eukaryota > Viridiplantae > Streptophyta > Magnoliopsida > Zingiberales > Musaceae > Musa > Musa balbisiana. The sequence continues at coordinate 36,749,490 of CM017188.1, forward strand.
TGTGGGGACACTAAGGATATAGTGCAGGTGCTCATGTTAGGACTCTAGCTAGGAGAGTCCTAATTGATAGGGGCATTCATGTAAAACCTACCTAAGCCGACCCTTATTAAAGAGGTGAAGAGGCCGGCTAGGGTTTGGAGGTTATTTCTTAGAGAAGAATTAGGAGTTGTAAAGGAATAAGAGTCTTGAGTAGGAGTCCTATTAGGAGTTGGTTAGAAGTAGGAGTCCTATTAGGAGTTAGGGTTTAGAAGCCATATAAATAGCTATGTATTCCTCCTCTTTTCATAGGCAATAGATGAATATTTTCTGTAGCTTTTGAGCAACAACTTGGAGAAAGGAACCCCTATAGAGTTCCAGGAGGCTGATCCCCTAAAGAGATCAACCCCAAGCTTAGAATCTGCAAGGGTTCTAACAGCTCATTGGAGAATGAGTTTACCGATTGATTCACTCATGAAATACTAGATGGTTAATGATGCCTTTTTGTCAGATAGCGCTTTTGTAGTCCTAATAGTATATCTGATTCTTAGACTTGAGATACCAAGGATGCCCTATATGAGTGCTCCACTCTTTGATACCAGACTTATAGGTTTGAAATTTTCAAATCTAGTACAGTTGGTTATTGGGAGTGGCAGCCAACCTTACGAGGGCTATTGAGTGTCGATAGAGGATATTTTGTGTGTTCTTGATATGCTCTCGATATGATATGCTCTTGATATCATAAGAGGAATATTTTTTTTGTTTTTGCTCAGACAAATCCTTGGCCAAGGTCATTCAAATTAAGAGAAAGAGTTCTCCGGGAGAATCTTATTAGAGTGATACTCGAGGAGTAATCGTATGGGTCTGACAAGTATGACTCGCGACCAACTCGATATTGAGCCTAGAGAGTCACACACATATGATAGGTATTACGATGAGTAGATGTTCAGATATGAGATATTCGCTGGAGCCCCTATCTTATTGGATATCCAATTAGCCTCTGAATTATTGGATCCTATGGATGAAATCCAATAAAAACTAATAAGACATTATTGGGCAAAGACCCAGTAATCTAAGATGCTTGGGTAATTAGATGGAGATCCAATACCCAATAGGTTAGGATCTATTAGGGTTAACTAGGGACCTCTATAAATAGGAGAAAACTAAGAGGGGGGGTGAATTAGTGTAGTGGATAAAAAACTTTGGTTTAAAATTCTTCGTACGTTAGAAAACCGATCTCTGAAGATAACTTGAAAGCATGTTTGTTCGTAGGGTAGTGAAAGCCAATGAAGAAGTGAAGCAATTGCAAAGTAAGTAAATGATAATAATAGAAATGCAAACTATAATTTATAGTGGTTCGATCGTTGTGATCTACATTCACTTCTGATTCCTCCTCTATCGAGGTCACCGGTGTCCAATAATGATCTTTCTTCAATAGGCGAAGGCCAACAACCTCTTTATAGCTCTTTCTCCTTTTCACAAGTTAGGAGATAACCCTTACAAGCCTCACACCTCTCTTGAATGATCACAACACTAGAAAGAGAGGAGGAGAACTCTTTACACTTTGACAACACTTTTACACCCAAATTCTTGAATGATCACAACACTAGAAAGAGAGGAGGAGAACTCTTTACACTTTGACAACACTTTTAACACCCAAATATTTCAAGATATTATTCACACTTTCGTGCCTTTCATGCAGAAAAGGGTGGGGTATTTATAGGCCCCAATGGCTTTAGAATTAGAGCCAAAAAGTCACATCCCCAGATTTTGAAGTACTGGTGGTACCATCACCATTATTAGGTGGTACTATCGCCTGCAGACTGACATTGGGCGATACCACTACTTAGTTTGGGTGGTACCATCACTTGATAGAGCTTCGAAGATTGAGCTCTAGCGGTACCACCACTTGAAAGCATTAATTGTCGGTGATACCACCACCTAGTCTGGGCAGTACCACCACCCATAGCACTTGGGAAACTGAGTCCCAAGCATGCCACTGCCAGTCGTGACTTCAGGTGCTAAATGCGCTATTTAACCGGTCCAATTCAACCCTGTTAAGGGCCCAATTAGCTCCTAACTGAGTTAGTGGGATTATCTCTCAATCCTAACTCAACTTCTAGTTTAACTACGATTATGGCAAACAATCTCTGTTTGGTATGTCAATTGTTCTCTCGGTGAACCTTCGGTGAACTTCTCGATGAACTTTCGGTGAGCTTCCGGTGAACTTCCGATGAGCTTCTAGCGAACTCCCAACGAACTCCCGACAAACTCCCGACAAAATCTCGGCGAACTTCTGATAAACTCTTGGCGAGCTCCCAACGAACTCTTGGCGAGCTTCTAGCAAACTTCTGGTGCATCATTCGAATCTTCGACGTATCATCTGATCTTTGACTCCGGTTCAACATCTGCTTTATGCCTTACCGCTATCATAGTTACACTTATCTCAACATATAGATTAGATCAAATAATTTACCAACTGATTTCATCATCAAAATCTGAGATTCAATAGTCTCCCCCCTTTTTATGATGACAACAAATTGCTGACGGAGTTAACCTATCTATATGCCATACTTGAGAGAATACAAACTTGAATTCACCACCTTGAATTCAAGTTTTAATCAATTTTAATTAGAAATCACATGCATTGTGCATCATCATAGTTTCAAGTCATCAAGATATTAAATGCATAATTTCATCACTTTATGCATGATAAAATGCTTCGGGCAAAGCATTACATCACTACTTGCATGATATATCATCTTGATATAACCTTTATGATACTTTCATTATTGCATGGTATATTCAAAAGTTCACAATATTAAGAAGAATTCGACATTGCATCATTGCATGGTAAATTCAAAAGTTCTCAACATCAAAAAGAGTCATAACATCAAAAGTTATCAACATTAAAGAGATCACAATATCAAAGTGAACACAACATCAAAAGTTCTCAACCATCAAAGGTTCACAACATTAAAGAGAGAGATTCCGTTAACTTCTCCCCCTTTGTCATCAATAAAAAGACATACATTACCTATTCAGGTGGTGGTAAATCAAAATGTCTAAACAAAATATTAAGTTGTTGATGAATTTACTACAACTCAATTAAGATTTGATCTTGACATTGTTCAAATCGATCCATTTGAGTCCCTATGTCGTTGGTAGATGAGGAGGGTGCTTGTTCTGTTGGAGGTGTTGCTCAAAGGGACCAGTAGGAGGAGATTGATTTCCCCTAAATATTGGTGTTTCAGGTTTTGGATCAAGTGTTGGGGGGGGGGGTTAGTCCTTCTAAGTAATCGAGTCCAAGTCTCATTGCTGACTATACATCTTAATCTTCTTAGTAGGTTTCTATTTAGGATATTAAACCTATCTAGTTTCAAGATTTCTTCATTAGGTGGAATTAACTATGTCATATGCATGGATTAGTCTAGTGATCAAGCCACCATATGAAAGCATTATATCTTTTTTGATAGTTCAATCATATTTTGTTGTATCAAAAAACCAAAATAGTTATCATGCCCCTTCATAATCCAATACATCGTTCCTAATTCCATTTTGCTAACTTTATCATGATGGTTTTGTTTTGGAAGTATAATACTTATCAAGATGTGATGAAGTAATTTGGTATTGAAAAGTAGTAAATGTTCATAACTTTTTGGAAGGATAGATAAGTTTGGATTTCCAAAAATCGTACCTAAGGCTTTAGAAGAAGTGGTCCCAACTAATTCTTCATCCCATTATCCTCTAAAGTAACAACCTCTCCCTTTCTCAGCAATTCCTATGAGATTGCAAATTACACTATCCATAATGGGTATGTGATATCCTAAGAGATAAATAGATATCCTATCGTGTTCATCCACATGCAAATTATTGTAAAACAACCTAACAAGTCTAGGATAAATAGGCTCACTTATTTGAAGAATTGGGAGGATATCTAGGTTAGCAAACCATTGAATTGGTTCTAAATTACTCAATTCCTCCAAATATACGTATTTACCCTTATAAACATTTCTAGACTCTATGATTGAAAATTTAAGGACATGTTGAGGAGAATCAAAGAGAAGGGAGTCATAGGTTTCATTTAATCTCCTCTTCCCTTCATCCCTTGAGGATCTTCTAGAAGTCATGGAGACTACATTTATTAAGAACAAATGAGAGGCAAGAACAAGTAATGCAAAGAAGAAAACAATTTGGTTTAGGGATTACCTTAGTAGTTTAACCCTCTTGTGATCACCAAAGGGGGGTTTGAGATTGATCCTTGATTTTATAGAAGATGAGGGTTTTTTGAGTTGCTAGAGAGAGCACAAGAGGAATTAGGGATTTAGAGTTGTTTGGAGAGGAATAGAGTGAGTTGGTGTCGGTTCTACTGTCGGCCCTAACTTATGTTTTTATAGGGTAGGTTGCGGGCGGTGGTACCGCTAGTTGGGAGGTGCTACCACCTAAAAGCAGTGAGGACTAGCAGTGCTACCGCCAATTGGGCGGTGCCACCACCTATAGGTAGTGAGCACTAGTTTCATTGTGGTATGGTGCAAACATTGTGTGGTGCCAACATTATGTGGTTCCAGCGCGTAAGATCTTTATCATTATATGGGGCATGCACTTATTTACACAAACATCATATTAGATTTTTGAAGTTCTACTTTCGTAAGAGGAGAAAATTTATATGGAAAAATTCATATTGCTCATATCATAGATCCATGATTCAAATCTTATCTCAAGTGAATAAATAATAGTAAATGATCTGAGAAAGAGAACTCAATTAAGAAAATCTGGAGAAAAATTTAAAGAGGAACTTATGTATCAGAAAAATTTAACATACCTATTATCTTCTTATAAAATCAAATTGTTCCTAAATCGAGGGTTTTGTAAAAATATCAACTAATTGATGTTTTGTATCAATAAATTCTAGAGATATGTCATAGTTATTAGCACAATCTCTTATAAACTGATGCATAATATCAATATATTTAGTTCTAGAGTATTGAATAGGATTTTGTTAGAACCCTTGCAGAATTCTAAGCTTGGGGTTGATCTCTTTAGGGGATCGGCCACCTTGGAACTCTATAAGGGTTCCTTCCTCCAAGTTACTGCTCAAAGGCTGCAAAAAAGATTCATCTATTACTTGAGAAAAGAGAATGAATACATGGCTATTTATAGGGCTTCTAAACCCCAACTCCTAATAGGACCCCTACTTCTAACCAACTCCTAATAGAACTCCTACTCAAGACTCATATTCCTTTACAACTCCTAATACTTCTCTTAAGAAATAACCTCCTAACCCTAGCTGACCTCTTCACCTCTTTAATAGGGGTCGGCTAGGTATGTTTTACATAAATACCCCTTTCAATTAGGACTCTCCTAGCTAGAGTCTTAATAGATTTTTGTTAAGCATATTGCATTAGTGTTATCATATTTTATAAGTATGTTTTTCAGGTGAATTCCATAATCCTCTAAAGTGTTTTTCATCTATATAACTTGAGCACAGCATGCACCTACTGCTATATACTCAGCTTTGGTTGTAGATAATGCAACTGAGTTTTGTTTCTTGGAAGGCCAAGAGACAAGTGCATGTCCTAAAAATTGACATGTTCTAGATGTGCTTTTTCTATCTATTTGACAGCCAGCAAAATCGTCATCGGCATAACCAAGCAATTGAAAGTTTTTAGATTTTGGATACCATTATCCTGATTTAGGAGTTCCTTTTAGGTATCTAAAAATTCTTTTAACAGCTTTTAAGTGGGATTGCTTAGGATTAGATTAAAACATAGCACAAGGTCTTACACTGAACATGATGTTTGGTCCAATTGCGGTGAGGTATAGTAAACTACCTATCATATGTTAGGACTCTAGTTAGGAGAGTCCTAATTGAGTGGGGCATTCATGTAAAACCTACCTAGCCGACCCCTATTAAAGAGGTAAAGAGGTCAACTAGGGTTAGGAGGTTGTTTCTTAGAGAAGCATTAGGAGTTGTAAAGGAATATGAGTCTTGAGTTGGAGTCCTATTAGGAGTTGGGGTTTAGAAGCCCTATAAATAGTCATTCATCCTATTTTCTTAAGCAATAGATAAATCTTTTCTGTAGCCTTTGAGTAGCAACTTGGAGGAAGGAACCCCTATAGAGTTCCAAGGAGGCCTCATCCCCTAAAGAGATCAACCTTAAGCTTAGAATCTACAAGGGTTCTAACACTTGGTATCAGAGCAGCATTCTTGGCATCTCGTTGCCCTTCCACAGCCATCCATCAACCCTCCACAACCACCCAAAGCAATTCACATTTGCTTAAAAGATCATCGTCGAATTCCACCATTATCTCCACCACCGCAGATCATCCTTTGATCACCCGTGAATTGCAACAGGTTCTGGTTTCCTATCTCACTACTATTGCAATTTAGTTATCCTTATTCAAAAATCCAGCCATCCATCAACCCTCCACATCCACCCAAAGCAATTCCCACAATTGCTTAAAAGATCATCGCCGAATTCCACCGTCATCTCCACCACCGCTGATCATCCTTTGATCTCTCCATGAATTGCAATAGGTTCTGGTTTCCCGCCTTACTACTGCTATAATTTAGTTTTTCTTATTCAAAAATCCAAAAAAAAAAATTGTTCCTATATTGCTGCATAAACTTTTCATCGTAAAGTTTTCATCTCTACGACGAAAGATACACTATAGAATTCCAACCGCATAGCACAATCTGTTTGATCTTGCTATTGTATTTTTTCTATCCAAATTTGTACAAAATTTTTATGACAGCTTTGACACTTCCTAATAGCAGATTTTCCTTTGGTTTCATCAAAAAATTCTCAATATAAACCACTAATCTTTTATGACTGAATCCAATCAAATTTCAGTAAGGAGAGAGTTTAGAGAGGCCTCCAGAGAAGGAGGGACAGCCCTCAGACGTGCTGCAGCTATGCATGAGGTTGGACTTCCCGTGATAGGAAGGAGACCCGGCGTGGTGGATTTCACACACCAAACGTTACTTTCGCTATTACCGAATATCGGATGATGCTATGGTGGAAATTGCTATCATCCACCTTGAAGGAGATACTATTCAATGGCACAATTGCTGGAATACAATCATGGGGCTCCGACGTGGAATCAATTTAAGAATGCACTGCTAAATCGTTTCAAACCTATGGAGTATAAAAATATCGATGGCCAACTCGCAAAGATTCGACAAACCTCTACGATTCAAGAGTACCAAACTAGGTTTGAGAAGCTACCCTACCTTGCTCATGATTGGACTGCCTGTCAGTTGTTAGGAACATTCATCAAGGACTCAAGCCAGAGATAAAAGGGGAGGTTAAGGCGCGGGTAGCCCCGTAATAACCACTAATCTTTTATGTCTAGGCTACTACACTTAAAAATATGCACAACATAATTCCAATCGCATAGTACAGTTTGTTTGATCTTTCTACTACATTTTTTCTATCCAAATCTCTATAAAATTTTTACAATAGCCTTAACACTTTTAATAGTAGATTTTCCTTTAGTTTCTTTAAAAAATTCTCAATATAACCCACTGATCTTTTATGTCCAAACTGCTACACTTTAGACGTAAAAATCTGGTGTAGTACCTTCTGTGAACCTCAATTCTTCTGAACCTTCCACCACCCATGCCATTAACCCATCAATAGAAAATAGATAGGGACATCTCTGATCTATAGGCATATGCTATGGCTCCTCAAGATCTAATTGATACCAAATTCGAAGCATGGGAATCTCAGATTGAATCGTGGCTTGAATCGCGCTTGGAGGACAAATTGCGTGCTTTGCTTGCAAAATTCAGAATTGGACAACCACTGAATCCAATCAAATTTCAGTAAGGAGAGAGTTTAGAGAGGCCTCCAGAGAAGGAGGGACAGCCCTCAGACGTGCTGCAGCTATGCATGAGGTTGGACTTCCCGTGATAGGAAGGAGACCCGGCGTGGTGGATTTCACACACCAAACGTTACTTTCGCTATTACCGAATATCGGATGATGCTATGGTGGAAATTGCTATCATCCACCTTGAAGGAGATACTATTCAATGGCACAATTGGCTGGAATACAATCATGGGGCTCCGACGTGGAATCAATTTAAGAATGCACTGCTAAATCGTTTCAAACCTATGGAGTATAAAAATATCGATGGCCAACTCGCAAAGATTCGACAAACCTCTACGATTCAAGAGTACCAAACTAGGTTTGAGAAGCTACCCTACCTTGCTCATGATTGGACTGCCTGTCAGTTGTTAGGAACATTCATCAAAGGACTCAAGCCAGAGATAAAAGGGGAGGTTAAGGCGCGGTAGCCCCGTACCATGACAACTGCGATTTCTTTCGCCCTAATACAAGAAGAATAGCACAACCAAGATGCTCGAAGGATGAGAACCTCTCCTAGGTCCATGGTATATAAACCTTCTTCTACTCCCAACTGTCCTTCGCTACCAAAAAATTTGACAAGAGAAGAACTATGTGATCGATCAGCAAAGGGTCTTTGTTGGCATTGCGATGAGCTGTGGAACCGCGATCATCGCTACAAAAAGGGCTGCCTCCTACTGATTAAATCTCTTGAAGACATGGAAGAGGAGATCCAAGAGCATAAGGAAGAGGTCACAGATGAAGAATAGTAGTCGGTTGATATTACAATGCATGCCCTTACCGATTATACGAACTCGCAAACGATGAAAGTGGGAGGACTTCTGAAGCAACAACCTATCACCGTTCTTATTGACAACGGGAGTACTAATAATTTTATGAATAGCAAGGTTGCTATCTGGATGGCCTTACCTACCGAGAATTGTAGCAAGTTTGACGTTAAGGTCGCCGACAGTCGAATTTTGAACTGTGATTATAGGTGCCCGCCGGTGAAACTATTGCTACAGGACCAAGAGATTATTGCAGATTTTTTCCTCCTCTCTCTTGATGATTATGAGGCCATGCTTAACATTGAATGGCTAACAACATTAGGTGATGTTTAATTTTGTGAAACTAATTATGAAATTTTACAGTAAGGGGAAATAAGTGATGCTGTACGGGAAACGTGGGGCCGACGTAATGACGATTTGCACACAACGAATGGAGAAGGTTTTGCACAAAGCATGTAGTGACTTTTTGGTACAACTTAAGCAGCAAACTAAGGGAGAGCCAATAGAATTTGAAGATCCAAACCTATTTCCTTTTCTTACTGAACTTTCAGATATATTTGACGAAACGCGTAACCTATCTCCTACTCGTCGGTATGATCATTATATACGGATTCTTCTAAGTAAACCCATAGCAAATACTCGGCCATATCAATATCCACACCTCCAGAAGGATGAAATAGAAATTATTATAAAAGAGATGCTTGAAACAGGAGTTATTTAGCCAAGTTGCAGCCCCTACTCTTCACCGGTACTCCTCGTACGAAAGAAGGACGGAACATGGCGAATGTGCATTGATTACCGAGCTCTCAATGACGTAACCATCAAGGACAAATACCCTATTCCAATGGTAGATAAATTAATTAATGAATTAAAGGGAGCATGAATCTTCACAAAGCTAGACCTTCAATCCAGGTATCATTAAATACGAGTGTGCGAAGAAGACATTGAAAATCGCCTTTCGAAAATGCAACGGCCACTACAAATTTTTGGCAATGCCCTTTGGTCTCACCAATGCTCTTTCCACCCTCCATAGCCTTATGAATAATATTTTTCAGAATTATCTTCATAAGTTTGTGCTGGTTTTCTTTGAAGATATCCTTATTTACAGCCCCTCTCTTGAAAGTCATTTTCAGCACTTACGACTTGTTTTGACGATTTTACGAGAACATGTATTTTTTGTCAAAAAATCAAAGTGTAGCTTTCTTTAATAGAAGGTGAAATATCTGCGACATATCATATTAGAGAAAGGTGTGGCGGTGGACCCTTCCAAAATTGAAGCAATGTAGAACTGGATGACCCCGAGGAACATAAAATCGCTATGCGGCTTTCTCGGTTTAACAAGCTACTACTGTAAGTTCATGAAAAACTATGGAACAATCAGTGCACCCCTTACTTCTTTGCTAAAAAAAAAAATGTTTTCAATGGTCGGAAAAAGCCACCACCGCCTTCAACAAACTTAAAGCTACAATGATGACAACGCCCGTACTAGCGCTACCCGACTTCGACAAGACTTTTGTTATTGAAGTCGATGCCTTCGGAGTCGAAATTGGTGCTGTACTAATGCAAGATGACCACCCCCTCACATATACCAGTAAGACATTATCTCCTTCCCATCTCTAGATGACTATTTATGACAAAGAGATGCTTGCAATTATGCATGCGGTGGCCAAGTGGAGATCGTACTTGATCGGGCGATGCTTTTAAAACAAGGCCGACCATAAAAGTCTAAAATATTTTTTGGAGTAGAAGATATATTCCCCCAAGCAGCAAAAATGGGTAACAAAGCTTCTTGGATATGATTATGAAATAATTTACAAAAGGGGGAAAGAGAATATTGTTGCAGATGCACTTTCGTAGCTACTCGAGCAAGCTGAATTTTCGGTTGTTTCACTTCCAACTAGTGACTTCCTTAAGGATATTAAGAGAAAATAGTAGGAAGATCTAGAGACTAGTAAGATCATAAAAAAATTGGAAGAAGCACCAAGCTCCGTGGCTCATTACAGTTGGGAAGCATAAGAATTACGCTAGAAGGGATGCAATGTGCTTGTGTCAAATTCTACTTGCATCATCACGAGTAGATTTTGGATAGAGTTGTTCCAGATGTAGGGAACTAAATTAAAAAGTAGTACTGCATATTACCTACAAACCGACGGCCAGACTGAAGTGGTGAACAGGTGCTTGGAGACATACCTCAGATGCTTCACCAGTGACTAGCCAAAAGAGTGGACAAAGTGGCTACCCTGGGTTGAAGGGTGATATAATATAACTTATCCTTCATCCATAAAATGTACTCCCTATGAGGCTTTGTATGGCCGACCTCCCCTTGTGATCCCAAAATATGTGTTGGGCACCTCTAAAGTGGAACAAATAGATAGGGAACTACAAGATAGGGACAAAATGCTGAAGTTGCTAAAAGATAATATCACTGTAACTCAAGCAAGGATGAAACAACAATATTATCAACACAAAGGCGAAAGAGAATTTTCAGTAGGAGATTGGGTCTTCCTACGGCTCCAGCCATTCAAGCAAACATCAATCTAGACCAGAGCATCTATGAAGCTTTCATCTCAATTCTATGGACCCTACCAAATTTTGTAGCACATCGAAGGTGTAGCATACATATTGGACTTACCCACCAGCTTCCGAATCTATCCAGTCTTCCATGTGTCATGTTTAAAGCTCAAGCTAGGATAAAACGAGATAGCCCAAAGCCATCTATCAAATGTGAATACCCAAGGAGAACTCCAGAACCAACCGAGTGCCATTATTGATTGACGGATCGTGACTTGACGACGATGACCCACTACTGAAGTGCTAATACAATGGGTGAACTTATTAGCAAAAGGTGCCACTTAGGAGATCTATTACGACTAGAAGATCAAATTCTTAGAATTCATGGATCGTCAGCCTTGAGGACAAGGCTAATTTGAAAAGGGCGGGTCTGTTAGGACTCTAGCTATGAGAGTCCTAATTGAGAGGGGTATTCATGTAAAACCTACCTAGCCGACCCCTATTAAAGAGGTGACTAGGCCGACTAGGGTTAGGAGGTTGTTTCTTACAGAAGCATTAGGAGTTGTAAAGGAATAGGAGTCTTGAGTAAGAGTTATATTAGGAGTTGGTTAGAAGTAAGAGTCTTGAGTAGGAGTCCTATTAGGAGTTGGGGTTTAAAAGCCCTATAAATAGCTATGTATTCATCCTCTTTTCTCAAGCAATAGATGAATCTTTTCTATAGCCTTTGAGCAGCAACTTGGAAGAAGGAACCCCTATAGAGTTCTAAAGAGGCCGATCCCTTAAAGAGATCAACCCTGAGCTTAGAATCTACAAGGGTTCTAATATCATACCCCTATAAGCTTTTTGATCATAGCTTTCTCCACTTTCGTCAATATTTAACTTAGTGGAGGTACTCATAGGAGTATTGATAGCCTTTAAACTATCCATATTAAATCGTTTTAGCAAGTCTAATGTATATTTTGTTTGACTAAGAAAAATACCATCACTAACTTGTTCGATTTGTAAGCCTAAAAAGAAAGTTAGTTCCCCCATTAAACTTATCTCAAACTCTATGCTTATACTCTTACAAACAATTTGCATAAAGATTAATTTGTAAAACCAAAAATAATATCATCAACATAAATTTGAACGATAAGAAAGTTATTTTCAAAATTTTTAATAAACAATGTAGTATCGACCTTGCCTTTAGAGAAATTATAAGCTAAGTCTCTCATACTAAACCCTTGGAGCTTGTTTCAATCCATAGAGAGCTTTAGTTAATTTAAACACATGATTAGGAAAATTATCATTCTTAAATCCAGGAGGTTGTTCAATATAAACTTCTTTGGAAATAAATCCATTAAGAAAAGCACTTTTAACATCCATTTGAAATAACTTAAAATTATTATAACTAGCAAAGGCAAGGAGCATCCTTATGGCTTCTAATCTTGCCACAGGAGCAAAAGTTTCTTCATAATCGATACCTTCTTCTTGGTTAAAACCCTTTGCCTCTAATCTAACCTTGTTTCTAACCACTATACCTAATTTATCTTGCTTGTTTCTAAAGACCCATTTAGTACCAATAACTAAATAGTTACTAGGTCTCGGAACAAGCTCCCACACCTCATTTCTCTCAAATTGGTTCAACTCTTCTTGCATTGCAATAACCCATGAATCATCTTTCAAGGCCTCATCAATGCATTTAGGTTCAATTTGAGAAACAAAAGTAGCATTGGCATAAAAATTCATAAGAGAAGAATGAGTTTGAACCCCTTTTTATGTGTCTCCTATGATTAGCTCCTTAGGATGAGGATCAACATACTTCCATTCCTTAGGTAAGGATGTTCCGGAAGAAGATGCATCCAAGTTGCTAGTTGGAGGAAGGGTTTCATTCAAATTTAAAGCATCAAAATTAAGATCATCATCAAAATCAGTTTTCTTAAATTTAGAAGCTTCATTAAAGACAATATGAATAAACTCTTCTATAACCAAAGTAATTTTGTTAAAAATATGAAAGGCTTTAGAAATAGAAAAATATCCAAGAAAAATGCCTTCATCGGATTTTGCTTTAAACTTTTCTAAGACATCTTTTTTATTTAAGATAAAACATTTATAACTGAAAACTTTAAAATATGAAACGTTGGGTTTTTTGTTATTCCACAATTCATAAGGAGTTTTGAAAAGTAATGGTTTTACCAGAATCCTATTCATGACATAGCATGCCATATTAATACCTTCGACCCAAAAATATTTGGGTAGGCTATATTCGTTTAACATGGTTCTTGCCATTTCTTGTAAATTTCTATTTTTTTCTTTCTGCTACTCCATTTTGTTGAGGATTTCTCAGAGTAGGGAAATTGTGGTTATACCAATTAGATTCATAAAAATTTTAGAAATCACGGTTTTAAAATTCGTCACTATGATCACTCTGAATTATGAAATCATAAAGCCTTTTTCATTTTGAACAAGTTTACAAAACTTATAAAAATACCTAAAGCAATCACTTTTGTGTGCCAAGATGTATGTCCAAGTATATATACTATAATCGTCCATAATTATAAAGGCGTATTTATTAGGACTCTAGCTAAGAGAGTCCTAATTGATAGGGGCATTCATGTAAAACCTACCTAAGCCGACCCTTATTAAAGAGGTCAAGAGGCCAGCTAGGGTTTAAAGGTTATTTCTTAAAGAAGAATTATAAATTATAAAAGAATAGGAGTCTTAAGTATAAGTCATATTAGAAGCCTTGAGTAGAAGCCTTAATTGAGTAGGAGTCTTGAGTAGGAATCCTATTAGGAGTTAGGATTTAGAAACCCTATAAATAGTCATATATTCATCCTATTTTGACAAGCAATAGATGAATCTTTTTTGTAGCCTTTGAGCAGTAACTTGGAGGAAGAAACCCCTATAGAGTTCCAAGAATGTTGATCTCCTAAAGAGATCAGCCCCAAGCATAGAATCTACAAGGGTTCTAACACTTGGTATCAGAGCAACATTCTTCGTGTCCCACTGCCCTTTCATAGCCATCCATCATCTCCCCACAGCCACCCAAAGCAATTCTCACAATTGCTTAAAAGATTATCGCCAAATTCCATCGTCATCTCCAACACCGCGGATCATTCTTTAATCTCCCCGTGAATTGCAATAGATTTTGGTTTCCTACCTTACTGCTGCTGCAATTTAGTTAACCTTATTCGAAAATCCAAAAAAAATAATTCCTATATTGCTGCATAAACTTTTCGTCACAAAGTTTTCATCTCTACGATGAAAGATACATTGCAGAATTCCAACCGCATAGCAAAGTTTGTTCGATCTTGCTACTACATATTTTCTATCCAAATCTCTACAAAATTTTTATGATACCTTTGATACTTCCTAATAGTATATTTCCCTTTAGTTTTGTCAAAATATTTTCAATATAAACCATTGATCTTTTACATCTAAACTGCTATACTTGAAAATCTACACTGTAAAATTCCAACTGCATAGCATAGTTTGTTTGATCTTGCTACTATATTTTTTCTATCCAAATTTCTTTGAAATTTTTATGATATCTTTGACACTTCTAACAGTAGATTTTTCTTTGGTTTTATAAAAAATTCTCAATATAAACCACTGATCTTTTACGTCCAATCTGCTATACTTTTAAATCTATGCTGTAGAAAATTTCAACGGCATATTGTTGCCTTAACCGATCTATTTGCAATCCTTTTTAAATAAAATTTCTTATATACTTTATAGATTATCTTGGCTTCTATCTAAGATTGATCTATTGAGGAATTTATCTCTAAAAATGATTTTGTGTTGCTGCAAATTTTCGTCACAAACCGTTGAAATTTTTTAACGAGAATTCTGCTATCACAATTTGTACCAATTTCCTTGCTATTATACTGCTAAAATTTTCTTGATTAAATTACATATCCTTGCTGTCATATAAACTAAGATTTTGCTATTAATTTCCTCCTCAAATCTCTTAAGTTTTTGGTGGAAATTTCATCGAGAAACTACTATTTCTTTGACGACAATTCTGCTCTTACAAGACAACAAATACCTGCAATAACTTCCACTAATTTCTATCAAGCCTTTGATGCCATCTACCACAGATCTAAAACTTTCATTGACAGCCCTAAAACTCCACCAAACCACACCCTCAAACTACACCCAAAATAGCCATAAAACAAGCCTAAACCGCAACCTACATCCACCAATTCACCAACTCTTTCGACCGTTACTTCTCTCAACCTATACATGCCCTTAACCCGATAACAAAAGAGAGATCTTAACATCATAGATTTGGAGACATATACTATGGCATCTGAGGAGGCAGTCAATGTTAAATTCGAAGCCTTCGAGGAGCGAATAGAGGATAAGATTCGGACTCTCTTTACCGAACTCAGTTTGGGCCGACCACCAAGCCTGAAGAAATCACATCAAGGAGAGAGCTCTAACCAATCGCACCAAGCCCGAATAGATGACT
This sequence comes from Musa balbisiana, assembly GCA_004837865.1. Classification (NCBI taxonomy): domain Eukaryota; kingdom Viridiplantae; phylum Streptophyta; class Magnoliopsida; order Zingiberales; family Musaceae; genus Musa; species Musa balbisiana. The sequence goes on from CM017188.1 coordinate 36,765,069, forward strand.
TCCAAGAGAGAGGAGGCTTTATGACCAACCCCAACTATCCACACATGAGGGTGGACTTCCCTAGATGGGAAGAAGGAGACCCGATTGGTTGGATCTCATGTGCGGAGCGATATTTTCGGTATCACAAAACTGCGGATGCATCTATGATGGAAATTACAGTTATACATCATGAAGGGGATATCATACATTAGTTTGATTAGTTTAAATATACTCATGGAGTCCTCTCATGGCGACAATTCAAAGAATGACTGCTGATCCGCTTCGGACCAATCGAAAATGAGAACATTAACGGACAACTAGCAAAGATCTGACAAACCTCCACCATTCATGAGTACCAAACTAGGTTTGAAAGGTTATCTAATCAAACTTGTGATTGGTCTCAAAAACAACTATTGGGGACCTTCATTGAGGGCTTGAAGCTGGAGATCCGGGGAGAAGTTAAAGCACGACAACCGTACACGCTTAAGACAGCCATCTCTTTCGCACGACTTCAAGAGGAGCAATTGAACCATGAAACTTGGAGGACTAGGGTCACTCCCCGACTAGCAATACTAAAGCCCTCAGCCCCCCCTACTATCAATCGAGTCCCTGCACCAAAAATGATGACAAGAGAAGAGCTTTGGGAGCGATCTACGGAGAAGTTATGTTGGCACCGCGACGAGCCGTGGAGCCACGAGCATCGCTGTAGAAATGGGAGACTTCTTATGATTGAACTATTAGAAGAAGAGGTCATTGAATATCTAGAAAAGAGCCTTGATAATGAAGAAAAAGATGCAGAAGTAGAGCCACAATCGACCGATGTTACGGTACACACACTAGCCGGCTACTCAAACCCGCAAACAATGAAAGTTGGAGGCCTTCTCAAACGACAACTGATCACTATTCTTATCGACATGGGCAGCACTAATAACTTCCTAAACAGTAAGGTTGCTGCTCGGATGGCACTGCATATCGAAGGTTGCAGTAATTTCGATGTAAAGGTCGCCAACGGAAGAATCCTAAAGTGCGACCAAAGATGTCCGTAGGTGAAACTATTGCTGCAAGACCAAGAGATAATTGCATATTTCTTCCTCCTCACTCTTGATGATCATGAGGCCATGCTCAGAATTGAATGGTTGATGATATTAGGTGATGTTTCCTAAAATTTTATGAAACTAATTATTAAATTTTACAGTAAAGGGAAACAGGTGATACTACACGGGAAACGTGGGGGCGACGTAATGACGATTTGCACACAACAAATGAAGAAGGCTTTGTATAAAGTATGCAGCGGCTTTTTGGTACAACTTGAGTAGCAAACTAAGGGAGAGCCAACAGAATTTGAAGATCTAAACCTACTTCCTTTTCTTGCTGAATTTTCAGATATATTTGACGAATCACGCAACCTACCTCTTGCCCGTCAACATGATCATTGTATACCAATTCTTCTGTGCAAACCTCCTGCAAATACTTGGCCATATCAGCATTCATATCTTCAGAAGGATGAAATAAAAAGGATTGTAAAAGAGATGCTCGAAATAGGAGTTATTCAACCAAGTTGCAGCCCCTACTCTTCACTAGTGCTCTTCGTATGAAAGAATGACGAAATATGGAAAATGTGCATTGATTACCAAACTCTCAATGGCATAACCATCAAGGATAAATACCCTATTCCAATAGTAGATAAATTATTAAATGAAAGGGAGCACAAATCTTCACAAAGCTGGACCTTTAATCTAGGTATCATCAAATACGAGTGTGCGAAGAAGACATACCGAAATCCACCTTTCGAACATAAAACAACCACTATGAATTTTTACTTTCTTTAACAGAAGGTAGAATATCTTAGGCATATCATATTAGAGAAAAGTGTGGTAGTAGACCCCTCCAAAATTGGAGCAATGCAGAATTGGCCAACCTAGAGGAACATAAAATTGCTACGTAGCTTTCTCGGTTTAATAGGCTACTACCGCAAGTTCATGAAAAACTATGGAAAGATCAATGCACCACTTACTTCCTTGCTGAAAAAAGATGCTTTCTAATGGTTGGACAAAGCCAACACCGCCTTCAACAAACTTAAAGCCGATGACGACAACGCCCATACTAGCGCTACTCGACTTCAACAAGACTTTCGTTATTGAAGCCGATACCTCCGAAGTCAGAATTGGTGTTGTACTAATGCAAGATGGCCGCCCTCTCATTTATACCAGTAAGGCATTATCTCCTTCCCATCTCAAAATAACTATTTATGACAAGGAGATGCTCGCGATTGTACATGCAGTAGCCAAATAGAGATCGTACTTAATCGGGCGACGCTTTCAAATCAAGACCGACCCGACCATAAAAGCCTAAAATATTTCTTAGAGCAGAAGATATCTTCCTCCGAGCAGCAAAAATAGGTAACAAAGCTTCTTGGATATGATTATGAAATAACTTACAAAATGGAAAAGAATATGTGGTAGTCGACCCTTATTAAAGAGGTGAAGAGGTCGACTAGGGTTTGGAGATTATTTCTTAGATAGAGAAGCATTATGAGTTGTAAAGGAATAAGAGTCTTGAGTAGGAGTCCTATTAGGAGTCTTGAGTAGAAGTCTTAATTGAGTAGGAGTCTTGAGTAGAAGTCCTACTAGGAGTTAGGGTTTAGAGACCCTATAAATAATTATGTATTCATCCTCTTTTGACAAGCAATAGATGAATCTTTTCTGCAGCCTTTAAGCAACAACTTGGAGGAAGGAACCCCTATAGAGTTCCAAGAAGGCCAATCCCCTAAAGAGATCAACCCCAAGCTTAGAATCTGCAATGGTTCTATCAGTATTTGCGACCTCCTAGGCTTGATGTATGAATTGGTCCAAAAAATCCATATGGATCAATGGCAATGGTCTAGAGATGCTTATTTGATTCTTTGATTTGAAACTACCTTTTATTTATTTTCCTAATTGACACGCATCACACATATTATTTTTAATAAACCTAATGTTAGGAATGCCTCTTACAAGTTCTTTGGATGAGATTTGAGATATTAGTTTCAATGTATCATGACCTATTTATGCCAAAGCCAAGCATCATTATTCAAAGCTGAAAAACAGTTTTCATTACAAAGATAATCAATGTCAATAATGTATATATTATTTTGTTTTAGGGCAATCATAGAGGTGTTTTTGTGTAGTTGTTTAATAATGCAAGCATTGGATTCAAATTTAATCACGTATCCTTTATCACATAATTGACTAATGCTCAAAAGATTATACTTTAAGTCATCAACCAACAACACATCTTTAATCAAAAAGTTGGATTTGTTGTTACCTATGATTCCTTTGCCAATGATTTTACCCTTATTGTTGTCTTCAAAGGTGATATACACTTCGTCTAGGCTAGTGAGCTTAGAGAAATGAGATGAATCTCTGGTCATATGCCTTGAGCATCCACTATCAAGGTACCATCTCTTGCTCCTAGCTTGTGATGGTAAACGCTTCTATAAAAAAAGATGATTTTTAGGTAACAATTTGACCTTGGGTGCCTCAAAAATCGATCGAGTCAACTTATCATTTTGCATGGAGTTCTTTACGGTTCCTTTAGGAACCCAAATCAATTTGTGTAGACTATGTCTCTTAAATGGACATTTATAAGCAACATGTCCAAATTTGTAATAAAAGTTGCATTTCTTTTTGGGTGAAACATGTAAAGTTGGGCCTTTAACAAAGATAGTTGGGTTTTTATGAGTGTTACTAACAAAGCCGATTCCATATCTTCTATGAACATGATTCATACTTTTGAGGATCATGTTTAGGGATTTGCTACCTATTTCAAATTTTTCTAAGGTTTCATGTAGTTGCAAATTCTCCTTTTTAAGCATTTCTAATTTATCACATTTTGAGCAAGGAGTTAAACAATCATCATGCTCAAATTTTAATCTATCAAAATCACTAACAAGAGAAGCATGCTCCTTTTTTAATAGTTTATACTTTTTACTAACTAATTTACATTCATCAAATAAATCATGAAAAGTACTTAATAATTCATCAAAAGATAAATAAGCTTCGATCGAGTTACTTACCTCATCGCCATATGCCATCAATGTGTAGTTAGTGTTAGGATCAAGGTTAATACTAAGAGGGGGGGGTGAATTAGTGCGGTGGTAAGATAACAATGGTTTAAAAACTTTCATCAGTTAAAATGACTATTGACGTAAAACCGTTTTTGGAAACTTAACTTGAAAGTGAGTTCATAAATGTATTGAAGGCAGTAAGCACTTAAAGAGGTTTGCAGTAAAGATAAGATGCTCGAAGTAAATGCAAACCGAGATTTTAGAGTGGTTCGGGCAATCATGATCTACATCCACTTTCGGCTTCCTCCTCCGATGAGGTCACCGGTGTCTACTAAAGGCCTTCCTTCAATAGGTGAAGGCCAATCATCTTTTACACCCCTCTTCTCCTTTTACCGGGCTTAGGAGATAACCCTTACAAGCACTCACACTCCTCTCTTATAGAAATCTAACACTTAGAGTAGAGGATGGAATTCTAAAGAGATTACTTCTTGCTTTTAGACTCTTTGTGCTTGTGTATTTTACCTAGGGATGAGAGGGGTATTTATAGGCTTCAAGTTGATTCAAACTTGGAGCCTAAAAACATCTCATCTCAAGTTCCCCGAGCACGGGCGGTACCACTACCTGCTGGGCGGTACCACCGCCCAGTGTTAGTTTGGCTAACACTGTCCTAGGCGGTACCACCACCAAGGTCTGGTGGTACCATCGCCTGGGGGCCAATTCTGGGTAGTACCACCACCTGGCACCCTGCTAGGGGCGGTACAATCGCCTAGACTGGCGATACCATTGCTTGACATAGTCTCGAAGATTGTGCCACAATGGTGAGACTTCTTGGGGCACTGTTTGGGCTTCTTATTGGGCCTACCACAATTCTTACATGGGCCTAGCTAGCCCCTAATTGGGTTAGCCCAAATCCAATCCCAATTATATGCTAACTACGAATCCTAAGACATTTGCTAAGCTAAATAAGTCTCTATGTCTATTCTTCCGGTGAGCTTCCGGTGAACTTTCAGCGAACATCCGATGTACCCTCGGTGATGCTCCAACGGACTCCCAGCAAGCTCCTGGACTTCACGATGATCTTTTTGGCAAGTTCTAATGAACTTCTCTAGCAAGCTCTGAGACTTCTCAGCTGGTTCCTCCAGAACTTCCGATGAACGTCCGGACTTCCGATGAACTCTCGAACCCCTAACGTGATCTCGTCCTTGACTTTAGGACTTCATTTTGCTTCATACCTTGCTATCATAGTTAATCCTGCACATGTAAAACAAACTTCGATCTAGACAATTAATACTAGTATTAATCACGTTGTCTGGCATGTCATTGGTCCCTCGACGCTTCGTCTAATTCTTCGGCGCATAGTCCTCTCTTGCGGCCTATTGCCCAATCGGCCAGTTGACTCTGCAACTCTGATATCCTTGGCATAATATCTGCTCTTCTTGGCCTGATGCCCGAATCCACGGCCCGAAGCCTTCTGTCGATACGTCGATCGATCCACCGGCCTAACGTTCAATCTTTTGATATGTTCCTCTAGCACAACATGATTTTCCTACTTTAATTGTCTCATTCTAATCGAAGCATCCTGTGTCACTCAAAATGTAGATTAAAACATAAACACATATCGATTGGTTTTATCATCAAAATCTGAGATTCCACAATCTCTCCCTTTTTTATGATGACAACCAATCGATGACAGAGTTAAACTTAACTCCTAGAGTTTAAACAAACTCCCCCTATCAATATACCTTATTGATAGAAACTCTTGGATTCAAAAATCCAAGCAACAAGTCATGATCAAATCATGCATGACATCAACATACTCCTCCCCCTTTATCATCAACAAAAATGAGAAGTTCCAACGCTTATGTGTTTAGAGATAACAGATTCAAATTATTGCATAATAAACATCAAGTTTTATCATCATGCAATTTTGCTATCATCATAGATATGCAAGGTAACAACATACTAGCTAGCAAATTTAAAGATATGCAAGTTGGCATATTTGCTTTTCTTGAGATAGGTAAGATAGCAATTTTTGGTAATGTTCAAGATAGCAATTTTTGCCTCTTCTTGAAATGTGCAACTTAGCACACATTGCTTCTCTTGAGATTTGCAAGATAGCACTTTTGCTTCTTTTGAGATAGCAACTCTTTGCTTCTCTTTAGATCACAAGCTAGCAATTCTAGCAAATTTTACATCATGCAAGGTAGTAAATTTTTGTGATGTTCAAGATAGTAAGTTCTTTCTTCTCTTTTGAGAAGTGTCATTTTTTGCTTCCTTTGCAAAGTGCAAGCTAGCAAAATTTTGCTTCATTCTTGAATTGTACAAGCTAGCAAATTTGCTTTCTAGCAAGTTTTGCTCCCCCTTTGTTATTGTCAAAAAGAAGGGAAGACCCTTTACATCAATTTCTAAATCATGACAAAGGTAGATAGCATAGATTAAAATTCAACTCATGAATGTTAAAATAATTATTTTATCATGAATATTTCATCATTGCATACATCATTATCATAAGTTAAAGTATTGCATGCATAATGCCAAATCATCATGTATATAAAATATAACATCATCATTACATGCATGATTCCAAATCATCATTCTATCAAAAAATGATAATTATTGATTTTCACATTATTTCATAAAATCATAGTGTTGCATGCATTTTTATCTAAGGGAAAAATCATAGTATTGCATGCATCATTCCAAAACATTTCAAGCCATGCAAGTCATAAATACAAAGAAATCATGTCATGAAGGATAAAATCACTTGAATACCATAAGACATGATTCATATAGTAAATCTCTTCTTTAGTTAAAATATCAAGAAAAATCATACGAGTACAAAAAAGAGATCTTATATTAAAAGAAAATCAAGTAATAAATCCAAGAACTCACAAGGAAAAATCATGATTCATTTAGAAAATCTCCTCTTAAGAAAATATCAAGTAGAATCATAGGAAAATGATTAATGAAAAATCTTCATCAAAATCAATTTCGAGGTTCACAAAATTCATAAATAGATTCATGATTTTAAACCCAATAATATATTTTTCTTTTTATGTGATACTTTTTAAGTGATTGATTTCATATAAGCATGCCTTTTTCATTTATGTCAAATAAAAACATGCATCATTTTTAAAACCGAAAAAGCCACTTTCATTTTAGTAAAAATCGATAGTCCCTAAATCACTAAAATCATCATGCAGAATTTTGAAATATAAATTTATTAAGCATGATTATTATGTATCACTACTTTGGGCATGACATCAAAACATGGTTTCAAGTTTTCAAGGTATGCATAATTTCATATTAAGCACGATATCAAACATTTTAACATTTTCATTAAGACATCAAGCATGGTTTCAAAAATTACATCATTATGCATCATCGAAAATGATTTCACAAAGCATTTTCAATCAAGTTCACTTTGTTTGTTGTAGTTATGTATTTTTCTTTTTATGTGAATCTAACTTTTCATGCTTAGTTTGCATACAAAAGCCGTGCATCTTTTTTAAAAGCAACTTTCATCACGGTAAAAATCAATAATCCATAAATCGCAAAGGATCATCATGAAAATAATCAAAATCAATAAACTATAAATTACCCAAAACTCATCATCATCATGCATAGTTTCAAAAATTAAATTTATTAGACATGATATCATATTTCATAAGGCATTTTTAATCAAAATCATTTTGTTTATCATAAACATTCAATTTTCATAATTATTTTCAAAATTACTAGAATGATAAGCATGATTACTAATTTTTTATTTTCATTATTAAATTATTAAACATGTAATTTTCAAGATAATTAATCTTAAACTAAATTAAAAATAACTCATGAAAAGCATTATGTAATTTCAAAATAAATTAAGGGCATTTTTATTACCTCATCGTCAAAAGCCGCTAAGGCGCAGTTTGCCATCTCACCTTTGTTGATTTTCTCCTCGTCTTTGAAGGAGCTCGATTCATCCCAATTTGTATTCTTCTTCTTGCGTTCAAAGCAAGCAGTTCCGTTCTTTTTGTTCTTTAATTTTTGTTTCATTTACTTTTTAAATTTCTTTGTAAGTTCAAGTTCACCATCACTTGAGCTTATACTCGAGTAGTCTTCAAATGTTCTATGTCTCAAACCCTTCCTATTCTTTGAAAGGTGATTTTGTTCATCATGTGCATTGTCCACCATTTCATATATCATCAATGTACCGATAAGTTCTTCAAGTGAAAAAATATTTAAATCTTTTGTTTCTTGTAAAGTTGTTACTTTTGAATCCCAAGTCTTAGAAAGCGATCGTAAAATCTTGTTAACGAGTTCAAAATTCGAAAAGCTTGTACCAAGAGCTTTTAAACCATTGACGACATCTGTAAAACGGGTATACATGTCAACAATGGTTTCACTTGGTTTCATGTGAAAAAGTTCAAAATCATGCATTAAAAAGTTGATTTTCGAATCCTTTAATCTACTTGTGCCTTCATGAGTGGTTTCAAGAATATGCCAAATGTCAAAAGTCATTTCACAAGTAGAAACCCGATTAAACTCATTTCTGTCTAAGGCGCAAAATAAGGCATTCATAGCCTTTGCATTTAGAGAAAATGTCTTCTTCTCCAAATCATTCCAATGGTTCATTGGAATAGAAGACATTTGAAAACCGAATTCAACTATATGCCATAAATCGAGATTCAATGAAAGCAAGAAAACTCTCATTCGAGTGTTCTAATAAGTATAGTCCGTCTCATTGAAAAAGGAAGGACGAATGAGAGGGTAGCCCTCTTGAAAGCTGAAAAGAGCCATTTCTATTTGGGTGTTAAACTAAATTAGAAAACTATGGCTCTGATACCAATTGTTAGGATCAAGGTCAGCACTAAGAGGGGGGGGTGAATTAGTGCAGCGGTAAGATAACGACGGTTTAAAAACTTTCATCGGTTAAAATGACTTTCGACGTAAAACCATTTTTGGAAACTTAACTTGAAAGCGAGTTCATAAATGTATTGAAGGCAATAAGCACTTAAAGAGATTTGCAGTAAAGATAAGATGCTCGAAGTAAATGCAAACTAAGATTTTAGAGTGGTTCGGTCAATCATGATCTATATCCACTTTCGGCTTCCTCCTCCAACGAGGTCACCGGTGTCCACTAGAGACCTTCCTTCAATAGGTGAAGGCCAATCATCTTTTACACCCCTCTTCTCCTTTTACTGGGTTTAGGAGATAACCCTTACAAGCACTCACTCCTCTCTTATAGAAATCTAACACTTAGAGTAGAGGAAGGAATTCTAAAGAGATTACAATAGCATTTCTTTGCTTTCAGACTCTTTGTGCTTGTGTATTTTACCCAGGGATGAGAGGGGTATTTATAGGCTTCAAGTTGATTCAAACTTGGATCCTAAAAACATCTTATCTCGGGTTCCCCGGGCACGGGCGGTACCACCGCCCAGTGTCAGTTTGGCTGACACTATCCTGGGTAGTACCACTGCCCAGGTCTGGCGGTACCACCACCTGGGGGCTAGTGCTGAGCGACTGGCGGTACCACTGTGTGGCACCCTGTTAGGGGTGGTACAACTGCCCAGACTAGCGGTACCATCGCCTGACACAATCTCGAAGACTATGCCACAACGGTTAGACATCTTAGGGCATTGTTTGGGCTTCTTATTGGGCCCATCAGAGTTCTTACATAGGCATAGCTAGCCCCTAATTGGGTTGGCCTAAATCCAAGCCCAATTACGTGTTAACTACGAAATCCTAAGACATTTGCTAAGCTAAACAAGTCCCTATGTCTATTCTTCCAGTGAGCTTCCGGCGAACTTCCGGCGAACATCTGACGTACCCTCGGTGATGCTTCGGTGGACTCCCGACATACTCCTAGACTTCATGATGATCTTATTGGTGAGTTCCAATGAGCTTCTCTGGCAAGCTTCGAGACTTCTTGGCTCGTTCCTCTAGAACTTCCGATGAACGTCCAGACTTCCAACGAACTCTCGAACCCCCAACGTGATCTTGTCCTTGACTTCGGGACTTCATTATGCTTCGTGCCTTCTATCGTAGTTAATCCTGAACATGTAAAACAAACTTCAATCTAGACAATTAATACTAAGTATTAATCACATTGTCCGGCATGTCATTGGTCCCTCGACGCTTTGTTTGATTCTTCGACGCATCGTCCTCTCTTGTGGCCTATTGCCCAATCGGCCAATTGACTCCGCAACTTCGATATCCTTGACACAATATCCACTCTTCTTGGCCTGATGCCCGAATCCATGGCCCGAAGCCTTTTGTCGATACGTCAACCGATCCACCGACCTGACGTCCAATCTTCTAGCACAACACAATTTTCTTGCTTTAATTGTCTCATCATGATCGAAGCATCCTACGTCACTCAAAACATAGATTAAAACATAAATACATATCGATTGGTTTCATCATCAAAATCCGAGATTCAACAATTAGCAACTTGTTCTTTGTTGGTTGGCTCCTCTACTTCGGATGCACTTGAGTCATCCTAAGTTACTTTAAGTGCTTTCTTCTTTTTTGGTTACTTCTTCTTCACTTACGGACATTCACTTTTAAAGTGCCCTGGCTTCTTGTATTCGTAGCAAATGATTTCGTCCTTTTTTAGTTCATTTTTGTTTTTAGTTTTGTTTCTTCTTATGAATTTTTTGAATTTTCTTGTTAGAAATGCTAAGTCATCATCATCATCATCATCACTTGAGTTTTCTTTCAAGTGATCTTCTTGAGTTCTAAATGCTGAATCCTTATTGTTCTTTGGAAGGTTGTTCTCATGTTCTTCATGTGCATTTCATGACATTTCGTAGGTCATCAAGAATCTAATAAGTTCTTCAAATGGAAAGTTGTTCAAATCCTTTACTTATTGAATAGCAGTTAATTTATGATAAGACCCTAAAGTCTTATCGTAGGCTCTAATACTAATTGATAAGACCCTAAAGTCTTATCGTAGGCTTTAATGCCAAATGATAAGACCTTAAGGTCTTATTATGGAAGAAAGGGAAGAAAAGGGAATGATAATTATCGCTTCGAGGGGATCGCCCTCCTTGATCACTTCGAGGGGATCGGCCCTCCTTGATCACTTCTAGGGGATCGGCCTCCTAGGGTTTGTCCACAAAGTGGAATAACATTTCATTGATTGATTTATTCAAAGAAAGGGTTACATCACTATTTATAGAGTTCCACCAAGACTTGGACTCTTAATAATAAATAAATATTAAATAAACCTCTACCCAACTCTAACTGAACTAAATAGACTCAATAAACAATTAGACTAAACAGACACAATAAACATTATTCAAAAGCTTAGAAAAAGGGTCCTAACAATTCCTCCATCTTCAAATCAAGCTTGTCCTCAAGGCTGAGCAGCATCAATCTCGGGGAGCTTCTCTTTAGTCATAGACTATCTGCAATGCATCATAACCCGTTAATCAAGTAAGTATGGTCTCCACCTTTTGATAGTATAAGCAACAGGTCGGTCTTTCAGTGTAGTAATCGTTGCAAGAAACTGCTGGCCCTATATAATCAATTTTATCTTTGAACCTTTGCTATCACAAGTGAAAATCCGTCCATCAACGATCTGTACTTCAAATCTGTCATAGTCTTCAATGTGGTGGGCCAATCGGTCAATAGTCTCACTATCTATAAAATTGTTAGTGCTACCAGTATCAATCAAAACTATAATAGGCCGATGCTCTAGAGTTCTGCCAACTTCCATAGTTTGCGGGTTAGAGTAGTCGGCTAATGTATGCATTGTATGTATGGTAGGTTCAACATTTTCATTAGAATTTATACCTTTATGATCGGAGTTCTCATTCTTAGCTTTCAATTCCTCTCCAATTGGTTCAATCATCAGAAGTTGCCCTTGTTTACATCGGTGCTCTATACTTCATTTTTCATCATAGTACAAACCCCTTGCTGATCTTTCCTTGCTAATTTTTTTCTCATGTAGATGTGCAAATGAGATCGCAGCTATCATAGTGCGGGGTTGATGAGCCTTAACTTCACACCGGATCTTTGGAATAAGCCCTTCAATAAATGTATCCAGAAGTTGTCGGTCCGACCAATCTCTAGTTTGATTTGACAATCTTTCAAACCTACTCTGATATTCTAAAACTGTAGAAGTCTGACAAATTTTGGTGAGCTGACAATCAACATTCTCATATTCGGATGGGCCAAAGCGAACAAGAAACCCTCTTTTGAACTGCTCCCACGAAGGAACTCTATGGAAGGTTTCATACCAATCGTACCACTAGATTGCATCTCCATCAAGCTGGATTGAGGCCACTTCTACCTTAGATTCTTCTGGGGTTCTGTGGAAATGAAAAAAAGTTTCTACCTTAGAGATCCAACTAGTCGGATCTCTATCTTTCCATCTCAAAAATTCCACCTTCATGTGTGAGTAGTTTGTGTCACAATCTTGGGGCCCTTTTCCTGTATTTTCATATCTATGCAATGTAGAACTTGAGCCCCTATCTTGTTGAAATTTGTTGAGGCTCTCCAGTAGGCTCTTTTTGAAATCATTAAGTATTTCTTACAACCGGTTCTCAATTCTGATTTCCCATGCTTCCATTTGTGCTTTCACTACGTTATCGGTTGCCATTGCACAAGATTGCAAATCTAGGTTCTCAACTCCTATTTTTTGATGTCAGTCAAGGGCATTAGCATTGTCAATGTGAAGTTGCCAAGGAGTTGGATACCGAGGGCAGTGTTGTGGTCACTGCATTCGAGGAAGAGTTGCTGCCCTATTTCTGTCGCTGTGTGGGGTGAGAGCACCGGGGCTGAAAGGCGACTGCATCGATGTGGCTGCAACTGTTGGACCCAAGGGTGATCATTGAGCAGGAGGGTTGAGGTTGTGGTGATGGTGCAGTTGGGGCAACGTCACCAAGGGCTCACTGCTGCGGTGGCTGTGATGACACAGATGGAAGGCAGCGTTGCTTTGTCTCTATCACACTGCGGAAGGAGGCGCTGATGACGTCAAGGGATCGTGTTCGGTTAAGGAAACAGCAGTGGCTGTGGCAGTTGTGGTTGCCTTGGTTTGATCGCCACGAGGAGGGGTGGTCAAGCGACTGTAGTTACGACCCAATGGGAGGCAGCGATGGTGGCGCGGTTGGGGCTGTGTCGCCGATCTTAGAAGCGACGAGGGGGTTGGTCCGCTAGCCGAGAAATAGTGGCGGCGACCTTTCTCGCTCAAGCAGGGTGGAGCATCAAGGAGGGAAGGCTACTAGCCGAGGAGCAGCGGCAACGTTGGTCGTTGGCCGGAATGTAGCGACTGCGATGGGGCTGGCTGAAAGCAGGGGAGGCAGGGGCCCCTTTCGACCAGATGGGCTTCAAAGGGAAGAGGATGTAGTTGTGGTGGGTACGGCGCAGCAGGAGGCAAGGTCGCTGGCCGGGGCGGCAGTGGTGGCTGTTGGCTGGGTAGCAGCGACGGTAGTGGTAGTCCGTCGGCCAGGAAGCAGTAGCGGCGGGTGGCTAACCAGAACTAGGGGGAGGCAGAGGTGCTATTGACGATTGTCGACCTCTTCTCTTGTTTTTTTTTTTTTTTTTTGATAGCTATGGTGCAATGAGAACACCAAGGATCGCCGCTCTGATACTAAATGATAAGACCCTAAAGTGTTATCGTAGGCTTTGATACTAATTGATCAGACCCTAAACTCTTATCGTAGGCTTTAATACCAAATGATAAGACCCTAAGGTCTTATTGTGGAAAAAAGGGAAGAAAAGGGAATGATAATGATCGCTTCAAGGCGATCACCCTTGGGTCCAGCAGCTGCAGCCACATCGACCTCGCTTGATACTAAGTTTATCGTAGGCTCTGATACTAATTGATAAGACCCTAAAGTCTTATCATAGGCTCTGATACCAAATGATAAGACCCTAAAGTCTTATCGTAAAAGAAATGAAAGAAATAATAGAAAAGGGAATGAAATGTTAAGGCTCTGTTACCAAATGATAAGACCCTAAGGTCTTATTATGGAAGAAAGGGAAGAAAAGAGAATGATAATGATCGCTTCGAGGGGATCGGCCTCCTTGATCGCTTCGAGGAGATTGGCCCTCCTTGATCACTTCGAGGAGATCGACCCTCCTTGATCACTTCGAGGGGATCGGCCTCCTAGGGTTTGTCCACAGAGTGGAATAATATTTCATTCATTGATTGATTGATTCAAAGAAAGGGTTACATCACTATTCATGGAGTTTCACCAAGAGTCCACCAAGACTTGGATTCTTAATAATAAATAAATATTAAATAAACCTCTACCCGACTCTAACTGAACTAAACAGACTCAATAAACAATTAGACTGAACAGACTCAATAAACATTATTCAAAAGCTTAGAAAAAGGGTCCTAACAGTTCCTCCCTCTTCAAATCAAGCTTATCCTCAAGGCTGAGCAGCATCAATCTCGGGGAGCTTATCTTTAGTCATAGACTATCTACAACGCATCACAATCCATTGATCAAATAAGTATGGTCTCCACCTTTTGATAGTGTAAGAAACAGGTCGGTCTTTTAGTGTAGTAATCGTTGCAAGAAACTGTTGGCCCTGCATAATCAATTTTATCTTTGAAACTTTGCTATCACAAGTGAAAATCCGTCCATCAACGATCTTTACTTCAAGTCTGTCATAGTCTTCAATGTGGTGGGCCAATCGGTCAATGGTCTCACTATCCATAAAATTGTTAGTGCTACTAGTATCAATCAAAACTATAATAGGCTGATGCTCAAGAGTTCCACCAACTTCCATAGTTTGCGGGTTAGAGTAGTCAGCTAATATATGCATTGTATGTATGGTAGGTTCAACATCTTCATTAGAATTTATACCTTCATGATCAGAGTCCACATTCTTAGCTTTCGACTCCTCTCCAATTGGTTCAATCATTAGAAGTTGCCCTTGTTTACATCGGTGCTCTATACTCCACTTTTCATCATAGCACAAACCCCTTGCTGATATTTCCTTGCTAATTTTTTTCTCATGTAGATGTGTGAATGAGATCGCAGCTATCATAGTGCGGGGTTGACGAGCCTTAACTTCACACTAGATATCTGGAATAAGCCCTTCAATAAATGTATCCAAAAGTTATCGTTTTGACCAATCTCTAGCTTGATTTGATAATCTTTCAAACCTACTCTGATATTCTGACACTGTAGAAGTTTGACAAATTTTAGCAAGCTGGCCATTAACATTCTCATCATTAGATGGACTAAAGCGAACAAGAAGCCCTCTTTTGAACTGCTCCCATGGAGGAACTCCATAGTAAGTTTCATACCAATTGTACCACTGGATTGCATCTCCATCGAGCTAGATTGAGGCCACTTCTACCTTCAATTCTTTTGGGGTTCTGTGAAAATGAAAGAAATTTTCTACCTTAGAGATCCAACTAGTCGGATCTTCATCTTTCCATCTCGGAAATTCCACCTTCATGTGTGAGTAGTTTGTGTCACAATCTTGGGGCCCTTTTTCTGTATTTTCAAATCTATGCAACGTAGAACTTGAGCCCCTATCTTGTTGAAATTTGCTAAGACTCTCCAGTAGGCTCTTTTTGAAATCATTAAGTGTTTCTTGCAGCCGGTTCTCAATTTTGATTTCCCATGCTTCCATTTGTGCTTTCACTGCGTTATCGGTGGCCATTGCGCAAGATTGCAAATTTGGGTTCTCAACACCTGCTTTTGATGTCGATCAAGGGCATCAACATTGTCAATGCGAAATTGCCGAGGAGGTGGATGCCAAGGGCAGTGCTGTGGTCACTGCATTGGAGGAAGAGTGCTGCCCTGTTTCTATCGCTGTGTGGGGTGAGAGCGCTGGGGCTGAAGGCGACTACGTCGATGTGGCTGCAGTTGCTGGACCCAAGGGCAATCGTCAAGCAACGGGGTTGAGGCTGCAGTGATGGTAACCTGCGGTGATGGTGTGATTGGGGCAGTTGCTGCCAAGGGCTCGTTGCTGCGGTGGCTACGACGGCACGGATGGAAGGCAGTGTTGCTGTGTCTCTGTCGCACTACCAGAAGGAGGCATTGGTTGATGCCGAGGGATCGCGTTCGAGTTGAGAAACGATGGTGGCTACAGTGGTCGTGGTTGCCTTGGTTTGATCGCCACGAGGAGGGATGGTCAAGCAACTATAGCTGCGACCCAAGGGGAGCAGCGATGGTGGCACAGTTGGGGCAATGTCACCAATGGTAAAGGGCAATCGTCAAGCAACGGGGTTGAGGCTGCAGTGATGGTAACTAGCGGTGATGGTGTGATTGGGGCAGTGCTGCCAAGGGCTCGTTGCTGCGGTGGCTTACGACGGCACGGATGGAAGGCAGTGTTGCTTTGTCTCTGTCGCACTACAGAAGGAGGCATTGGTGATGCGAGGGATCGCGTTCGATTGAGGAAACGATGGTGGCTACAGTGGTCGTGGTTGCCTTGGTTTGATCGCCACGAGGAGGGATGGTCAAGCAACTATAGCTGCGACCCAAGGGGAGGCAGCGATGGTGGCACAGTTGGGCAATGTCACCAATGGTAGAAGAGACGAGGGGGTTGGTCCGCTGGCCGGGAAATAGTAGCGGTGACCCTTCTCGCTCAAATAGGGTGAAGGATCAAGGAGGGAAGGCTGCTGGCTGGGGAGCAATGGCAACAGTGGTCGCTGGCTGGACTTTAACGGCTGCGGTGGGGCTGGCCGAAAGCAGGGGAGGTAGGGTCCCCTTTCGACCAGATGGGCTTCAAAGGGAAGAGGATGTGGTTGTGGCGAGTATGGCACAACGAGGAGGGGAGGTTGCTGGCTGGGGACCAGCAGCGGCGTTGGTGGTCGAGCGGCCGAGAAATAGTGGTGGCGGTGGAGAAGGAGTCAACGGTGTCACGGTTGGGAACAAGGGCAACCGGTGAGTTGCCCTGTTTCTGTTACTACGGATGTAGAGCAAGGGGAATCGGCGGTTGGGAGGCATGCAGCGGTCATCGCCCGGTGGTTGGCAACGGTGGTGGCTCAGCAATGAAGGAGAGGGATGGCGTTGAAGTGGCCTGGAAGCAGTAGTGGCGGTAGAGGTAATCGGCGCCTGTGGTAGCAGAGGGATTGGCGGCTGCTCTATTTCTATCGCACCATAGAAATAGCAACTCCAACAGATTGCACGGCCAAAGCTACAACCAAGGGAAGGTAGCGATGGCGGTGCGGCTAGGGCAGTGTCGCCGACGGTAGAAGCGAAGATGGGTGGTCCACTGGCTAGGAAACGGGGGTCGCGACCCTTCTCGCTCGAGCAAGATGCGGGCAATGAGGAGGTAAGGTCACTGGCCAAGGCGATAGTGGTGGCTGCTTGCTAGGCAGTAGCGAAGGCAGTGGTAGTTCGTTGGTCGGGAAGCAATAGTGGCGGGTGGCTAAGTGGAAGTAGGGGGAGGTAGAGGTGCAGTTGACGACTGCCGACCTCTTCTCTTTTTTTTCTTCTTTTTTGATAGCTACGACGCAACGAGAACGCCAAGGATCGTGGCTCTAATATCAAATGGTAAGACCCTAAAGTCTTATCGTAGGCTTTGATACTAATTGATAAGACCCTAAAGTCTTATTGTAGACTCTGATACCAAATGATAAGACCCTAAGGTCTCATTATGGAAGAAAGGGAAGAAAAGGGAATGATAATGATCGCTTCGAGGGGATCAGCCTCCTTGATCGCTTCGAGGGGATCGGACCTCCTTGATCACTTCGAGGGAATCGGCCCTCCTTGATCACTTTGAGGGGATCAGCCTCCTAGGGTTTGTCCACATAGTGGAATAATATTTCATTGATTGATTTATTCAAAGAAAGGGTTACATCACTATTTATAGAGTTCCACCAAGACTTGGACTCTTAATAATAAATAAATATTAAATAAACCTCTACTCGACTCTAACTGAACTAAATAGACTCAATAAACAATTGGACTAAACAGACTCAATAAACATTATTTGAAAGCTCAGAAAAAGGGTCATAATACTTTAGGATCCCAACTCTTTGGAAGGGATTTTAGTATCTTGTTAACAAATTCAATATTATAAAAACTTTTACTATGGGCTTTTAGACTATTGACTATTGAATCTCAGATTTTGATGATGAAACCAATTGATAAGTGTTTATGATTTGATCTGCATTTTGAGTGATATAGGAAGCTTTGATCAGGATGAGACAATTAAAGCAGGAAGAATCATATTGGGCCAGTGAAAAACATGTCAGAAGATTGGACATCAAGCCGAAGGAATGGTCGACATATCGATAAAAGGCTTCGAGCCATGGATTTGGGCATTAGGCCATGAATAGTAGGTATTGCGCCAAGGAAATTGGAGTTGTAGAGATCAACTAGTCGATTGGGCAATAGGCCGCAAGAGAGGATGATGCGCCGAAGAATCGGATGAAGCATCGATGGATCAATGATATGTCGGACAATATGATTCATACTTAGTAATAATTGTCTAGATCGAAGTGTGTTTTATATGTGCAGGATTAACTATGATAGCAAGGTATAAAGCAAAATGAAGTCCCAGAGCCAAGAACGCGATTTCGTTGGGAGTTCGAGAGTTTGTTGGAAGTTTGGACGTTTGTCGGAAGTTCTATCGGAATTGATCGAGAAGTCTAGGAGCTTGCTAAAGAAGCTCATCGGAACTCACCAAGAAGATCATCATGAAGTCCAGGAGCTTGTTGGGAGTCCACTACAACAATGCCGAGGGATCATCGGAAGTTCGCTAGAAGGAACCTAGACTTACTGACTTGTTTAGCTTAGTAAATGTCTTAAATTTTATAGTTAGCACATAATTGAGATTAGAATTGGGCAACCCAATTAGGGGCCAGTTGGGCCCATGTATGGACTGTGTTGGGCCAAGTGAAATTCCTAAACAGTGACCCAACAAGTGGCACCGTCGTGGCATAATCTCCGGGACTGTGTCAGGCGGTAGTACTACCAGTTTGGGCGATGGTACCACCCAATCTCAATGTCAAGCGGTGGTACCACCAATCTGAGTGATGGTACCGCCCAAACACAATCTTCCAAGCTGTGGTACCGCCAAACTGGGCAGTGGTACCGCCCAGTGTCAGTGTTGCAAGCGGTGGTACCGCCAGGACCCAGGAAACCCGGGATAAGAACTTTTTAGGCTCCAAGTTTGAATCAACTTGAGGCTTATAAATACCCTGCTCATCCTTGGTTAACATGTTGGGAAATCTTGGATGTGACATCACATGCACAGCGAAAGAACAAGAAAATCAAAATCCCCAATTTCCCAAAAAGATGTTCATCGTCGTGCGAAGATTGGTATGCAAAAATCCATGAAATAAACTGCGTATAGAATAGATTGTGTTACTTAGGGAGATCGTATATCCCTATTTCCTTGCAGATCTCTAGGAGAGGGTAAAGGAGGTCAAGCATCCTCCTCTCTAGTGGTGATCCACACAGCAGGGCTGCGACGATGCTCCTCAAAACTCCAAGCATGCTCTGAGATAGAGAGGGGGAGGAGAATAGGAGAGGCAAACAAAGGCTCTAGCCTGTGAGGCTCTAAATCCCTCCTATTTATAAAGGTCCCCTGTCAAGCCCTAATGGATCCTCCCCTAGTGGGTATTGGATCTGCATCCAATTACCCAAGCCTTTTAGATTAGTGAATATCTATCCAATAATCTCTCATGGGCTTTTATTGGATCTCATCCATGGGATCCAATAATTCATGGGCTTATTGGATATTCAATAAGATAGGAGCTCCGGCGGATATCTTATATCCGAGCTCTACTCATCGCAATGCCTACCATATGTGTGTGACCCTCTAGGCCCAATATCGAGCTGGCCGTGAGTCATAGCTATCAGAACTCCTTCTGGCTCAGTGAATTATTATCTCTGTAATAATTCAATCGACTCATCGACTACGGACGTACTAGGCTACTACACTGTAGTCCCCAAACGATATAGGGGTATCCAATCCATTGGACCAATCTATCCTCAGTTACCATTACCTATAGTCTCTTATCCATCTAATATCCTAGAGACCATATATCAGGCATGGTGCTGTCAGACTCATACGGTTTCTACTCGAGTCTCGCTCTAATCGGATTCTCCCAGAGAACTCTTTCTCTCTCAACCCAAATGACCCTGGCCAGGGATTTGTCTGAGCAAGAATACATGGGATATTCCTCTCATGACGCCGAGACTGGATGATCCTCTATCGACACTCAATAGCCCTCGTAAGGTCGACTACCACTCCCAATGACTAGTTATACTAGATCTAGGACATCCAAACCTATAAGTATGGTATCAAAGAGTGGAGCACTCATACAGGACATTCTTGGTGTCTCAAGTCTAAGGACCAAATACACCACTAGGACTACGAAATCACTGTCTGACAATAAGGCATCATCAACTATCCAGTATTTCATAAGCGGATAAATCAGTGAACTCATTCTCCAATGAGCACCTGTACTATATCCCTAGTGTCCCCACACGAGTAGCTATGAGACCAACTGCATCCATCATATGGATGGGTATACAGTACACTAGTTTGTTTGGTTATCACGATATCCCTCTCGAGTAACCTATGACCGGGATTATTTAGGATCTATGTTTAAAGATGAATCGGTCTCATTATCGTGATCTCATCATGATTCGATTCCATTGCATGGATCCAAGGATATCACCATATATATATGCATATATGTAATAGACAATATAAAGTGATAAATGCCAAAATATAATAAGCAAAAAGATTCTGTGTGAAGTCACATGTGTCATCACTCACATGATTGGTTTGTTAGGCACCTATGACTAGCAATCTCCCACTTGACCTAAAGCCAATCACCTATGTGTCTAATCTCCATCAGACCCCTGTGATGCTCAGAAATAATCTGAGACACCGGCTTTATCAGTGGATTTGCAATGTTATCTTCGGATGGAACTCTTTCTACTACTATGTCTCCTCGGGTCATGATCTCTTTAATAAATTGTAACCTCTTTAGAACACTTCTGATGAGACCCGGGTTCCCTTATTTGAGTAATCGCCCTGTTGTTGTCGTAATATAAGGAAATCGGCTCCTCGCTATCCGGCACGACTACCAAATTTGTGATGAACTTCTTCATCCAAACTTCCTCTTTTGTTGCATCTAGCAGCAATGAATTACGCCTCTGTGGTCGAGTCAGCAGTAGTATCTTGCTTGGAATTCTTCCAGCACACTGCTCCTCCATTCAAGGTATACACATACCCCAAATTCGACTTGCTATCATCGACATCAGACTGAAAACTTGAGTCTGTGTAGCCTTCAACCTTGAGGCTACTACCTCCATATACTAGTAAAAGATCCTTAGTCCTTCTCAAGTACTTAAGGGTACACTTTACTGCTTTCAAGTGCTCCAAGCCTAGATCCACCTAATACCTACTCATGACACTAAGAGCATGAGCTATATCAAGCCTAGTACATAGCATGACATACATGATAGACCCTATCGCCGAGGCATAAAGTATCATATCCATGTTTGCCCTTTCTTTTAGAGTTTTTGGGGACATACTCCTAGAAAGCGATATCCCATGTATGATCGGTATGAGACCTCTCTTGGAATTTTCTATGCCAAACCTTTTGACAATGGTTTCTATGTACCTAGATTGGGACAAGCCAAGCATCCTCTTAGATCTATCTCTATAAATCTGAATCCTCAAGATATAGGATGCTTCCCCTAAGTCCTTCATGGAGAAGTGTCTAGATAACTAAGCCTTTACTATGGATAGCATTCCAACGTCATTCCCAATGATCAGGATGTCATCCACATATAACACCAAAAAAGTGATAGCGCTCCCACTTACCTTCCTGTACACACAAGGCTCATCTTCGTTCTTAATGAAGTCATAAGATCTGATTGCCTCATTAAATCTTATGTTCCAACTTCGGGAAGCTTGCTTTAGTCCATAAATGGATCTAAGCAACCTGCACACCTTATCTGGGCAGTCCTTAGACACGAATCCCTTAGGTTGTATCATATACACCTCCTCATTGAGGTTCCCATTAAGGAATACAGTTTTCACATCCATCTGCCAGATCTCATAATCATAGTGTGTTGCAATAGCCAATAGAATTAGGATGGATTTTAACATTACTACGGGTGAGAAGGTTTCGTCATAGTCAACACCTTGCCTTTGATGATACCCCTTAGCCACTAGCCTTGTTTTATAGGTCTCTACCTTTCCATCTACTCCGATCTTTTTCTTAAAGATCCACTTGCAACCGATGGGTACAATACCTTTGGGCTCATCAACTAGGTACCAAACCTTGTTAGAGTACATAGAATCCATCTCAGAATTCATGGCTTATTGCCACTTCCCGGAGTCTATACTCATAATAGCCTCCTTATAGGTCTGAGGATCAATATTCTCAACACCTTCTCCTCTAATATGTCTCATATATCTCTCTGGTGGATGGGATACTCTATCGGACCTACGTAAAGTTGGAATTTGTGTGTTAGGTACCTGAACAGACTCAGGCTATAGAGTCGTGCTTGAGCTTGGTTCTCTAACCTCACTCAACTCTATCATGCTTCCACTATCTCCACCAAGAATGTGTTCCTTCTCAAGGAACACTACTCTCTTGGCTACAAAGACCTTTTGGTCCTCGAGATGATAGAAATAATACCCACAAGTTTCCTTGGGGTATCCCAAGAACTTGCACTGCTCTGTCCTCGATTCCAACTTATCGGTGTTGTGTCTTTTAACGTGGGTAGGGCAACCCAAAATCTTAACAACTTTAAGTTTGAGTGTTTTCCCTTTCCATATCTTATATGGTATAGACACTACCGACTTAGTTGGAACTCTATTCAGAAGGTAAGTTGCGATCTCTAGGGCATATCCCTAGAATGAGATGGATAGGTCAGCGAAACTCATCATGGATGGTACCATGTCTAACAGCATATGATTTCTCCTATCAGACACACCATTGAGCTAAGGTGTATAAGGAGATATCCATTGGGATAATATCCCATAGTCCTTGAGG
Organism: Musa balbisiana; assembly: GCA_004837865.1. Taxonomy (NCBI): domain Eukaryota; kingdom Viridiplantae; phylum Streptophyta; class Magnoliopsida; order Zingiberales; family Musaceae; genus Musa; species Musa balbisiana. The sequence continues at coordinate 36,788,030 of CM017188.1, forward strand.
AACTGAGTAAACTCTGTACTTAAGTACTCATCTCTTCGATCTGATCGAAGAGTTTTGATATCTTTCCAGTCTAGTTCTCCAACTCATTCTTATACTCTTTGAATTTCTCAAAGGCCTCGGATTTGTACTTCATTAAGTACACATATCCATACCTTGAGAAATCATCAGTAAAGGTAATGAAGTAGGAGTAACCACCAATGACATGAGTTGACATAAGTCCACATACATCACTATGTATGAGTTCCAACAGCTCAGTGGCTCTCTCTCCAGTTTCACTAAATGGAGAGTTGGTCAGTTTTCCACGAAGGCAAGGCTCGCATGTCGCATATGACTCATAGTCGAATGGATCTAGATATCCATCATTTGGCAACTTTTGAATCCTTTCTTCATGGATGTGACCTAGCCTACAATGCCGTAGGTATGCATTGTTTATCTCATCTCGTTTCCTCTTAGACACACTTATATTCATGATATGTGGAGTAGTGTCTAGTATAAATAAACCATTATGCAATATTCCTTTCGTGATGATCTCATCATCTAATAATATCGAACAACCATTGTTCTAAAAAACTAATTTATATCCACTAATTGTCAAACATGAAATGGAGATAATGTTTTTGATAATAGAAAGAACAAAATAACTTGCATTTAATGCAATAAAAGCTCCACCAAGCAAATGTAGGGTGACCTCGCCAACGGCAACTACAGCAACTTTTGCTCCATTGCCCATCTTGAGGTCCATTTCGCCTCTCTCTAGTCTCCTAGGCCTTGCCAAAACCTGCAACGAATTGCATATATGATAAGCACTACCGGTATCTAATACCCATGTGTTATCATAAGAGTCTGACAAATGGAGACTGATCATAAATGTACTTGAAGCTTCACCAAGCTTTTGTTTCACCTTTTCTACAAGGTACTCTTTGTAGTTCCTCTTTCAGTACCCATCTTTGCCACAATGGAAGCACTGACTTTTGTTCTTTGTTGGGTCTTTCTTAGCAACCTTTGCTTTTTCTAGTCTGCCCTTGCCCTTTCCTTTATTAAGGGACTTTTCTGCTTTCCTTTTCTTTTTGGTCTCACCAGTGTAGAGAACTGGCTTCTCTTTCCTAATAATACTCTCTACCTCCCTCAACATATTGAGGAGCTTTGGGAGAGTCACCTCAAGTTTGTTCATATTAAAATTTATTATGAACTATGAAAAGGAATCTAGTAGGGACTGAAGCACAATGTCCATACACAAGTTATCCTCTAGGACCATTCCTAGACCTATGAGTTTCTCCATCCACTCAATCATCTTTAGGACATGGTTCTGACCTAGTGTCCCCTTAGTCATCCTAGTGTGGAAGAGGCTCTTAAATATCTCATATCACTGAGTCCTTCCCTGTTCCTCAAACAATTTACAGACATATAGGAAAATGAATCTAGCATCTATCTTTTCATGTTGTCTCTGTATCTCAAGAGTCATAGAGCCCAACATATAGCACTGAGCAAGAGTGGAGTAATCAATGTACTTCACGTAGCGAACGATCTCATCATCGCTTGCCCCTTCCTCAGACGTAGGCATTATTGTATCAAGGACATACATGATTTTCTCCACCGTGAGAACAATTCTCAAGTTGCGGAGACAATCCATATAATTTAGACCAGTGAGGCGGTTGATATCAAGTATGCCATGTAAGGGATTTGAAAGTGACATTTTCTGAAAATAAAGATGCAACAGAAATGAATAACATGAAGATTTTGTAAGAAATAAACTATCAAGATATGAAATTCTATCTTAATATGCTCTCACTATTTTACTAGCGAGTCACGCGACACCCTTAACATGTGAAACAGAAATCTCTGGCAGACTTCTAGTGGGATCAGGATCCAATCAGCGTCTTAGTGTAACCTCGAGGGACTCGACCAATCACACTATGCCCAAAAGGTAGGCAACTCTTGCCGATCACAACTCCTTATGATTCCCGTCCTGTTCGACCTTCGAATCACCATGGTCTCGAGAGACTCAACCAACCCTAATGTTTGATTAAGTCAACACATTCGTTATAGGATGAGTCTGATTTAATGATATACCCTCGAGGGACTCGACCAAACATACCATGTCCTTAGGTCACCGGTGATATTCTAATGTTGTAGATAAGATAGCGAATCGCGATATACGTGAGCCTCAAGGGACTCGACCAACTCAACCTACACCGGGAATCGGTTCCTACTTATAACGATAGAAGGCCACGTGGGTCAATCTAATTGTCTCACGTTTACCGACTTAATATTATCGAGAGAGAAGTTTTTATAATTTGGTCTCCTAATATGATGTGTCACACATATACATATTTAATATATATCTACATCGCATGCAAATATATATACATATCTAGTATGTGTATAAACAATCACACCAGATGATCATGGACCACAACCTAATATGATCAAGCCCGAGCCAATAGGCCTAATCACTCACATCAAGATCTATGTGTGCAACGGTGCATCTCTATGCCCTGTAATCATCCATCTCATCCTCGTCGATTCCGTCGACATCTCGATGCATCTCCATGCATCGCAATCGTCCGTCTCGTGGGTTCAACTATCGCATCTACACTCCCGCTACTCCTTCTCATATGATTACAACTTAATCATAGGCACGCAGGCCCGACAATAAACGAGAAATATAATGGGGGCTCGTAGACCCCAATAATAATAATCACAAGTACATACATCACACGGTCCATGATCATCTGTCCACACATTATACATCACATGTATAAATTATTGTCATATAAGACTACTAGATAATAATGAAAATAATAATCAACTAAACTTTTTAATTAATTAATATTTTCTGAAATCGAGGACATGTAGGGAATTTTCTGAATTCTTAGGGGTATTTTCGTAATTTGGTTAGAGGACAGAAATTAGAATTTTTTAAATTTCGAGGGGCAAAACTGTCTTTTGCCCAAACCCTTAGCCCCTCTCCCTTGCTGCTGCTGCTGCCGCCGCCGCCACCCTGCCGGCGGCGGCTGTGGGGCGGAGGGCGCGGCGCTGCCCCTGTAGGTGGGCGCCCCCGCGGGCGGTGCTGCCCCGCCGGGCGGCCGCCCCTGCGGGGGGGTTTTGCCCGCGGGAGCAGCGACCGCAGGCGCCGCTGCCCTGCGGCGCCTCACCCTGCGGGAGAAGCGGCCGCAGGCGCTTCTGCCCTGCGGCGCCCTTGCCCGCGGGCGCAGCGGCCGCAGGCGCCTCAACCCGCGGCGCCTCTGCTCACGGGTGCAGCGGCCGCAGGCGCTGCCATTGCGCGCGGGCGCAGTGCTCGCGCGCAGGTGGCCGCCGTGCCCGCGCGCAGGGGCCTGGCCGCACGCCGCCGGCCTTGCGGCTGCCGCTGCAGGCGGCCTGCCTTCACGCAGATCGCAGCGCTGTCATCTGCGCTGTCATATGCCTTCACGCAGATCGCAGCGCTGCAGGCGGCCTGCCTTTTTCGCTTTTGGGTCAACGATTTTTACGTCAAAATTCTTCCTAAACACAATACACGTAGTTCAAAAATCAATCATTTACACGAACAATCTATCTCTAATACCACTGTTGGGAAATCTTGGGGCGACATTACATGCGCAGCGGAAGAACAAGAAAAATAAAACCCCCAATTTTCCAAAAAGTTATCATCATTGTGCGAAGATTGATGCGCAAAAATCCGCGAAACAAACTACGTATAGAATAGATTGTGTTACCTAGGGAGATTGTATATCCCTGTTTTCTTGCATATCTCTATGAGAGGGTGAAGGAGGTCAAGCGTCCTCCTCTCTAGTGGTGATCCATACAACAGGGCTATGACGACGCTCCTCAAAACTCCAGGCCTGCTCTGAGGAGAGAGGGAGGAGAATAGGAGAGGCAAACAAAGGTTCTAGCCTATGAGGCTTTGAATCCCTCCAATTTATAGAGGCCCCCCGTCAAACCCATTAGTGGTGATCCTCCCCTAATGGGTATTGGATTTGCATCCAATTACCCAAGCCTTTTAGATTAGTGGATCTCTATCCAATAATCTCTCATGGGCTCTTATTGGATCTCGTCCATGGGATCCAATAATTCAGGGGCTTATTGGATATCCAATAAGATAGGGGTTCCGACGGATATCTCATATTCGAACCTCTACTCATCGTAATGTCTACTATATGTGTGTGACCCTCTAGGCTCAATATCGAGCTAGCCGTGACTCATAGCTGTCAAAACTCCTTCTGGCTCAGTGAATTATTATTTTTGTAATAATTCATTCGACTTATCGACTACAAACGTACTAGGCCACTACGCCGTAGTCCCCAAACAATACAGTGGAATCTAATCCATTGGACTTATCTGTTCTCAGTTACTGTGTACCTATAGTCTCTCAATCATCTAATATCCTAGAGACCGTATATCGGGCATGGTGCTGTCAGACCCATACGGTTTCTACTCGAGTCTCGCTCTAATTGGATTCTCCCGGAGAACTCTTTCTCTCTCAACTCGAATGACCTTGGCCAGGGATTTGTCTGAGCAAGAACACATGGGATATTCCTCTCATGACGTCGAGAGTGGATGATCTGTTGAATCTCAGATTTTGATGATGAAACTAATTGATTATGTTTAGATGTTTAACTGCATTTTGAGTGATACAGGTCTACTCGATCAAGATTAGACAGTTGATGCAGGAGGAATTGACGTTGCGCCGGAGGAGATCACGTTAGGATATTGGACGGCAGAATGCTTCGGATGTCGGGCATTGGGCCAAGGAGAGCGGAATTGCACCAAGGATATCGGGTTGCGGAGGTCAACTACCGATTGGGCAACAAGCCGCAAGAGAGGATGATGCACTGAAGAATCGGATGATGCGCCAACTAATGACCTGCCGGGCAATAGAATGTCAATTCACGTTGTAATAATTGTCTAGATCGGAGTAGAATTTTGGCTTGTGTGTGTAGGATTAACTACGATAACGATGAAGACATAAAGCGAAACAAAGTGCCGGAGTCAAGCGCGAAGGATTCGTTGGGAGTTCAAGAGTCCGATGGAAGTCTGAAGGTTCATCGGGAATGCTGCCGGAACTAGCCGAGCATGAGTAGGGAGCTTGCCGAAGGGTTTTCGGAAGCTCACCGGAAGGTATGTTGGAAGTTCGCAGAGCTCATCGAGTAAGATCGTAGCTTGCCGAAGAAGCTCGTCGGAACTCGCCAAGATCAAATCGTGAAGTCTAGGAGCTTGCCGGGAGTCTGCAGAATGGTTTCCGAGAGTTTATCGGAAGACCGTCGGAAGTTCGCCGTAGGAAGTCTTGACTTGTGGACTTTGTAATAGCTTAGGAAATGTCTTTAAAATTCATAGTTAGCATGTTAATTAGGGTTAGGATTAGGTGTTAATCTTATAACCCAAGTATGGGCCATTTAGGCCCGAGTTCGGACTGGTTTGGGCCAAGTTTAGAGCCCAACCAGTGAGCTGAAATAGTGTAGGCGGTGGCACCGCCCAGAACCCGAAAGGTTGGGTTGTGAAACCACCGGAATGGGCGGTGGCACCGCCCAGCACCCAAGCCAGGCGGTGGCACCGCCCAGCACCCGAAGAGCTAGGCAGAGGCACCGCTGGACTGGGCGGTGTCACCGCCCAGTACACTATCAATGTCAGAACTGACAGGCGGTGGCACTGCCACTGACAAGCGGTGGCACCGCTAGCTTTGGGAACCGAAGAGAATTCAAATTTTGGAGCCCAAATTTGAATCCTCTTGAGGCCTATAAATACCCCTCAATTCTAAATAGAGATTACAACTTTTGAGAAGCAATAGATTGAGATAAAAGCCTTAGCAAAGTCTTTAGCAAGTCTTGTTTTCAATTGCTTGAGTGTTCACCTCTTTCTTTCTCGTTGAAACTTTGTAAGAGTGTGAACCACTTGTAAAAAGTTGTAAGAGGGGTATTTGTCCTTCCCCTTCAAAGTGATTTGCTAGTGGAAGTTGGGAGCCTCATCGAAGAAGGCTTCGCAAGTGGATGTAGGTCATTCTGACCGAACCACTTTGAAATTGGCGTGTTCACTGGTTTGCATTTATTTATTGCGCTTTACCTTACTGCAAATCTTTATAAGTGCTTTACTTTCTCATTACTTTTGCTGCATACATTTATGAACCCGTTTTCAAGTTAAGCACTTCCGAGTTTGGTTTTTATCGTACGAAAAAGTTTCCAAAACCGACGTTTTAATCCACTGCACTAATTCACCCCCCCTTCTTAGTGCCACTCTGATCCTAACAATTGGTATCAGAGCCCGATATTTCTCATTTTGGATTTACACCCAAGAGAAATGACTCTTCATGGCTTTCAAGAGGGCTTTTCGGTTGTTCGTCCACTGTTGTTTAACGGATTGGACTACACTTATTGGAAAACTCGAATGAGAGTTTTCTTGATTTCTATGAATTTGGATTTATGGAATATTGTTGAAAACGGTTTTCAACTTCCCTCTAAACCGATGAACGAATGGTCGGATTTGGAGAAGAAGTATTTTTCATTAAATGCAAAGGCTATGAATGCCTTATTTTGCGCTTTGGACATAAATGAGTTCAATCGGATTTCTATATGCGAAACGGCTTTTGATATTTGGCAAACACTTGAAATCACGCACGAGGGAACTAGTAGAGTCAAAAACTCGAAAGTTAACATTTTATTGCATGATTTTGAGCTTTTTTGAATGCAACCAAGCGAGATTATAGGCGACATGTACACCCGTTTCACAAATGTCGTCAATAATCTAAGAGTTCTTGGTAAATCTTTTTCGAATTTTGATCTCGTAAGTAAGATCTTAAGATCCCTTCCAAAAAGGTGGGATCCTAAAATAACCGTAATATAAGAGATAAAAAATTTAAATAATTTTCCATTAGAAGAATTAATCGGGTCATTAATGACTTATGAAATGACACTTTTGGAATATTTTGAACCCGATGAGCACTTGAACCACCTTCCAAAGAATAGGAAGGATTTGTAACTCCGGACAAATAAATACCACTTGAGCAATGACTCAAGTGATGAGGACAATGATAAACTTGAACTTCGAACACTAAATCTTAATAAGTTCATTAAACAAAAATCTAAAATAAACAATGAACTTGAACGGAGGAAGAGGCCAAAGAAGAGGAAGGCAACCAAGGATGAATCAAGAACTTCCAAAGGTGAAACGGCGAATTGGGCTTTGATGGGGTTCGACTACAAGGTAAGTAACTCAACTCTCTTGAATTATTTTGAAATTACTTGAAGTTTTTCATGAGTGCTTAATTTAGATAGTAGGAATAAGAAATAAAAATTTATTTTTCAAAAATTATATCATGTTTTTCTTTTTAGCATCTTTGAAAAATTAAAAAATTTTGATCATGAAAAATATATTGCTAAGGTTTCATGCATGTTATGTTTTGAAATGTTGAATGATGTATGCAACATTAGGGATGATAATTATATGATATGTGATAATGCTTAGGATTAATCCATGCATGTGTATCTTGATGATTTTATATCATGCATAAGTTTTTGAAGTACATGTTGATTTGAAACTCTCATTTTTGATTAACATGTTTTTGGTCTAATTGTTTTTATGACAAATTAAGATGATATTCTCATGACATATTAAGATGACGTAGTGCATGTACATCCATGTATAAATTTCTTGATAGTCTTTTAATGATAGATGTGATATCATGATGTGTTTGGTCTTGACGGCTTCATGATGAAACTTATGTTTCAATTTTAAATGATGATACATGTTTCATAAAAGACTTGAATACCCTCACATGAAATCAATTGTATGAAATGGAAATGAATTTTCTATCCTATTGAGATTAATGAATTTATTTTACCAATCTTGTGAATCTCATGAAAATAAACATGATGAATATTTTGAAAATAAATGAGTGTATCATGCATTTGGTCTTAATGATTTCTCTTGAACATACTTTTTGAAATCATACTTGATGATGAATATCAAGATATTAAAAGGATGTTATCATGGAATCATGCTTAATGATTTGTTTTATGAAATTTACCTTTCCATCTTAAATGTTGACACTTGTTTTATTAAAGGTAAAGGCATGCTTATAAGAAGCAAATCACATGAATAGAAATTTATAAAAATGAAATGCGATCCTCTATCTTATCGACTTTTCAATAAATCTATGCTTGTCATGTATGAATTTATTGAATGTGACTTTGAGGATGATTTCAGATTTCACAAATGCTTGATTCATACTTATGACATGAGACACATTTTAAATATAAATCATGTTCAATGCTTCAATCATGTTATATCTCTCTTAATTCATTTTGTTCTCCTAGATTTATTTACCAAAGAAGAGAATCTTCCGAATGAATGAAATGATACAAATGAATCACTTATCGATTTATCTTTTTTGAAATATCTTTTTAATGTGATGTTGATAATTTGAGATGCCTGTTGGAATTCATGACATGAGATAATTGAATCCTTGACTTACTCTTTATATGGCTTGAGCATAGATGTTTAAAATTTTGCTTGATGAGTTGTCTTATAAGATTTTGCCTTTACGTCTTGAACTTTCATGCTTATCTTGATTTGGCATATAAAGACTAAGGCATGCTTAGATGAAAAAGAATAACTTAAAATGCTTTTCCTATCTGATTGAGATTAATGATTTCATGATATTTTGTGAATCTCGAAATTGATTTTGATGAATTGATTATGAGTTTCAAGTTAATGATTTGATTTGAATGAGTTTTATCTAAATCATAATCTTGATCTAGCAAAATTGGAATCACAAATAATATCTTTTGGTATTCATGAATTGATACTCATAATATGAAAGTATTGGTATTCATGACTTGAATTTGATTGAAACATTGCATGCTTAAATTAATCATTCTTCTATGTTTCAAAATTCTTTAAATGCCTTATGTGATGATTGAAAATTAATTTGCTTTATGATAAATCTATGTATACCATTTGAATCTCTTGAAAGTAATGTTGAGATTTTGATGAATTTGACGATTTGAATTTGAATGAGTTTGTATTCGAATTATGATCTTGACTTCTTGGATTTACTCCTTGAGATTTTTTTTAATAATAATCTCTTCTCTGTATACATACAATTTTTGTTATTTATAAAAAGAAGAGATTTGATAAAATGAATCATTGTTGACTTAATGTTCGGTATCATGAATACTTTATTATCATACATGAAAATAGTGGTAAATATTTTGAAAATAAATGTTTGTATCATGTTAGATGATTTTACATTTTGTGCATGATGAGTTATAGTGATGATTGAAACAATGATTGAAATGATATGAATGATGATAATAATGATGCACGCAGGGATGAAATATTCATGATAAAATTATTATTTTGATATTCATGACTTGAATTTGATTGAAACATTGCATGCTTAAATTAATCATTCTTCTATGTTTCAAAAATTCTTTAAATGCCTTATGTGATGATTGAAACAATGATTGAAATGATATGAATGATGATTTGGTATTATGCATGCAATAATGATGCACGCAGGGATGAAATATTCATGATAAAATTATTATTTTGATATTCATGACTTGAATTTGATTGAAACATTGCATGCTTAAATTAATCATTCTTCTATGTTTCAAAAATTCTTTAAATGCCTTATGTGATGATTGAAAATTAATTTGCTTTATGATAAATCTATGTATACCATTTTGAATCTCTTGAAAGTAATGTTGAGATTTTGATGAATTTGACGATTTGAATTTGAATGAGTTTGTATTCGAATTATGATCTTGACTTCTTGGATTTACTCCTTGAGATTTTTTTTAATAATAATATGATGAGTTATATGTTTTGAAAATATATATGATGATTTGGTATTATGCATGCAATAATGATGCACGCAGGGATGAAATATTCATGATAAAATTATTATTTTGATATTCATGACTTGAATCTTCCTTTCTTTTTGCCAATGACAAAGGGAGAGAAAGAGTTGCTAATGTGCTATCTTGAATTGATGTAAAAGGTCATCTCAAAGAAAATTAGCTAGCTTGCACAAGTCAAGAAAATGCAAAACTTGCTTACTTTCTTGCACATCTAAAGAAAAAATACAAATGTAACACTTGCCAAATTGTTTGCTTGCCTCATGTAAAACATGGTCCCTTGCTAGTTTGACATTTTGCTAAGGAAGCAAAAATGACACTTCTCAAAAGAGAAGAAAGAGCTTGCTTTCTTGAACATCTTTAATTTGCTAGCTAGAATGATGTACAATTTGCTATCTTGAACATTACAAAGAAATGCTATCATGCACATCACAAAGAAAAGCAAATATGCCAACTTACACATCTTTAAATTTGCTAGCTTGTATGTAGTAAAACTTGCATATCGTAAAAGTTGCTAGCTTGTAGAGAAGCAAAGAATTGCTATCTCAAAAGAAGCAAAAATTGTAAAACTTAGAAAACTTACAATATAATTGCTCTTGCCATGCTTTGTATCAAAAATATATTGATATGCTTAAAAGCATCGCATTAAATTTTTTAGTATCGCAATGTATCACATGTATTGCAAATTGAAAATTTTGAGACTATTATCATATCATGTTTAACAATTGATGTCTTTCATGACATGATTTCTTTGCATTTTTGTCTTGTATGTATCATGTGATGATTGAAATATTGATTGATGCAAATTCATAATTTATGTAAAAGTCTAAATTATTGGTTCCTCTCCTTCTTTTCGGCAATGACATAGGGGGAGAAAGATTGCTAGCTCAAGGCAAATGTTGGCTAGCTTATACTCTTCCCTTCTTTTCGACAAAAACAAAGGGGGGAAAGCTTTTGCTAGTTAGAACATGCAAAGAAAAGCAAAGTGCAATCTTGTACAAGAAGCAAGTGTTGAATTGCCATGATTGAACTTAAGAATCTTGCTATGCTTTTGTGCTTATATGTTATGCTGAAAATCTAGCTTCATGTTACAAAAACTTGCATATCTTTTAAAATAGCTAGAGCGACTTCTCCTTTTTGTTGATGACATAGGGGGAGAAGTATATTGATAACTTCATGCATTGAATTGAATATTTTATATATATTTGCATGATGGTTTAAATGTTTTTCATAACATGTGATGAATGTTGCTTGGATTTGGGATAATCCAAGTGTTCTATCAATGGCATATTGATAAGGGGAGTTTGGTTAAACTCTGGGGAGTTAAGGTTAACTCTGGTAGTCATCAATTAGTTGTCATCATCAAAAAGAGGGAGATTGTTGAATCTCAGATTTTGATGATGAAACTAATTGATTGTGTTTAGATGTTTAATTGCATTTTGAGTGATACAGGTCTACTCGATCAGGATTAGATAGTTGACGCAGGAGGAATTGACGTTGCGTCAGAGGAGATCATGTTAAGATATTGGACGGCAGAACGCTTCGGACATCGGGCATCAGGCCAAGGAGAGCGGAATTGCACCAAGGATATCGGGGTTGTAGAGGTCAACCGCCGATTGGGCAATAAGCCGCAAGAGAGGACGATGCGTTGAAGAATCAGATGAAGTGCCAACCAATGACGTGCCGAGCAATAGAATGTCAATTCGCGTTATAATAATTGTCTAGATCGGAGTAGAGTTTTGGCTTGTGTGTGCAGGATTAACTACGATAACGATGAAGACATAAAGCGAAATAAAGTGCCGGAGTCAAGCGCAAATGATTCGTTGGGAGTTCGAGAGTCTGATGGAAGTCTGAAGGTTCATCGGGAATGCTGCCGGAACTAGCCGAGAATGAGTAGGGAGCTTGCCGAAGGGTTTTCGGAAGCTCACCGGAAGGTACGTCGGAAGTTCGCGGAGCTCACCGAGAAAGATCGTAGCTTGCCGAAGAAGCTCGTCGAAACTCGCCAAGATCAAATCGTGAAGTCTAGGAGCTTGCCGGGAGTCCGCAGAATGGTTTCCGAGAGTTTATCGGAAGACCGCCGGAAGTTCGTCGGAGGAAGTCTTGACTTGTGGACTTTGTAATAGCTTAGGAAATGTCTTTAAAATTCATAGTTAGCATGTTAATTAGGGTTAGGATTAGGTGTTAATCTTATAACCCAAGTATGGGCCAATTAGGCCCAAGTTTGGACTGGTTTGGGCCAAGTTTAGAGCCCAACCAGTGAGCTGAAATAGTATAGGCGGTGGCACCGCCCATAACCTGAAAGGTTGGGTGGTGGAACCGTCGGACTGGGCGGTGGCACCGCCCAGCACCCGAAGAGCTAGGCGGTGGCACCGCTGGACTAGGCGGTGTCATCGCCGAGTACACTGTCAGTGTCAGAACTGATAGGCGATGGCACCGCCACTAATAAACGGTGGCACCGCTAGCTTCGGGAATCGAAGAGAATTTAAATTTTGGAGCCCAAATTTGAATCCTCTTAAGGCCTATAAATATCCCTCAATTCTCAGTAGAGATTACAACTTTTGAGAAGCAATAGATAGAGATAAAAGCCTTAGCAAAGTCTTTAGCAAGTCTTGTTTTCAATTGCTTGAGTGTTCACCTCCTTTTTTCTTGTTGAAACTTTGTAAGAGTGTGAACCACTTGTAAAAAGTTGTAAGAGGGGTATTTGTCCTTCCCGTTCAAAGTGATTTGCTAGTGGAAATTGGGAGCCTCATTGAAGAAGGCTTCGCAAGTGGATGTAGGTCATTTTGAGCGAACCACTTTAAAATTGGCGTGTTCACTGGTTTGCATTTATTTATTGTGCTTTACCTTACTGCAAATCTTTATAAGTGCTTTACTTCCTCATTACTTTTGCTGCATACATTTATGAACACGCTTTCAAGTTAAGCACTTCCGAGTTCAGTTTTTATCGTACGAAAAAGTTTTTAAAACTGACGTTTTAACCAGCTGCACTAATTCACCCCCCCCTCTTAGTGCCGCTCCGATCCTAACATGATCCTCTATCGATACTTAATAGCCCTCGTAAGGTCGACTACTACTCCGAATGACTAGCTATACTTGATCTAGGACATCTAAACCTATAAGTCTGGTATCAAAGGGTGGAGCACTCATACAGGACATCCTTGGTGTCTCAAGTCTAAGGACTAGATACACCACTAGGACTACGGAATCGCTGTTAGATAGTATGGCATCATCAACCATCCAATATTCCGTAAGCAAATCAATCAATGAATTCATTCTCCAATGAGCACCTGTACTATATCCCTAGTGTCCCCATACGAGCAGCTCTGAGACCAGCTACATCCATCATATGGATGGGTATACAGCACACCAGTCTGTCCGGTTATCACGATATCCCTCTCGAGTAACCTATGACCGGGATTATTTAGGATCTGTGTTTAAAAGTGAATCGGTCTCATTATCGTGATCTCATCATGATCTGATTCCCATTGCATGAATCCAAAGATATCACCATATATATATGCATATATGCAATAGACAATATAATGTGATAAATTCTAAAATATAATAAGCAAAAAGATTACATGTAAAGTCATACGTGCCATCACTCACGTGATTGGCTTGTTGGGCACCTATGACTAGCATAAAACACACAAGATTATATACTACTATAATCTTATATAAACTCCTCTCCTTCTTCTAAGTGTTAGAATAGTTTGAGAGAGGAGTAAGTGGTGATGTAAGGGTTATCTCCTAAACCCGGTAAAAGGAGAAAGAAGTATAAAAGGTAGTTGGTCTTCACCTATTGAAAGAAGACCGATAATAGATGCCAGTGGCCTCGACAGAAGAGGAATCAACAGAGTGGATGTAGGTCACGATGATTGAACCACTATAAAAATCAGGTTTGCATTTACTTTGTGTAATTTACTTTCATAGCAAACTACCTCACCTTCTTATTACTTCCAATACTCTTATGAATACACTTTCAAAGTTAATACCTTCACAAAACAGTTTTCATTAGAAACGGATTTAATCAAAATAAAAAATTTCAGAACCGACATGGTTTTACCGCTGCACTAATTCACCCCCCCCCCCTCTTAGTCCCGACCTTTTCCTAAAAATTGGTATTAGAGCCTCATTTTTCTCATTTGGTTTAACACCCAATGAGAAATGGCTCTTTTTGACTTTTAAGAGGGTCACTCTCTCATTCGTCCTCCCATGTTCTATATGACAAACTACATATATTGAAAAACTCGAATGAGAGTTTTCTTGCTTTCTTTGGATTTGAATTTATAGAATATTTCCAAAAGTGGTTTTCAAAGGTCTTATCTTCCAATAAACCATTGGAATGATTTAGAGAAGACTTTTTCTTTAAATGCAAAGGCTATAAATGCCTTATTTTGCGCCTTAGACAAAACTGAGTTTAATCGGGTTTGGACTTGGGAAATGACTTTTGATATTTGGCATACACTTGAAATCACACATGAAGGCACTTGTAAAGTTAAAGATTCAAAAATTAATTTTTGACGCATGATTTCGAGTTGTTTTATATGAAACTAAGCGAAACTATTGTTGACATATACACTCGTTTTACAGATGTCGTCAATAGTTTAAAAGCACTTGGTAAAAGTTTTTCAAATTTTGAACTTGTTAATAATGTTTTACATTCACTTTCTAAAAATTAGGATTATAAAGTAATAGCAATCCAAGAATCAAAGAATTTGAACCATTTTCCCATTGAAGAACTGATTGGGTCTTTAATGACCTATGAAATGAATTGCATGGAACAAAATGAACTCGAGAACAACCTTCCAAAGAACAGGAAGGATTTTGCACTTTGAATAAAAGAATACCACTTGAGTAATGACTTAAGTGATGATGATGATGACCTCGAACTGCTTACAATAAAACTTAAAAATTCTTAAAACAAGAATCAAATAATAAAAATAAACTTTAGAAGAATGCAACTACTTGCTATGAATGTAAGAAGAATAAAGCATTTTGGGACGAATCAAGCTCATCCGAAGATGAGGAGCAAACCGATGAAGACGAAGTGGCATACTATGACTTAATGGCTTTCGACAATGAGGGTAAACAACTCAAACGAAACTCCTTTACTGTATTTTGAAATTACTTGATATTTTTCATGAGTTGTTTTAGTTAGTAAAAATAAAAATATAAAAATTATATCATGCTTCTTTTTCTAGCTATTTTAAGAAATTGATCATAACAATTGCATGTTAATATAAAAATTATATCATGCTTCTTTTTCTAGCTATTTTAAGAAATTGATCATAACAATTGCATGTTTTATGAAAACAATAAAATGTTAATCTTATGCATGAGTTTAAGAAGCAAAAATGTGTATCATGTTGATCTCCGTATTGCTTTTCGATTTTGATTGAAGAGGCCTTATGATTTTGGTCTTGATGATTTCCACCTTTGATTATGCTTTATGTTTAATGAAGCCATGCTTAATATCTTAATGAAAATGTTAAGAAATTTGATATCATGCTTAATTAGTTTATAGTTTGAAATTGTGCATGTTATACCTTAAAAACTTAAAACCATGTTTTGATATCATGCCCAAAGTAGTGATTTTTGTGATTTATGGCTTGTTGATCTTTGTCGTGATTAAATTTAATTTTTTGGTTTTAAATGATGATGCATATTTTTATTTGTAATAAAAAAATAAGGGCATGCTTATATGAAATCAATCATATGAATTGAAACACTAAAAAGAGGAAAGCATTTTTCTTTAAAATTTTTTTTTCTCTATCTTATCGATTTTTCACTAAGAGATTGATAAAGTCATTTATGCCATTTTGAATCTCTTGAAAATAATATTAATGATTTCATGTTTTGAAATTGAATGAATTTTATCTATATCATGATATTGATTTTTTGAAATTATAACTTGGGATTTTCTCTTATGTTAATCAAGATCTCTGATTTGATCACTTATGTCTCTTTTTGCCATTCACTAAAGAGAATATGTCTTTCGGAATTCATGACTTAAATTTCTTTTGAAGATCTTTTACTATTTGATCTCCTTTGATTCTTCTTGATATATATTAAAAAGATGCATTATTGAAATCACGATCTTGAATTCTCGGAATCAAAACTTGATTTTTCTTTTTTATGTGAATCAAGATCCCTCACTTTTTATTCTCGAATGATTTCTTACATTTTATTAAAGAAATTATTTATCAAAATGAATCATGTCACTTAGTATTCATGACTTAATCCTTCATGATCTTTGATATTTTATTATGATGGAAGGATGTAATGTAATTTGATAAATTGATACTATCATGATATGAAATATTGATGTAATTATGAATAGTGATTTGGTTTTATGCATGCAATACTATTCATGATGAAAAAAAAATTGTTTTGACATTCATGACTTGACTTTTCATCTTTGTTATTTACCTTTGTCATGATTTGAAAATTATTGTAAAGGGAAAAAGAATTACAAAATTATTTTCTTCCCTTCCTTTTGACAATGACAAAGGGGGAGAAAGAACTAGCTTGCATGTTCTAAAATGATATAAAATTTGCTTGCTTGCATGGTGCAAAATTTGTTAACTTGCTTGATGTAAAACTTGCGATCTTGCTAGCTTGCTATCTTTCATTATTTTTCAAAAACTTGTTAACCTTCATATTTTAAAGGGGAATAACACTTGCCACATTGTTAGCTTCCATGTTATAAAATTTTGTTAGCTTGTGTTTTGCAAAGTAAGCAAAAATCACACTTCTCAAAAGAGAAGAAAATGCTATCTTGAACATCACCAAAGATTGCTAGCTTGCCTATCTTAAGAAGAAAAAAAATGCAAACTTACGAAATTTACAATCTTGTAAATCTTTAAAATTAATAATGATTTGGTGATTATGCATGTTGTAAAGTACTAAAAAAATTTGCTAGCTTATATGTTGTAAAACTTGCATATCGTAAAAATTGCTAACTAAAGAGAAGTAAAAAGTTGCTATCTTAAGAAAAGCAAATATGCTAAAACTCTACACTTCTCTAAAACTTGCTAACTTGCATGATAAAACTTGAGATTATGTTTATTATACAAATATTTGAAATTATGTCTAAAACACTTGTTAATTGAACTTCTCCTTTTTGTTGATGATAAAGGGGGAGAAGTATGATATTATGCATGATTTTATCATGACATGTTGCTTGGATTTTTGAATCCAAGAGTTATATCAATATGCATATTGATAGGGGGAGTTAAGGCTAACTCTCCGTCATCAATTGGTTGTCATCATTAAAAAGGGGGAGATTGTTGAATCTCGAATTTTGATGATGAAACCAATTGATAAGTGTTTATGATTTGATCTACATTTTGAGTGATGCAGGAAGCTTCGATTAGGATGAGACAATTAAAGCAGGAAGAATCATGTTGGGCTAGTGAAAAACATATCAAAAGATTGGATGTTGAGCCAAACGATCGGTCGACATATCGACAGAAGGCTTTGGGCCAAGAAGAGCAGATAGTGCGCTAAAGAAATCGGAGTTGTGGAGGTCAACTGGCCGATTGGGCAATAGGCCATAAGAGAAGATGATGCGCCG
Organism: Musa balbisiana; assembly: GCA_004837865.1. NCBI lineage: Eukaryota > Viridiplantae > Streptophyta > Magnoliopsida > Zingiberales > Musaceae > Musa > Musa balbisiana. The sequence continues at coordinate 36,805,460 of CM017188.1, forward strand.
AAGAATCAGATGAAGCGTCGATGGACCAATGACATGCTAGACAACATGATTCATGCTTAGTAATAATTATTTAGATTGAAGTGTGTTTTATATGTGTAGGATTAACTACGATAGCAAGACATAAAGCAAAATGAAATCCTAGAGTCAAGAACATGATTTCGTTGGGAGTTCGAGAGTTCGTCAGAAGTTCTATCGGAATTGATCGAGAAGTCCATGAGCTTGCCAAAGAAGCTCGTCGGAACTCGCCAAGAAGATCATCGTGAAGTCTAGGAGCTTGCCGGGAGTCCACTAGAACATTGTCGAGAGATCGTCCAAAGTTCGTCGGAAGATTGTTGGAAGGAACCTAGACTTAAGGACTTGTTTAGCTTAGTAAATATCTTAAATTTTGTAGTTAACATATAATTAGGATTGGAATTGGGCCAACCCAATTAGGGGCCAATTAGGCCCATGTATGGACTGTGTTGGGCCAAGTGAAAGGCCCAAACAATGATCCAACAAGTGGCACCATCGTGGCACAGTCTCCGAGACTATGTCAGGTGGTAGTACCACCAGTCTAAGTGGTGGTACCACCTAGTGTCAATGTCAGGTAGTGGTACTGCCAGACTGGGCGGTGGTACCGCCCAGTTGATGGGAATATATCGTGGAAATAACCTTTGTATAGGAACAAATACTAGAAGACTGGAATACGCAGCGGAATTAAATGGAAACACAATCAAACAGAACACCAAGATATACGTGGAAAACCCCTTCAATGTGAAGGGTAAAAACCACGGGGCAAACTAGAGATAATCCACTATGAGAATAATGAATATACAAATCTCAATCTCTTGCCCAAAACCCTAGTAACAACCACAAGAGAATAACTGGGATACAAGGATCACGTCACTGCTCACAATATCTAAAACCTCCCCAAGTAATCATAGCAAGAGTCTACTATAGATTCGATCTAACCTGAGATGAGAACACTGCTAGATGATTGAGAATAGTCTCTCTGCGTTGTCCTTGTCTTCTTCCCTTTCTTTCTCTTGTTTTTCTGCCCTTCTTCTCCTCTTTGCTACTGCGAGGATGATCTGCGTTGCTGCCCTCATTGCTGCCTCTTTCTGCATTTTTTCCGCCCCTAAAACGCAGCCACCACTCCCCCCTAATCTTAATTAGGGTTAGGTTAAGAGGGGGTGTGGGCTGTGGGCTGCCCAAGCCCACTATGGGCTGAATATGTGGGCTGCCAGCCCAACAACCTCCCCCTTCAGCCCATAAGGGAGGCTGTCTCATGACTCCTCAATGTGAAGCCATGCCGACCAGCTGTCGGCATATCTCCTGTCTTTCTTTTGGTAAGGTCTTCGTCAACATGTCTGCTCCGTTGTCATCTGTATGAACTTTCTGAAGTTGCAACTGCTTCTCTTCAAATACATTTCGAATCCAGTGGTATCTGACATCTATATGCTTTGACTTGGAATGAAACATTGGGTTCTTACATAAATGGATGGCACTCTGGCTGTCACAATGCACCACATAATTTTCCTGTTTCAGCCTCAATTCTTGTAAGAATTCTTTCATCCATAACATTTCTTTGCATACCTCTATAGCAGCAATATATTCTGCTTCTGTGGTAGAGAGAGCAATACACCTTTGCAACCTGGATTGCCATGACACAGCTCCCCCTGCAAAAGTAAGTACATAACCTGAAGTAGACTTCCTCGTATCTATATCTCTTGCCATATCTGCATCTGTGTAACCTGTCAACACAGGTGGTCCACCTCCAAAGCTTAAACAAACCTTAGAGCTCCCTTTGAGATATCTAAAAATCCACTTCACTGCTGCCCAGTGCTCTTTACCTGGATTTGCAAGAAATCTGCTAGTAACACCCACTGCATATGCGATGTCCGGCCTCGTACATACCATCGCGTACATTAAACTTCCAACTGCTGAAGCATAAGGAATCTTTTGCATTTTCTCCTTCTCCTCATCACTTGACGGACTCTGTTCTGAGCACAACTTGAAGTGACCTGCAAGAGGAGAACGAACTGGTTTTGCATTGCTCATACTGAATCTTTCCAATACCTTTTCAATGTACTTCTCCTGTGACAACCAAATCTTCTTATTTTTCCTATCACGAGAAATCTACATACCCAGTATTTGCTTTGCTGGCCCCATGTCCTTCATTGCAAAAGACTCACTCAGTTCCTTCTTCAACCTGTCAATGTTAGACATATCTTTTCCAAGAATAAGCATGTCATCAACATAAAGTAAGAGAATAATAAAATCCTCACCAAACCATTTGATATACACACAATGATCTGAAGCCGTTCTTTTGTATCCATTTTCTATCATAAATGAATCAAACTTTCTGTACCACTGTCTTGGAGCTTGCTTCAGCCCATACAAGCTCTTCTTCAACTTACAGACAAAGTTCTCTTTGCCTTTGACTTTGAAGCCTTCTGGTTGCTCCATATAAATTTCCTCCTCCAAATCCCCATGAAGGAAAGCTGTCTTCACATCTAACTGCTCAACCTCCAAGTCCTGGCTAGCAGCAATACCAAGAGCAACACGAATAGAAGACATTTTAACAACAGGAGAAAATATATCTTCAAAGTCAATACCTTTCTTTTGAGACCAAAGCCTTTCACAACCAATCTAGCTTTGTACTTTGGTTGAGAACAATATTCTTGAGTCTTCAACCTGAAAACCCACTTGTTCTTCAAGGCCTTCATTCCATTTGGTAGCAGTACCAAATCATAAGTGTGGTTCTTCTGAAGAGCATCCATCTCTTCCTGCATAGCAACTAACCACTTCTCTTTCTGCTCACTTTCAACTACTTCCTGGTAACTCTCTGGTTCACCTGCATCAGTAAGTATCACATACTTTTCCTGTAGAGTATCTTCTGGAAGGTTGACATTGTCTAGAAGATCTTCTCAACTGAGGTTCTGTTGGAACTTGCTCTCCAACTTCTTCTTGCTCAACATGTCCTGCAGGTAGATCAACATTAGGCTCTACACTATCTTCCTGCACATCTCCCCCATCACCCTGATATACTGGAGGAGTAACTGGGTCACAATCTGCTAATCCTTCTGCAGAAGTCTTGGCCGGTGTCTTCTTCTTCAAATCCTCAAAGGTTTGATCCTCAAAGAAGACCACATCTCTGCTCCTGAACACCTTCTGCTTTTCTGGATCCCAAAGCCTGTAACCAAACTGATCATGTGAGTAACCAAGAAAAATACATTCTTTAGACTTACCATCCAGCTTGGACCTCTCATTATCTGGAACATGTGCAAATGCACGACAACCAAACACTCTCAAATGCTTGTAGGAAACAACTTTTCCTGACCATACGTGCTCTGCAACATCACCATCTAGGGCTGTACATGGTGATAAGTTGATCACATCAACTGCAGTCCTCAAAGCCTCATCCCAAAACCTTTTGGGTAGCTTGGCCTGTGAAAGCATACATCTGATCTTTTCCATGATGGTGCGGTTCATCCTCTCTGCAATAGCATTATGCTGAGGTGTACCAGGAACTGTCATCTCATGTTGGATCCCATGTGACCTGCAATAATCATTAAACAATCCTGTATACTCACCACCATTATCTGATCTTATGCATTTCAATTTCCTTTCTGTCTCCCTTTCAACCCTGGCATGAAATTCTTTGAAAACATTAATCACCTGATCTTTAGTCTTCAAAGCATAGGCCCAAACTTTCCTGGAAAAATCATCTATAAAAGTAACAAAATAAAGTGCACCACTGATACCAATAACATCAACAGATCCACCAGGAGTTTTTGTCCTCAAAGGACCACATACATCTGTATAAACACGGTCTAAGGCATGCATTTTTCTAGACAAAGCAGGGCTAGCAAATGAAACTCTGTGTTGTTTACCAGCCAAACAATCAATACAAGGGTTTAGATGTATACCTCTGAGATCTGGTAATACCTCTCTCTTGGAAAGAGCTTGCAGCCCCTTCTCGCTCATGTGTCCCAGTCGCCTATGCCACAACTCCATGCTGAAGTCTTTCTCTGTAGCATTTAACTGCTCACCATAAGCTTTAGCCTGCAACCTGTACAAAGTATGACATTTCTTTCCACTAGCTATAACAAGAGAACCCTTACTGAGCTTCCATTGCCCTCTGTGAAATCTGCTTTCATAGTCTTCATCATCTAGTCTTCCAACTGAAATTAAATTCAGCCTCAAGTCAACCACATGCCTCACATCCTTAAGCACCAACTTGCAGCCAAGGTTGGTCTTTAAATGGATATCACCCATTCCAATGATGTCTGCTGTGCCATAGTTACCCATCTTGACAACACCAAAATTTCCAGACCTGTATGTAGAAAAAAACTCCCTCCGTGGTGTAGCATGATAAGAAGCACCTGTGTCAATCACCCACTCAAGATCCTGACACACACAAGAAAAAATATCATCAGAAGGAGACAAAATCAAATAATCACCATCCTGCACTGTAGCTGTAGTATTATCTTTTGACTCTGTAGACTCCACTTCTTTTCCCTTTTTCTTGCTCTTCTTAGGTTGCTTACATTGGTTCTTGTAATGTCCTTTCTCACCACAGTTATAGCAAACAATATCTTTTCTTAATCTTAACTTGCTCCTACCTATGCGTGAACTGCTTCTAGACTTTGACCTTCCTCTGTTCTCTGAGATAAGTGCCTGTGAATCATTCTGAGATGTTGCTGAACTCTTCCTTCTCAACTCCTCATTCAACAAACTACTTATTACTTGACTCATGGTGACAACACCATCTGGCGCAGAATTACTGAGGGAAACCACCAGTGTCTCCCAACTTTCTGGTAATGAACTGAGAAGTAACAATGCCTGCAACTCATCATCAAGAGACATTTTCATAGAGGATAACTGGTTAGTAATACTCTGCATTTCATTCAAATGCTCAGCAATAGAAGCACCCTCTCTATATTTTAGGTTCACAAGTTTTCTGATCAAAAAAGCTTTGTTGCCAGCTGTTTTTCTTTCATAGAGACTTTCCAACTTTTTCCAAAGAGAATATGCAGAAATTTCAGTAGAAACATGGTGAAAGACACTATCATCAAGCCACTGTCGAATAAACCCAACTGTTTTTCGATCTAACCTCTTCCACTCATCATCTGTCATAGTTGTGGGTTTTGCACTATCCCCCTGCAAAGGTCCATACAAATCTTTGCAATACAAGAGATCTTCCATTCTTGGTTTCCATATCATCCAATTATTTCCATTTAAACTAATCATGCGAGAAACATTACTAGCCTCCATGTTCAAATACAAATTAAATCACTACAACCCCGCTCTGATACCAGTTGATGGGAATATATCGTGGAAATAACCTTTGTATAGGAACAAATACTAGAAGACTGGAATACGCAGCGGAATTAAATGGAAACACAATCAAACAGAACACCAAGATATACGTGGAAAAACCCTTCAATGTGAAGGGTAAAAACCACGGGGCAAACTAGAGATAATCCACTATGAGAATAATGAATATACAAATCTCAATCTCTTGCCCAAAACCCTAGTAACAACCACAAGAGAATAACTGGGATACAAGGATCACGTCACTGCTCACAATATCTAAAACCTCCCCAAGTAATCATAGCAAGAGTCTACTGTAGATTCGATCTAACCTGAGATGAGAACACTGCTAGATGATTGAGAACAGTCTCTCTGCGTTGTCCTTGTCTTCTTCCCTTTCTTTCTCTTGTTTTTCTGCCCTTCTTCTCCTCTTTGCTGCTGCGAGGATGATCTGCATTGCTGCCCTCATTGCTGCCTCTTTCTGCGTTTTTTCCGCCCCTAAAACGCAGCCACCACTCCCCCCTAATCTTAATTAGGGTTAGGTTAAGAGGGGGTGTGGGCTGTGGGCTGCCCAAGCCCACTATGGGCTGAATATGTGGGTTGCCAGCCCAACACCAGTGTCAGTGCTGCAAGCGGTGGTACCGCCAGGACCCGGGAAATATGGGATGAGACCTTTTTAGGCTCCAAGTTTGAATCAACTTGAGGCCTATAAATATTCCTCTCATCCCTGGTTAACACACACAAGCATTAAGAGTGAAAAAGAAAAGAAACGCTGTTGTAATCTTGTGTGAACTCCTCTCCTTCTTCTAAGTGTTAAAATAATTTGAGAGATGAGTAAGTGGGGGTATAAGGGCTATCTCCTAAACTCGATAAAAGGAGAAAGAGCTGTAAAAGGTGGTTGGTCTTAACTTATTGAAGGAAGATCGATAGTCGATGTCGGTGGCCTCGACGGAAGAGGAATCGGCGAAGTGGATGTAGGTCACGACGATCGAACCACTATAAAATTCTGGTTTGTATTTACTTTGAGTAACTTACTTTCATAGCAAACTGCTTCACCTTCTTATTACTTCCAATACTCTTACGAATACACTTTTAAAGTTAATACCTTTACAAAACAGTTTTCGTCGGAAATAGATTTAATCAAAACGAAAGATTTCAGAACCAACGTAGTTTTACCACTGCACTAATTCACCCCCCCCCTCTTAGTGCTGACCTTTTCCTAACATTGACGACATCTATAAACTAGGTATACATGTCTTGAATGGTCTCACTTGGTTTCATACAGAACAATTCATAACTATGAACCAAAAGCTTGATTTTTGACTCCTTAATCCTACTTGTGCCTTCAAGTGTGATTTCAAGTGTATGCCAAATGTTATAAGCTGTTTCACAAATAGAAACTCTATTAAATTCATTTTTATTTAAAGCACAAAACAAAGCATTCATAGCTTTGGCATTCAAAGAGAAAGTCTTCTTCTCCAAGTCATTCCATTCGCTTATTGGAAGAGAAGACTTTTGAAATATGTTTTCAATGATATTGCATAACTTGAAGTTCATAGAAATTAAGAAGATCTTCATCCTAGTTTTCTAATACGAGTAATCCGTCCCATTGAACATGGGAGGATGAGTGATAGAATGACTCTTTTGATTGTCGGTAAAAGCCATCTCTCTTGGGTTTTAAACCAAATCAAGAGTAACCGAACTCTAAAACCAATTGTTAGGATCGAGTCGGCACTAAGAGGGGGGGTGAATTAGTGTAGTGGATAAAAAACTTCGGTTTAAAATTCTTCATACGTTAGAAAACCGTTCTCCGAAGATAACTTGAAAGCGTGTTTGTTTGTAGGGTAGTGAAAGTCAAGTAAGGAAGAAGTGAATCAATTGCAAAGTAAGTAAATGACAATAATAAAAATGCAAACCAGAATTTATAGTGGTTCAGTCATTGTGACCTACATCCACTTTTGATTCCTCCTCCGTTGAGGTCATCGGCATCCACTAATGGTCTTCCTTCAGAAAGCGAAGACACACTACCTTTTTATAGCTCTTTCTCCTTTTCACAGGTTTAGGAGATAACCTTTATAATCCTCACACCTCTCTTAAATGATTACAACACTAGAAAGGGAGGAGGACTCTTTACACTTTTATAACACTTTTAACACCCCAAGATTTTAAGATATTGTTGACACTTTTATGCCCTTTCATGCAGAAAAGATTTATAGGCCTCCAATGGCTTCAGAATTAGAGCCAAAAAGTATCACATCCTTGAATTTCGGGGTACTAATGGTACCACCGCCATTATTGGGCGATACTATCGCCTACAGACTAACACTAGGTGGTACCACCACTTAGTCTAGGCGGTACCACCGCTTGACAAAGCTTCGAAGACCGAGCTCTAGCGGTACCACCACTTGACAAGGTGGTACCATTGCTTGATAGCATTAATTGCTAGTGGTACCACCACCCAAAGCATTAATTGCTATAGTCCCAAGCGGTGCCTCCGCCGGTCGTGACTTTAGGTGCTGAATGGGCTATTCAACCGGCATAATTCAGCCCTGTTAAGGGCCCAATTGGCCCCTAACTGAGTTAGTGGGATTATCTGTTAATCCTTACTCAACTTATGGTCTAACTACAATTAAGGCAAACAATCTCTATCTGGTATGTCGATTGTTCTCTTGGTGAACCTTCGGTAAACTTCTTGGCGAACTTCCGGCGAACTCCCACCCAACAAACTCTTTGCGAAGTCTCAGTGAACTTCCGATGAACTCTTGGCGAGCTCCCGACAAACTCTTGGCGAGCTTCTGATAAACTTATGGTACATCATCCAAATTTTTGACGTATCGTCCGATCTTTGACTCCGGCTCAACATCTGCTTTGTGCCTTACCGCTATCGTAGTTAATCCTACATAGTTATCTTAATGTATAGATTAGATCAAACAATTTACTAATTGATTTCATTATCTATATTCGAGATTCAACACTGTATACCCATCCATATGATGGAGGTAGTTGGTCTTATAGCTGCTCATATGGTTGTAAGAAAATCTAGGGGCAACATCACATGTGTAGCAGAAAAACAGAAAGATTTCCCAAAAAGGTGTTCGTCATTAGGTGAAGATTGGTGTGAAAATCCACAAAATCGAAAACTGCATATTTGAAAGATTGTGTTTTACTTAGGGAGATCGTATAACCTTGAATCCCTGTAGATCTGTAGGAGAGGATAAAGGAAGTTAAGCACACTCTTCTCTATCGGTGATCTACACAGTAGGGCTACGACGATGCTCCTCAAATCTCTAGGCTTGCTATCTAAGGAGGAGAAGGGGAGAGGAAAATAGGAGATGACAACCAAGAGAAGCTCTAGCCTATGAGCCTTTGGTTCTCTCTGTTAGGATCAAGTTGGCACTAAGAGGGGGGGGGGGGTATGTGTGTTGAGAAATCTTAGGGGGCGATATCACATGCGCAGCGGAAGAACAAGAAAACAAAATCCCCAATTTCCTAAAAACATGTTCGTCAAAGTGCGAAGATTGGTGCGCAAAAATCTACGAAATAAATTATGTATAGAATAGATTGTGTTACCTAGGGAGATCGTATATCTCTGTTTCTAAGCACAATGTCCACACATAAGTTATCCTCTAGGACCATTCCTAGACCTGTGAGTTTCTCTATCCACTCAATCATCTTTAGGACATGGTTATGAATCGGTGTCCCCTAAGTCATCCAAGCGCGGAAGAGGCTCTTAGATATCTCATATTGTTGAGTACTTCCCTGTTCCTCAAACAATTTATAGACATATAGGAGAATGGATCTGACATCCATCTTTTCATGTTGTCTCTGTAACTCAGGAGTTATAGAGCCTAACATGTAACACTGAGTAAGGGTGGAGTCATCAATGTACTTCATGTAGCGAGTGATTTCATCCTCACTTGCCCCTTCCTTGGGCGTAGGCATCACTGTATCAAGGATATATGCGATTTTCTCCACCGTGAGAATAATTCTCAAGTTACGGAGCCAATCCGTATAATTTGGACCAATGAGGTGGTTGACACAAGTATGTCACGTAAGGGATTAGAAAGCGACATTTTCTGAAAATAAAGATGTAGTAGAAATGAATAACATGCAGATTTTATAAGAAATAAACAATCAAGATATAGACTTCTATCTTAATATGCTCCCACTAGTTTACTAGCGAGTCACATGACACCCTCAGTACGTGAAACGGAAGTCTCCAGCAGACTTCTAGTAGAGATCAAGATCCAATCAGCGTCTTAGTGTAACCTCGAGGGACTCGACCAATCACACTAAGCCCAAAAGGTAGACAACTCTTGCCGATCACAACTCCTTATGATTCCCGTCCTGTTCGACCTTCGAATCACCATGGTCTCGAGGGACTCAACCAACCTTGATGTTCGATTAAGTCAACACATTCGTTATAGGATGAGTCAGATTTAATGATATACCCTCGAGGGACTCGACCAAACATACCATGTCCTTAGGTCACCGGTGATATTCTAATGTTGTAGATAAGATAGCAAATCGCAATATAGGTGAGCCTCGAGAGACTCGACCAACTCAACCTACACTAAGAATCAGTTCCTACCTATAACGATGGAAGGCCACATGGGTTAAACTAATTATCTCATGTTTACCGACTTAATATTGTCGAGAGAGAGGTTTCTATAATTTGGTCTCCTAATATGACATGTCACACATATACATATTTAATATATATCTATATCACATGCAAATATATATATATATATATATATATATATATATATATATATATATATATATATATATCTAGTAGATGTAAAAATAATCACACTAGATTATCATGGATCATAGCCTAATGTCATCAGGCCCGAGCCAGTAGGCCTAATCACTCACATCAAGATCTATGTGTGCAATGGTGCATCTCCATGCCCTGTGACCGTCCATCTTATCCTCATCGGTTCTGTCGACATCTCGATACTGTTAGGAAAGGGTTCGACATTAAGAGGGGGGATGAATTAGTGCAACGGTAAAATCATATCTTCAAAATCGTTTTGTTTCGATAAAACTGATTCTGATGAAAACCGTTTCATAAAGATCTTAACTTTGAAGACATACGAAAAAGTATTGAAGGTAGTAAACAATTAAAGAGGTTTGTAGTTAAAGTAAATTACTTAAGACGTAAATGCAAACCAGATTTTACAGTGGTTCAATCGTCGTGTCCTACATCCACTTTGCCGATTCCTCTTCCTTCGAGGCCACCGACATCCACTATCGGTCTTCCTTTAATAGGCGAAGACCAACCACCTTTTACACCCCTCTTCTCCTTTTCATAGGTTTAGGAGACAACCCTTACAACCACTCACACTCCTCTTACAAAATTCTAAACTTAGAGTGGAGGAGGGAATTTCTAAAGAGATTGCAACAGCGTTTTCTCACTTTTGAATACTCTATGCTTGTGTGCTTTAACTAGGGATGAGAGGGGTATTTATAGGCTTCAAGTTGATTCAAACTTGGAGCCTAAAACTTTCCCATCCCAGGATCCTTGGGAATGGGTGGTACCATCGCCTAATGTCAGTCTGACACTGACACTACCCTGGGCAGTACCATCGCGTAGTCTAGCGGTACCTGCTAGTCATAGGTGCCCAGCAAACCAATCACGTGAGTGATGGCACGTGTGACTTGATACAAAATCTTTTTACTTATTATATTTTGGCATATATCACTTTATAACTATTGCATATATGCATATATATATTATGATGTCCTTGGATTTATGCAATGGGAATCGGATCGTGATGAGATCACGATAATGAGATCGATTCACCTTTAAACATAGATCCTAAATAATCCCGATCATAGGTTACTCGAGAGGGACATCATGATAACCGGACAGACTGGTGTGTTGTATACCCGTCCATATGATGGATGCAGCTGGTCTCATAGCTGCTTGTGTAGGGGCACTAGGGATACAGTACAAGTGCTCATTGGAGAATGAGTTCACTGATTGATCCGCTTATGGAATGCTGGATGGTTGATGATGCCTTATTGTCAGACAGTAATTCTGTAGTCCTAGTGGTGTATCTGGTCCTTAGACTTGAGACTCCAAGGATATCCTATATGAGTGCTCCACTCTTTGATACAAGACTTATAGGTTTGGCTATCCCAGATCTAGTACAGCTGGTCATTGGGAGTGGTAGTCGACCTTACAAGGGCTATTGAGTGTCGATAGAGGATCATCCACTCTCGACGTCATGAGAGAAATATCCCATGTGTTCTTGCTCAGACAAATCCTTGGCCAGGGTCATTCGGGTTGAGAAAGAAAAAGTTCTCCGGGAGAATCTGATTAGAGCGAGACTCGAGTAGAAACCATATGGGTCTGACAGCACCATGCTCAATATATGGTCTCTGGGATATTAGATGGATGAGGGACTATCGGTACATCGTAACTGAGGATAGATAGGTCCAATGGATTGGATTCCCCTGTATCGTTTGGGGACTACGACATAGTAGCCTAGTACGTCCGTAGTCGATGAGTCGAGTGAATTATTATAGAGATAATAATTCACTAAGTTAGAAGGAGTTCCGATAGGTATGACTCACGGCTAGCTCGATATTGGGCCTAGAGGGTCACACGCATATGGTAGGTATTGCGATGAGTAGAGGTTCGGATATGAGATATCCGCCGGAGCCCTTGTCTTATTAGATGCATATCCAATACCCACTAGGAGAGGATCCATTAGGGTTTGACAGGGGGCCTCTATAAATAGGAGGGATTCAGAGCCTCAAAGGCTTGAGCCTTTGCTTGCCTCTCCTATTCTCTTCCCCTCTCTAGCTCAGAGCAGGCCTGGAGTTTTGAGGAGCATCATCGTAGCCCTATTGTGTGGATCACCGCTAGAGAAAAGGTCGCTTGACCTCCTTCACCGTCTCCTAAAGATATGCAAGGAAACAAGGATATACGATCTCCCTAGGTAACATAATCTACTCTATACGCAGTATTAAATTTTACGGATTTTGCGCACCAATCTTCGCACAACGACGAACATCTCCTTGGGAATCGGGGATTTTATTTTTCTTGTTCTTCCGCTGCGCATGTGATGTCGTCCCAAGATTCCCCAACGGTGGTATCAAAGCTAGGTTGTTCGTGCAATAGATTAGTTTTGAACTGCATGTGTTGTGTTTTGGAGAAGCTTTTGACATCAAAATCGTTGATGCAAAAGCAAAAAAAGGCAGCAACTATTGCTGCCCTTGCTGCCATCGTAGATGGCAGCACTGCCATGTGCGTGCAGGCAGGCAGCCTGTAGTAGCAGCCATAAGGCCGCGCGCGTGCAGGTAGGGGTTGCCTGCACGTAGGGCCGTAGGCAAGGCGGCCACCTGTGCGGGCACTACAACTGCACGCAAGGGCAGCGACGCTTGTGGCCGCTGCTCTCGCGGGCAATAACCCCACAGGGGCGGTCGCCCGGCGAGGCAGCACCGCCTGCGGGCGCTGCCTAGCGAGTAGAACCGCCCGAGGAGGGGGCGACGTCCATAGAGGCACCCGCCCGCGGAGGCGACGACGCCCGCGGGGGTGCCCAACTTTAGGGGCAACGCCGCCAGTGGGCGTGCCGCTTGCAGGCGAGGGCAGCGACCCCGCCCTTCGCCACATAGCTCACTGCCGGCAAGGTGGCGGCGGTGGTGACAGCGGCAACAGTAGGGGAGGATGAGGGCATTAGAGTTTTTTGGGTAAAAGGATAGTTTTACCCCTCAAAATTTGAGAAATTCTAGTTTTTATCTTTTGTCTAAATTATGAAAATACCCCCAGGAATTAAGAAATTCCCTATATGTCCTTGATTTCATAAAATATTAATTAATTTAAAGGTTTAGTTGATTACTATTTTTATTATTATCTAGTAGTCCTACATGATGATGATTATTTATACATGTGATGTATGATGTGTAGACGGATGATCATGGACCGTGTGATGTGTGCACTCGTGATTATTATTATTGGGATCTGCGAGCCTCCATTATATTTCTCGTTTATTGTCGGGCCTGCGTGCTTATGATTAAGTTGTAATCACATGAGGAGGCACAGCGGGAGAGTGGATGCGATAGCGGGACCCACGAGACGGACGATCGCGATGCATGAAGATGCATCGAGATGTCGACGGAACCGACGAGGATGAGATGGATGATCACAGGGCATGAAGATGCACCATTGCACACATAGATCTTGATGTGAGTGATTAGGCCCACTAGCTCGGACCTAATCACATTAGGTTGTGGTCCATGATCATCTGGTGTGATTGCTTATACACATACTAGATATGTATATATATTTACGTGCAATGTAGATATATATTAAATATGTATATGTGTGATATGTCATATTAGGAGACTAAATCATAGAAACATCTCTCATGATAATATTAATCGGTAAACGTGAGGCAATTAGATTGACCCACATGGCCTTCCATTGTTATAAGTAGGAACCGATTCCCGGTGTAGGTTGAGTTAGTCGAGTCCCTCGAGACTCACCTATATCGCGATTCGCTATCTTGCTTATGACATAGCGATGTCACCGGTGACTTAAGGACATAGTATGCTTCGTCGAGTCCCTCGAGGGTATATCATCAAATCAAACTCATCTTATAACGAAGGTGTTGACTTAACCGAGTATCATGGTTGGTCGAGTCCCTCGAGACCATGGTGATTCGGAGGCCAAACAAGATGGGAATCACAAGGAGTTATGATCGGCAAGAGTTGCCTACCTTTTAGGCTTAATGTGATTGGTCGAGTCCCTCGAGGTTACATTGAGACGTTGATTGGATCCTGATCCCCACTAGAAGTCTGCCGTAGACTTCTGTTTCACGTGCTGAGAGTGTCGTGTGACTCGCTAGTAAAATAGTGGGAGCATATTAAGATAAAAGTCCATATCTTGATAGTTTATTTCTTGCAAAACCTGCATGTTATTCATTTCTGCTGCATCTTTATTTCAGAAAATGTCACTTTCAAATCCCTTATGTGGCATACTTGATGTCAACCGCCTCACTGGTCCAAATTATATGGATTGGCTCCGTAACTTGAGAATTATTCTCACAACGGAGAAAATCATGTACGTCCTTGATACAGTGATGCCTACGCCCGAAGAAGGGGCAAGCGAGGATGACATCGCTCGCTATGTAAAGTACATTGATGACTCCACTCTTGCTCAGTGCTATATGTTGGGCTCTATGACTAGTTACAGAGACAACATGAAAAGATGGATGTCAGATCCATTCTCCTACATGTCCGTAAATTGTTTGAGAAACAATGAAGGACTCAACGATATGAGATATCCAAGAGCCTCTTCCGCACTAGGATGACTAAGGGGACACTAGTTCAGAACCATGTCCTAAAGATAATTAAGTGGATAGAGAAACTCATAGGTCTAGGAATGGTCCTAGAGGATAACTTGTGTGTGGACATTGTGCTTCAGTCACTACCATATTCCTTTTCACAGTTCATAATGAATTTTAATATGAACAAGCTTGAGGTGCCTCTCCCAGAGCTCCTCAATATGTTGAGGGAGGCAGAGAGTACTATTAAGAAAGTGAAGCCAATTCTCTACACTGGTGAGACCAGAAAAAAAGGAAAGCAGAAAGGTCCCTTAAGAAGGGAAAGGGCAACGACAGACCAGGTAAAGCAAAGGTTGCTAAGAAAGACCCAGCAAAGGACAAAGGCCAATGCTTCCACTGTGGTAAAGATAGGCACTGGAAGAGGAACTACAAAGAGTACCTTGCAGAAAGGGTGAAACAAAAGCTTGATGAAGTTTCAGGTACTTTCATGATTAATCTCCATTTGTCAGACTCTTATGATAACACTTGGGTATTGGATACCGGTAGTGCTTATCATATATGCAATTCGTTGCAGGTTCTGGAAAGGCCTAGGTGACTAGAGAGAGGCGAGATGGATCTCAAGATGGGTAATGGAGCAAAAGTTACTGTAGTAGCTGTTGGCGAGGTCACCCTACATCTGCCTGGTGGAGCTTCTATTGCATTAGATGCATGTTATTTTGTTCCTTCTATTATCAAAAACATTATCTTGATTTCATGTTTGACAGTTAGTGGATATAAATTAGTTTTTGGGAACAATGGTTGTTCGATATTATTAGATAATAAGATCATCACGAAAGGGACATTGCATAATGGTTTATTTATGCTAGACACTACTCCACATATCATGAATGTGAATGCGTCCAAGAGGAAACGAGATTAGATGAATAGTGCATACCTGTGGCATTGTAGGCTAGGTCACATCCATGAAGGAAGGATTCAAAAGTTGCTAAATGATGGATATTTAGATCCATTCGACTATGTGTCATATGCAACTTGCGAGCCTTGCCTTCATGGAAAACTGACCAACTCTCCATTTAGTGGAATTAGATAGAGAGCCACTAAGCTGTTGGAACTCATACATAGTGATGTATGTGGACCCATGTCAACTCATGCCATTGGTGATTACTCCTACTTCATTACCTTTACTGATGATTTCTCAAGGTATGGATATGTGTACTTAATGAAGTACAAGTCCGAGACCTTTGAGAAATTCAGAGAGTATAAGAATGAGGTGAGAACCAGACTGGAAAGAGTATCAAAACTCTTCGATCAAATCGAGGAGGTGAGTACTTAAGTATAGAGTTTACTCAGTTCCTTAAGGACCATGGGATATTATCCCAATGGACACCTCCTTATACACCTCAACTCAATGGTGTCTCTGAAAGGAGAAATCGTACGCTATTAGATATGGTACCGTCCATGATAAGTTTTGCTGACCTACCCATCTCATTCTAGGATATGCCCCAGAAACCACAACTTACCTTCTGAATAGAGTTTCAACTAAGTCAGTAGTGTCTACGTTAAAAGACACAACCCCGATAAGTTGGGGCTGATCTTAAGGTTATTAAAATTTGGGGCTGCCCTGCCTACGTTAAAAGACACAACCCCGATAAGTTAGAATCGAGGACAGAGCGATGCAAATTTGTGGGATACCCCAAGGAAACTTATGGGTATTATTTCTATCATCTAGAGGACCAAAAGGTCTTTGTATCTAAGAGAGCAGTGTTCCTTGAGAAGGAACACATTCTTGGCAGAGATAGTGGGAGCATGATAGAGTTGAGCAAGGTTGGAGAACCAAGCTCAAGCACCACTCTACAGCCCGAGTCTGTTCAGGTACCTAATACACAAGTTTCAACTTTACATAGGTCTGATAGAGTATCCCATCCTCCTGAGAGATATATGAGACATATTAAAGGAGAGGATGTTGAGGATATTAATACTTAGACCTACGAGGAGGCTATTATGAGTATAGACTCTAGGAAGTGGCAAGAAGCCATGAATTTTGAGATGGATTCTATGTACTCCAATAAGGTTTGGAATCTAGTTGATGCGCCCGAAGGTATTGTACCCATCGGTTACAAGTGGATCTTTAAGAAAAAGATCGGAGTAGATGGAAAGGTAGAGACCTATAAAGCAAGGCTAGTGGCTAAGGGGTATCGTTAAAGGCAAGGTGTTGATTATGACGAAACCTTCTCACCCGTAGCAATGCTAAAATCCATTAGAATTCTATTAGCTATTGCAGCACACTATGATTATAAGATCTAGCAGATGGATGTGAAAACCGCATTCCTCAATGGGAACCTCGAAGAGGAGGTGTATATGATATAACCTGAGGGATTCGTGTCCAAGAACTGCCCAGATAAGGTGTGTAGGTTGCTTAGATCCATTTATAGACTAAAGCAAGCTTCCCGAAGTTGGAACATAATATTTGATGAGGCAATCAGATCTTATGACTTTGTTAAGAACGAAGATGAGCCTTGTATATATAGGAAGGTAAGTGGGAGCGCTATCACCTTTTTGGTGTTATATGTGGATGACATCCTGATCATCGGGAATGACGTAGGAATGCTATCAACAGTAAAGGCTTGGTTATCTAGACACTTCTCCATGAAGGACTTAGGGGAAGCATCCTATATCTTGGGGATTCAAATCTATAGAGATAGATCTAAGAGGATGCTTGGCTTGTCCCAGTCTAGGTACATAGAAACCATTATCAAAAGGTTTGGCATGGAAAATTCCAAGAGAGGTCTCATACCGATGAGACATGGGATATCGCTTTCTACGAGTATGTCCCTAAAGACTCCAGAAGAAATGGCGAACATGGATATGATACCTTATGCCTTAGCAATAGGGTCTATCATGTATGTCATGCTATGTACTAGGCCTGATATAGCACATGCTCTGAGTGTCACGAGCAGGTATCAGGCAGATCCAGGCTTCAAGCACTAGAAAGTAGTAAAGTATATCCTTAAGTACTTGAGAAAGACTAAGGATCTTTTACTAGTATATGGAGGTAGTAGCCTTAAGGTTGAAGTCTACACAGACTCAAGTTTTTAGTCTAATGTTGATGATAGCAAGTTAAATTCGGGGTACGTGTACACCTTGAATGGAGGAGCAGTGTGCTGGAAGAGTTCCAAGCAAGATACTACTACTGACTCGACCATAGAGGCGGAGTACATTGCTGCATTAGATACAGCAAAGGAGGGAATCTGGGTGAAGAAGTTCATCACAGATTTAGGAGTCGTGCCGAGTAGTGAGGAGCCGATCTCCTTATATTGCGACAACAACGGGGCTATTGCTCAAGCGAAGGAATCTAGGTCTCATAAAAAATCTAAGCATGTTCTAAGGAAGTTCCATCTTATCAGAGAGATCGTAACCCGAGGAGATGTAGTAGTGGAAAGAGTTCCATCCGAAGATAATATTGTAGATCCACTAACAAAACTATTGTCTCAGATTGTCTTTCAGCGTCATAAGGGTCTGATGGGCATCAGACACATAGGTGATTGACTTTAGGTCAAGTGGGAGATTGCTAGTCATAGGTGCCCAACAAGCCAATCACGTGAGTGATGGCACGTGTGACTTGATACAGAATCTTTTTGCTTATTATATTTTAGCATATATCACTTTATAACTATTGCATATATGTATATATATATTGTGATGTCCTTGGATTTGTGCAATGGGAATCGGATCGTGATGAGATCACGATAATTAGATCGATTCACCTTTAAACACAAATCCTAAATAATCTCAGTCATAGGTTACTCGAGAGGGACATCATGATAACCGGACAGACTTTGTGTTGTATACCCGTCCATATGATGGATGCAGTTGGTCTCATAGTTGCTCGTATAGGGACACTAGGGATATAGTACAGGTATTCATTGGAGAATAGTTCACTGATTGTTCCACTTACGGAATGCTGCATGGTTGATGATGCCTTATTGTTAGACAGCGATTCCGTAGTCCTAGTGGTGTATCTGGTCCTTAGACTTGAGACTCTAAGGATGTCCTGTATGAGTGCTCCACTCTTTGATACCAGACTTATAGGTTTGGATGTCTCAGATCTAGTACAGTTGATTATTGGGAGTGGTAGTCGACCTTATGAGGGCTATTGAGTGTCGATAGAGGATCATCCACTCTCGGCGTCATGAGAGGAATATCCCATGTGTTCTTGCTCAGACAAATCCCTAGCTAGGGTCATTCGGGTTGAGAGAGAAAGAGTTTTCCGAGAGAATCCGATTAGAGCGAGACTCGAGTAGAAATTGTATGGGTCTGATAGCACCATGCTCGATATATGGTCTCTGGGATATTAGATGGATGAGAGACTATAGGTACACGGTAATTGAGGACAGACAGGTCCAATGGATTGAATTCCCCTGTATCGTTTGGGGACTACAGTGTAGTGGCCTAGTACGTCCGTAGTCGATGAGTCGAGTGAATTATTACAGAGATAATAATTCACTAAGTTAGAAGGAGTTTCGACAGGTATGACTCACAGCCAGCTCGATATTGGGCCTAGAGGGTCACACACATATGGTAGGCATTGCGATGAGTAGAGGTTCAGATATGAGATATCCGACGGAGCCCTTGTCTTATTGGATGTAGATTCAATACCCACTAGGGGAGGATCCATTAGGGTTTGATAAGGGACCTCTATAAATAGGAGGGATTCAGAGTCTTAGAGGCTAGAGCCTTTGCTTGCCTCTCCTATTCTCTTCCCCTCTCTAGCTCAAAGCAGGCCTGAAGTTTTGAGGAGCGTCGTCGTAGCACTATTGTGTGGATCACCGCTAGAGAGGAGGATGCTTGACCTCCTTCACCCTCTCCTAAAGATCTACAAGGAAACAGGGATATATGATCTCCCTAGGTAACACAATATACTCTATACGCAGTTTTAAGTTTCGCGGATTTTGCGCACCAATCTTCGCACGACGACGAACATCTCTTTCGGAATCGGGGATTTTGTTTTTCTTATTCTTCCGCTGTGCATGTGATGTCATCCCAAGATTTCCCAATAGTACCATCGCTTGGGGGGTAGTGTTGGGCGGTACCATCGCCCAAACTGGCGATACCACCGCTTGGCACCTTGCCAAGGGCGGTACAACCACCTGACATAGTCTCGAAGACTATGCCATGATGGTGAGACTTCTTGGGGTACTATTTGGGCCTCTTATTGGGCCCAACACAGTTCTTACATGGGCTTAGTTGGCTCCTAATTGGATTGGCCCAAATCCAAGCCCAATTACATGCTAACTATGAAATCCTAACACATTTGCTAAGCTAAACAAGTCCCTATGTCTATTCTTTCGGCGAGCTTCTAGTGATCTTCCGATAAACTTCCGACAATCTCTTGGCAATGTTCCGGCAGACTCCCGGCAAGCTCTTGGACTTCATGACGATCTTCTTGATGAGTTCCGAAGAGCTTCTCTAGCAAGCTCCGAGACTTCTCGGTTGGTTCCTCTAGAATTTTCGACGAACGTCCAGACTTCCGACGAACTCTCGAACTCCCAATGTGATCTTGATCTTGACTTCGGGACTTCATTTTGCTTCATGCCTTGCTTGTTAGGATCAAGAGCACTAAGAGGGGGGGGGGGGTTTGAATTAGTGCAGTGGAAAACTTTCGTCGGTTAAAAAGACTTTCGTGCGATAAAATCTAATTTTGATGAAAACCATTTTGGAAAGATCTTTAAGTTGAGAGCATGCTAAAGTATAGTTGATGTAAAGCAATGAAGGCAGTTTGCAGTTAAGATAAAGAGCAGAAAGTAAATGCAAACCGAGATTTATAGTGGTTCGGTCAATCTTGACCTACATCCACTTTTGGCTTCCTCCTCCGACGAGGTCACCGACATCCACTAGAGGACTTCCTTCAA
This sequence comes from Musa balbisiana, assembly GCA_004837865.1. Taxonomy (NCBI): domain Eukaryota; kingdom Viridiplantae; phylum Streptophyta; class Magnoliopsida; order Zingiberales; family Musaceae; genus Musa; species Musa balbisiana. Next base: position 36,825,969 of record CM017188.1, read on the forward strand.
CAGGCGAAGGCCAATCACCTTTTACATCTCAATTCTCCTTTTACCAAGTTTAGGAGATAACCCTTACACCCCCACTCACTCCTCTCTCAATCTATTCTAACACTTGGAACTTTGAGAGGAGCTCACACATGATTGCAGTAGCGTTTCTATACTTTTTTTCTCTCAATACTTGTGTATTTTACCTAGGGATGATAGGGGTATTTATAGGCTTCAAGTTGATTCAAACTTGGAGCCTAAAAATATCTCATCCCGGGTTCCCCAGGCATGAGCGGTACCACCGCCTAGTGTTAGTTTGACTGACACTGTCTAGTGGTAACATCACCTGGGGGCCAATGCTAGGTGGTACTACCGCCCAGACTGGCGATACCATCGCCTGATATAGTCTCGAAGACTGTGCCACGATAGTGAGACTTCTTAGGGCATTGTTTAAGCTTCTTATTCGGCTCAACACAGTTCTTACATGGGCCTAGCTGGCCCCTAATTGGGTTGACTGAAATCCATGCCCAATTACGTGCTAACTATGAAATCCTAAAACATTTGCTAAGCTAAACAAGTCTCTATGTCTATTCTTCCGGCGAGCTTCCGGTGAACTTTCGGCAAACATCCGACGAACCTCGGCGATGCTCCGGGTGGACTCTCGGCAAGCTCCTGGACTTCATAACATCTTCTTGGTGAGTTCCGACGAGCTTCTCCTGGCCTCGGTGGACTCTCGGCAAGCTCCTGGACTTCATAACAATCTTCTTGGTGAGTTCCGACGAGCTTCTCTGGCAAGCTTTGAGACTTCTCGACTAGTTCCTCTAGAACTTCCGACGAACTCGTGAACTCCCAATGTGATCACGTCCTTGATTCCGAGACTTTATTTTGCTTCATACCTTGCTATCGTAGTTAATCCTGTACATGTAAAAGAAACTTCGATCTAGATAATTAATACTAAGCATTAATCAAGTTGTCCAGCATGTCATTGGTCTCTCGACCTTTCGTCCGATTCTTCTGCACATCGTCCGCTCTTGCAGCCTATTGCCCAATCGGTTAGTTGACTCTGCAACTCTGATATTCTTGGTGCACTCTTCTTGGCCCGAAGCCTTCTATCGATACGTTGATCGATCCATCGGCCAGACGTCCAATCATCTGACATAGTCTCGAAGACTGTGTCACAACGGTGAGACTTCTTGGGGCATTGTTTGTGCCTCTCATTAGGCCCAACACAGTCCTTACATAGGCTTAGCTGGCCCCTGATTGGGTTGGCCTAAATCCAAGCCCAATTACGTGCTAACTACGAAATCCTAAGACATTTGCTAAGCTAAACAAGTCCCTATGTCTATTCTTCCGACGAGCTTCCGACAATCTTCCGACGATCTCTCGGCAATATTCCAGCGGACTCTCGGTAAGCTCCTAGACTTCACGATGATCTTCTTGGCGAGTTCTGACGAGCTTCTCTCGCAAGCTTTGAGACTTCTCGGTCGATTCCTCTAGAACTTCTGACGAACATTCGAACTTCCGGTGAACTCTCGAACACCCAACGTGATCTCGATCTTGACTCCGGGACTTCATTTTGCTTCATACCTTGCTATCGTAGTTAATCCTGCATATGTAAAACATACTTCGATCTAGACAATTAATACTAAGCATTAATCACGTTGTCTAGTCATGTCATTAGTCCCTCGACGTTTCATCTGATTCTTCGGCGCATCGTCCTCTCTTGCGGCCTATTGCCCAATTGGCCAGTTGACTTTACAACTCCGATATCCTTGGCGCAATATCCACTCTTCTTGGCCCGATGCCCGAATCCACGGCCCGAAGCCTTCTGTCGATATGCCGATCGTTCTTTCGGCCCAACGTCCAATCTTTTGACATGTTTTCCCCTAGCACAATATGATTTTTCCTGCTTTAATTGTCTCATCCTGATCGAAGCATTCTACGTCACTCAAAATACAGATTAAAACATAAACACAATTATTAAATGGTTTCATCATCAAAATATGAGATTCAACAATCTCTCACTTTTTTATGATGACAACCAATTGATGACGGAGTTAAACTTAACTCCCGGAGTTTAAACAAACTCCCACTATTAATATGCCATATTGATATAAACTCTTGAATTCTAAAATCCAAGCAACATATCATGATGAAATCATGCATGACATCAACATACTTCTCCCCTTTGTCATCAACAAAAAGGAGAAGTTCCAACTCTCATGTGTTTAGAAATACAAGTCGTTGTATGAAAAAAATAATATCATCATGCAATTTTGCTATCATCATAGATATGCAAGGTAGTAAGATAGCAAGTTTTACAATATACAAGCTAGCAAATTTTACAACATGCGAGGTAGCAAATTTTTGGTTATGTTTAAGATATTAAGTTCTTCTCCTTGCAATTTGCAAGCTATTTTTGCTTCCTTTGCACTGTTTGAGCTAGCAATTTTGCTTCCGTTACAAAGTGCAAGTTAGCATGTTTTGCATCTTGAGATAGGCATGATAGCACTTTTGGTATGCAAATTTATAATATGCAAGCTAGCAAATTTATATCATTTTATAGTATGCAAGCTATCAAATTTTACACATAAAAAAGTTAGCAAAATTTTACATCTTTTGAGATGTGCAAGATGGATTATTTTGCCTCTTTTTGAAATGTGTACCTTGGCAAACATTGCTTTTCTTGAGATTAGCAAGCTAGCAAGTTTGCCTCTTTTCGAATTGTGCAAGCTAGTAAATTTACTTTCTAGCATGTTTTGCTCCCCCTTTGTAATTATCAAAAAAAAGGGAAGACCTTTTATGTCAATTTCTTAATCATGACAAAGGTAAGATAGCATAGATGAAAATTCAAATCATGAATGTCAAAATAATTATTTCATCATTATTTCATCATGAAAATTAAAATCATGAATATTTCATCATTGCATGCATCATTATCATAAGTTAAAGAATTGCATGCATAATGCCAAATCATCATGTATATAAAATATAACATCATCATTACATGCATGATTCCTAATCATCATTCTATCAGAAAATGATAATTATTGATTTTCACATTATAAAAAAATCATAGTATTTAATGCATTTTTATCTAAGGGAAAAATCATAGTGTTGCATGAATCATTCCAAAACATTTCAAGCTATGCAAGCCACAAATACAAAGAAATCATGTCATGAAGGATAAGACCAATTAAATACCAAAAGACATGATTTATAGTAAATCTCTTCTTTAAATACCAAAAAAATTATAGGAGTACAAAGAAGAGATCTTGATTAAAAAAGCTCAAGTAATAAACCAAGAACTCACAAGGAAAAATCATGATTCATCTAGAAAATATCCTCTTAAGAAAATATTAAGTAGAATCATAGGAGAACAATTAATGAAGAATCTTGATTCATAATAAATCTTAATTTTAAATATTAAGGAATCAAAATCATGATTTGGATAAAAAATTATTTAAATTTAAATCATCAAAATCATTTTCAAAGTCCAAGAGATTCGTAAAAATGATACAAATGGATTCATCAAAATCAATAAAAAAGAAAAAAATAATTTTCAAGAAAAATGTTTTCCTCTTTTTAGTTTTTTCAATTCATATGATTTTATTTTATTTATGCCAAATAAAAACATGTATCAACGTTTAGGATCGAAAAATGAATTATGTCATAAAAACCATCAAGACCAATAAATCACAAAAATCATCATGTATAACTTTAAAATCTCATGCATAAAATCATCAATCATGATATCAAAACATTTAATATTTTCATCATTATGTATTATTTCAAATCAAATATGATTTCATTTAATCAAAATCGAGAAATAATATAAAAATCAACATGATACACATTATTACTTCTTAACCACATATAGCATGATTTCATAAGGCATTTTTAATCAAAATCAAACTTTTTTTATTAAACATGTAATTTCTATTATCATTTTCGAAATTACTAGCATTATCATAATTTTTGTCTTCCCCCCTCCCCCCCCCCCCCCTTTTTTTTCAAACATGTAATTTTCAAAAAATAATTTTTCTAAACTAAATAAAAAAGAAAATGCATCATAGAAAGCATCATATAATTTCAAAGTAAATTAAAGGCATTTTGATTACCTCAACGTCAAAAGCCGTTAAGGCATAGTTTGCATTTTGATTACCTCATCTTGAGCCATTTTGATTACCTCATCTTCGGAGGAGCTCGAGTCATCTCAAAGTTCTTCCTTCTTCTTGCATTCATAGCAAGTAGGTTCATTCTTTTTAAATTTATTTTTGTTCTTCAATTTTTGTTTCAAGAACTTTTTAAATTTCATTTGTAGTTCAAGTTCACCATCACTTGAGCTTATGCTCGAGTGGTCTTCAAATGTTCTAAGTTCGAAATCCTTCCTGTTCGTTGGAAGGTGGTTCTCAAGTTCTTTACGTGCATTGCACGTTATTTCATAGGTCATCAAGGACCCTATTAGTTCTTCGATTGGAAAATGGCTCAAGTTTTTCGATTTTTGAATAGCCATTATTTTTGAATCCCAACTCTTATTAAGAGAACACAAAATCTTGTTTACAAGCTCAAAATCCGAAAAATATTTGCCAAGAGCTTTTAAACCATTGTGACATCCATAAAACAAGTGTACATGTCTCCAATGGTATCACTTGGTTTCATATAAAATAGTTCAAAATCATGCATTAAAAGATTGATTTTAGAATCTTTAACTCTATTCGTGCATTTGTGTGTGATTTCAAGAATATGCTAAATATCAAAGGCCGTTTCGCACAAAGAAACCCGATTAAACTCATTTTTATCTAAGGTGCAAAACAAGGCATTCATAGCCTTTGCATTTAGAGAAAAAGCCTTCTTCTCCAAATCATTTCAATGGTTCATTAGAAGAGAAGACCTTTGAAAACCAAATTCGACTATGTGCTATAAATCGAGATTCAATGAAAGCAAGAAAACTCTCATTCGAGTTTTCCAATAAGTGTAGTCCATCCCATTGAAAAAGGGAGGATGAATGAGAGAGAGACCCTCTTAAAAGTTGAAAAGAGTCATTTCTATTTGGGTGTTAAACCAAATTAGAAAACCATGGCTCTAATATCAATTATTAGGATCAAGAGCGCACTAAGAGGGGTGAATTAGTGCAGTGGTAAAAGTTACGTCGGTTCAAAAAACCTTTATACGATAAAAATCATTTCCAACGAAAAATTGATTTCAGAAACTTAACTTGAAAGCGTACATAATGAATTGAAGGCAGTAAGCACCTAAGGAGGTTTGCAATAAGGTAATAGCAAGAATAAAATGCAAACCAGAGAACACGACAGTTTATAGTGGTTCAGTCGTCGTGACCTACATCCACTCCTCGGATTCCTCTTCCGTCGTGGCCACCAGCATCCACTAATGGTCTTCCTTCAATAGGCGAAGACCAACCACCTTTTACACCTCTCTTATCCGTTTACCAGGTTTAGGAGATAACCCTTACAAGCACTCACTCTCCTCTCTAAACAGAATTCTAACACTCAGACTTAGAGGAGGGAATTCACTTATGATCGCAACAGTATTTTCTCTCTTTTAATCTCTCTGTACTTGTGTGTTTTACCTAGGGATGAGAGGGGTATTTATAGGCATCAAGTGGATTCAAACTTGTAGCCTAAAAACATCTCATCCCGGGTTTCCCGGGTGCAGGCGGTACCACCGCCTATGTTGGGCGGTGTCACTACCCAGCAGTTCTGACACTGAGTGGTATCACCACCTGACACTGGGTGGTACCACCGCCTGCAACCTCTCAGAGGCTGTGTCTGGACAGTACCACCACCTGACACAGTCTCGAAGACTATGCCACGACAGTGAGACTTCTTGGGGCACCGTTTGGCCTCTCATTGGGCCCAGCACAGTCCTTACATGGGCCTAGCTAGCCCTTGATTGGGTAAAGAGCAATAAGTAAATGCAAACCAGAGAACACGCCAATTTTAAAGTGGTTTGGTCAAAATGACCTACATCTACTTGCGAAGCCTTCTTCGATGAGGCTCCCAACTTACACTAGGAAATCACTTTGAAAGGGAAGGACAGATACCCCTCTTACAACTTTTTACAAGTGGTTCATACTCTTACAAAGTTTCAATGAGAAAGAAGGAGGTGAACACTCAAGCAATTGAAAACAAGACTTGCTAAAGACTTTGCTAAGGCTTTTATCTCAATCTATTGCTTCTCAAAAGTTGTTATCTTAGCTGAGAATAGAGGGGTATTTATAGGCCTCAAGAGGATGTAAATTTGGGCTCCAAAATTTGAATTCTCTTCGGTTCCGGAAGCTAGAGGTGCCACCGCTTGTCAGTGGCAGTGCCACCGCCTGTTAGTTGTGACACTGACAGTGTACTGGGCGGTGCCACCGCCCAGTCCAGCGGTGCCACCGCCTGGCTCTCGGGTGCTGGGCGGTGCCATCGCCCAGACCGGCGGTGCCACCGCCTGGCTCTCGGGTGCTAGGCGGTGCCACCGCCCAGACCGGCGGTGCCACCGCCTGGCTATTTCAGCTCACTGGTTGGGCTCCAAACTTGGCCCAAACCAGTCCGAACTCGGGCCCAATTGGCCCCTACTTGGGTTATAAGATTAACACCTAATCCTAACCCTAATTAACATGCTAACTACAAATTTAAAGACATTTCCTAAGCTATTACAAAGTCCACAAGTCAAGACTTCTTCCGACGAACTTCCGGCGGTCTTCCGAGAAACTCTCGGAAACCATTTTGCGGAGTCCCGGTAAGCTCCTAGACTTCACGATTTGATCTTGGCGAGTTCTGATGAGCTTCTTCGGCAAGCTATGATCTTTCTCGGTGAGCTCCGTGAACTTCCGACGTACATTCTGGCGAGCTTCCGAAAACCCTTCGGCAAGCTCCCTACTCATTCTCGGCTAGTTCTGGCAGCATTCCCGACGAACCTTCAGACTTCCGTCGGACTCTCGAACTCCCAACGAATCCTTCGCGCTTGACTCCGGCACTTTGTTTTGCTTTATGTCTTCATCGTTATCGTAGTTAATCCTGCATACACAAGCCAAAACTCTACTCCGATCTAGACAATTATTACAACGCGAATTGACATTCTGTTGCCCGGCACGTCATTGGTTGGCGCTTCGTCCGATTCTTCAGTGCATCGTCCACTCTTACGGGTTGTTGCCCAATAGGCGGTTGACCTCCGCAACCTCGATATCCTTGGTGCAATTCCGCTCTCCTTAGCTCGATGCCCGACGTCCGAAGAGTTCTTCCATCCAATATCCTAACGTGATCTCCTCCGGCGCAACGTCAATTCCTCCTGCGTCAATTGTCTAATCCTGATCGAGTAGACATGCATCACTCAAAATGCAGTTAAACATCTAAACACAATCAATTAGTTTCATCATCAAAATCCGAGATTCAACACAAACTTTACTTCAGTATCCTTGCTTTATGTTTTTAGGCTATCGTAGTTAATCCTGCACACTTAACTCAATAATATGGATTAGATCAATTAACTCATCAATTGATTTCATCATCAATATTTGAGATTCAACAATCTCCCCCTTTTTGATGATGACAATCAATTGATGATGGAGTTAAACATAGCTCCCCCTATCTATATGCCATATTATGAAAAAAAAAAAAACTAAAAACACTTGAATTCAATCTTTTGTATCAAGCCTGAAATGATAAGTTTTATCCATTGGACATTATCATTATTCTCTTTAAGCATGAGCAACTACGCAACCTTCGTAATTTCTCATCATTTCAAGTTATGCAAATCATTTTTCAAGTCAAATTGATCACTTCCCACAGAGATAAGCATTTTCAACATGAATTGATGATTAAGTGTAAGACATGATTTATATGATCAGTCAATGATCACTTCAACAAGAGATAAGAATTTTCAACATGAATTGCATGATATAAGTGTAAGACATGATTTCATATGATCAATCAATCATGCGATATTCTCAAAGAATTTTACGATGCATATAATACATTTGCATTACACAAGCGTTTGCAATTCATATAATTCATGCTATTGATGCATATTAGACATTTTCATTTTTGCAATTTATATATGTCAAGTCATCACAAGTCATCTTTTCATCTTTTGCTCATTCTTCTCCCCCTTTGTCATCAACGAAAAGGAGATGGGAATTTAAGCGGAGAATTTATGATCATCAAATCATTAGAAAAGAAATCCAACCTTAAGATCGATCATACAAAATTCAGCACCCATCCAAAATTCATCTCATAAAACAAATCAACATTCATCCAGAAAAAAAATCAGCTTTCATTCAAAATTCATTTGATTAAGAAGCATGGCTGTCATACAAAATATTAACTTGGCATTAAGAGTAAGCATACAAGAATCGCATAAGAAGGAATATCGATTAATCCTTAGGAGGAAATCCATAGTTCTTATACATGACATCTATTTTTTGATTCATTTGTCGCAGTTCCTTCAAAATTTCGATTTGCTGAATTTGAATTTTCTCTTGCTGTGATTTAAGTTGGTCTTGTTATGATTTGATCTGATGCAATTTTGCCATTATGAGTTCTTCAGAAGATGAAGCAGGAGCTGAAGGTGCTGTACCAAAGGGACTAGGAGGAGGAGATTCATTTCCCCTAAAAATTAGTGTTTCGAGGTGTTCTACTGGTGGGGGAATTGGATCAGTCCTTCTAGGTTGCCTAACCCATATACCATTGCTAAATGTGCACCTAAGTCTTTTCAGTAGATTCTTATTGATGGTGTTAAAATGATCAACTTGAATTATTTCTTTATCAAGCGAGACACTAATATTATGGGCAAGTATTAATCGAGTAATTAACCCCCCATATGGTAACATAGTGTCTTTAGCTATTATATCCTACATGTGTTACCGGATTAAGTATCCAAAGTAATTATTTTGTCCGGTTATAATCTAGTACATGGTGCTTAGCTCTATTTGACTCATTTCATCAAGATGAAATTGCTTGGGAAGTAATATGCTAGTCATGATGTGATGAAGAATTTTAGAGTTAAAGGATAGTAGGTGCTCGTAACTCTTGGGTATCATGCCTGGGTTCGGATTTTCAGAGATAGTTTCTAAGGCTTCGGAGTAAATTGCTCCGATCACATTGACATCCTATTTGTTTCTAAAGTAATAGCCACTATCCTTTTCAGTAATTCCAATTAGTTCACAAATAGTACTATCAAAGATTCTAATCTATGTTCCTAAAAGGTAAGTACTTAGGCTTTCATTGTCCACACACAAGTTTGCATAAAATAGCCTAACTAACCTAGGATAAATTGGTTCATTGATTTGTAGGAGAGGTAAGACATCTAAATATGCAAACCACCTAATGGGTTCTAGGTTTCCTAGTTCATTTAGATCAACGTGTTTACCCTTATGTATAGTTCTTGTTTCGAAATTTGGAAATCTAAATGCTACTTCTTTAGATCTAAAAAGATTTTGGTCATATGAATCTCCTTCAACTCTTTTCCCTTTTGATCTTGTTGATCTCTTGGGAGCCATTATCTAGACAAGATGATGGATCAAAAATATGAAACTGTGAAGAGTAAGCAAAATAATGAGAAGAGGAAGAAAAGATTTCAAATTTTACCTTATAGAGAATTTCTTGAAAGATGGAGAGCTTGAACCAACAAGAATCCCTCTCCTAGGCTTCTAAAGGTTGGAATTGAGGGTTAGAGAGGTTGTGGGAGAGCTTGAACCAATCTATCACGGGTTGGTTGGGCGGTTCCACTGTCGGCCCTAACCCTTTTTATAAAGGGGATCTCGGGCGGTGCCACCACCAATCCGAGCGGTGCCACCACCTAGCGACCGAGCGCTTAGGCAGTGTTACCGCCGGTTCTAGCGGTGCCACCGCTGGCATGCCACGAAAGGGAGAAAAATAAATTCCTTTCTTCCCCCTTTTTTTTTATTTTTCAGAGGTGTTTGGCTCAAGATAGGATAGGATCTTTATACTTTAATATATCATTTGGAATCGAAAGAGAAGGAGGAAATCAAATCCACGAAAGAATGGAAAGAGAATAAAAAAAAACTTTTCGGAAAATACATTCAAACAAGCTTATTCTTAGGGACAATTTAACATGCCTAGTTCCCTTCTAATGAATTCAAATTGGTCTTTATTTAAGGCTTTTGTAAAAATGTCTACTAGTTGATGCTTCGTGTCAATAAACTCTAGAACGACATTGTTGTTAAGGATATGATCGTGTATAAAATGATGCCTAACATCGATATGCTTAGTTCTAGAGTGCTGAATTGGATTTTTGGTAAAACATATGGCACTTATATTATCACATTTTATGGGAATATTTTTCAAGTGAATTCCATAGTCTTCTAATGTATTCTTCATCCAAATTGCTTGTGCACAGCATGCACTTGCAGCAATGTATTCGGCTTACGCCGTAGATAGTGCAACTGAATTTTGTTTCTTGGAAGTCCAAGAAACAAGTGCATGTCCTAAAAATTGGCATGTTCCGGATGTGCTTTTTCGATCTATTCTGCATCCACCAAAATTGACATCTGCATAAGCTATTAAATCGAATTTATCGAATTTCGGATACCATAATCCTAAATTTGGAGTTCCTTTAAGATATCTAAATATTCTTTTAACATTCTTATGATGAGATAATTTAGGATTAGATTGAAACCTAGCACAAAGTCCTACACTAAACATGATATTCGGTCTAGTCATGTGTTAGAACCCTTGCAGATTCTAAGCTTGGGGTTGATCTCTTTAGGGGATCAGCCTCCTGGAACTCTATAGGGGTTCCTTCCTCCAAGTTGCTGCTTAAAGGCTGCAGGAAAGATTCATCTATTGCCTATCAAAAGAGTAGGAATACATGACTATTTATAGGGTTTCTAAACCCTAACTCCTAATAGGACTCTTACTCAAGACTCCTACTCAATTAAGACTTCTACTCAAGACTCCTAATAGGACTCCTACTCAAGACTCCTATTCCTTTACAACTCCTAATTCTTCTTTAAGAAATAACCTCCAAACCCTAGCCGGCCTCTTCACCTCTTTAATAAGGGTCGGCTTAGGTAGGTTTTACATGAATGCCCTAATCAATTAGGACTCTCCTAGCTAGAGTCCTAACAGACCCGCCCTCTTCAAATCAGCCTTGTCCTCAAGGCTAACAATCCATGAATTCTGTAAATTTGATCTTCAAGTCGTCATAGTTCTCCCAAGTGACACCTTCTACTAGTAAGTTCACCCATTGTATTAGCACTTCAGTAATGGGTCGTCGTCGTCGAGTCACGATCCGTCGATTAATAATGACACTCAACTGGGTCTGGAGTTCTCTTTGGGTAGTCATATTCGGTGGGTGGCTTTGGGCTGTCTTCAAGCACCTGTTTATCACTTCCGTCTGGCCATCGGTTTGTGGGTGATACATCATACTCATTTCCAATTTAGCGCCCTGCATATGGAATAACTCTGTCCAAAATCTGCTTGTGAAGATGCAAGTAGAATTTGGCACAAGCACAATGCGTCCCTTATAGTGTAATTCTTTTGAGTCCCAATTGTAATGAGCCACGGAGTTTAGTGCTTCCTCCAATTTTTTTTTATAATCTTACTAGTCTCTGGATCTTCTTGCCATTCCATCTTAATATCCTCAAAGAAGTTGCTAGTCGAAAGTGAAACGATCGAAAATTTAGCTTGCTTAGGTAGTTGTGAAAGCGCATCTGCAACAACATTCTCTTTCCCCTTTTTGTAAGTTATTTCATAATCAAATCCAAGAAGTTTTGTTACCCATTTTTGCTGCTCAGGGGATGATATCTTTTGCTCCAAAAAGTACTTGAGGCTTTTATGGTCAGTTTTAATTTGAAATCGTCGACCGATCAAGTAGGGTCTCCACCTCGTTGCTGCGCGCACAATGGCAAGCATCTCCTTGTCATATGTTGATATATTTTGATGGAAGGGAGATAATGCCTTGCTAGTGTATGTGAGTAGTCGACAATCTTGCATGAGAATGGCTCCAATTCCGATTCCAGATGCATCGACCTCAATAATGAAGGGTCGGTTAAAATTTGGTAGTGCTAACACCGGCGTCGTCGTCATGGCTGCCATAATTTTGTCGAAGGCAGCGGAGGCTTTGTCCATCCATTGGAAGATATCTTTTTTCAGTAAGGGAATAAGTGGTGCACTGATCTTTCCATAGTTTTTCATGAACTTACGGTTGTAGTCTATTAAACTAAGAAAGCCACGTAGCGATTTTATGTTCCTCGAGGTCAGCCAGTTTTGCATTGCTCCAATTTTAGAGGGGTCCACTATCACACGTTCCTCTGATATGATATGCCCAAGATATTCCACCTTCTGGTGAAGAAAGCAAAAATTTGTAGTGGCCGTTGTGTGTTCAAAAGGTAGTTTTCGGTATATCTTCTTTGCACCCTCATATTTAATGATACCCGGATCGAAGGTCCAGCTTTGTGAAGATTTGTGCTCCCTTTCATTTAGCAATTCATCTGCTATTGGAATAGGATATTTATCCTTGACGGTTATTCCGTTGAGGGTTCGGTAATCAACGCACATTCGCCATGTTTCGTCCTTCTTTCGTACGAAGAGCATTAATGAAGAGTAGGGGCTGCAACTTGGTCGAATAACTCCTGTTTTGAGCATCTCTTTTATAATCCTTTCTATTTCATCCTTCTGTAGATATGAATGTTGATATAGCCAAATATTTGCAGGAGATTTGCTCAGAAGAATCGGTATACAATGATCATGTCGATGGGCAAGAGGTAGGTTGCGCGGTTCGTCAAATATATCTAAAAATTCAGCAAGCAAAGGAAGTAGGTTTGGATCTTCAAATTCTATTGGCTCTCCCTTAGTTTGCTACTCAAGTTGTACCAAAAAGCCGCTGCATGCTTTATGCAAAACCTTCTCCATTTGTTGTGTGCAAATCATCATTACGTCGCCCCCACGTTTCCCGTGTAGAATCACCTGTTTCTCTTTGCTGTAAAATCTCAAAATTAGTTTCATAAAATTCCAGGAAATATTACCTAATGTCATCAACCATTCAATTCTGAGCATGGCCTCATGATCATCAAGAGGGAGGAGGAAGAAATTGGTCATAATTTCTTGGTCTTGCAGCAATAGTTTCACCTGCGGGCATCTTTGGTCGCACTTTAGGATTCTGCCGTCAGCAACCTTTACATCGAACTTGCTGCAACCTTCTATATGTAGTGCCATCCGAGCAGCAACCTTACTATTTAGGAAGTTATTAGTACTGTCCGTGTCAATGAGAACAGTGATCGGTTGTTGTTTGAGAAGGCCTCCAACTTTCATCATTTGCGGGTTGGAGTAGCCGGCTAATGCGTGTATCGTAACGTCGGTTGGTTGTGGCTCTTCTTCTACATCTTCTTCATTATGTTCAAAGCTCTCTTCTAGATGTTCAATGACCTCTTCTTCTACTGGTTCAATCATAAGAAGCCTCCCTTTTCTACAGCGATGCTCGCGGCTCTACGGCTTGTCGCAATGCCAACATAACTCCTTTGTAGATCGCTCCCGAAGCTCTTCTCTTGTCATCATTTTTGGTGCAAGAACTTGATTGATAGTAGGGGGGGGTGAGGGCTTCTGCATTGTAGGTTGAGAAGCGATCCTAGTTCTTCGGGCTTCATGGTTCAATCGCTCCTCTTGATGTCATGCGAAAGAGATGGCTGCCATAAGTGTGTACGGTTGTCGTGCTTTAACTTCTCCCCAGATCTCCGGCTTCAAGCCCTCAATGAAGGTCCCCAATAGCTGTTTTTGAGACCAATCACGAGTTTGATTAGATAACATTTCAAACCTGGTTTGGTACTCCCGAACGGTAGAGGTTTGTCGGATCTTTGCTAGAACGTCAATGTTCTCGTAATCGGTTGGTCCGAAGCGGATCAATAGTCCTTCTTTAAATTGTCACCATGAGAGAACTCCATGAGCATATTTAAACCAGTGAAACCATTGTATGGCATCCCCTTCAAGATGTATAGCTGCAATTTCCACCATAGATGCATCCACGGTTTTGTGGTACCGAAAATATCGCTCTGCATGCGAGATCCAACCAATCGGGTCTCCTTCTTCCCATCTAGGGAAGTCCACCCTCATTCGTGGATAGTTGAGATCAGTCATTGAACCTCTCCTCTCTTGGAAGTCATCTCTTCGGGCTTGGTGCGATTGGTTAGAGCTCTCTCCTTGATGTGATTCCTTCGAGCTTAGTGGTCGGCCCAAACTGAGTTCGGTAAAGAGAGTCCGAATCTTATCCTCCATTCGCGCCTCCAAGGCTTCGAATTTAGCATTGATTGCCTCCCTAGATGCCATAGAATATGCCTCCAAATCTGTGATGTTTAGATCTCTCTTTTGTTATCGGGTTAAAGGCAAGTATGGGTTGAGAGAAGTGATGGTCGAAAGGGTTGGTGGATTGGTGGATGTAGGCTGCGGTTTAGGATTGTTTTGTGGCAGTTTTGCGTGTAGTTTGAGGGTGTGGTTTGGTAGAGTTTTAGGGCTACCGATGAAGGTTTTAGATCTGTGGTAGATGGCAGCAAAGGTTCGATAGAAATTGGTGGAAGTTTGCTGCAGAATTGTGTTATCTTGTAAGAGCAAAATTATCATCGAAGAAACAGTAGATTCTTGATGAAATTTCCATCAAAAACTTGAGAGATTTGAGGAGGGAATTGGCAGCAAAATCTCAGTTTATATGGCAGCAAGGATGTCCAATTTAATCAAGAAAATTTCGGCAGTATAATAGCAAGGAAATTGGTGTAAGTTGCGATAGCAAAATTCTCGTCGAAAAATTTCAACGGTTTGTGATGAAAATTTGCAGCAACACAAAATTATTTTTAGAGATATATTCCTCAATAGATCAATCTTAAATGGAAGCCAAGATGATCTATAAAGTGTAGAGAAAATTTCGTTCAAAAAAGATTACAAATAGATCGGTTAAGGCAACAATATGCGGCTGAAATTTTCTGCAGCACAGATTTTGAAGTGTAGCAGATTGGACGTAAAAGACCAATGGTTTATATTGAGAATTTTTTGATAAAACCAAAAGGAAATCCACTGTTAGGAAGTATCAAATCTATCATAAAAATTTTGTAGAGATTTAGATAGAAAAAACGCAATAGCAAGATCAAACAAACTATGCTATGCGGCTGAAATTTTATAGTGCAGATTTTTAAGTATAGCAGATTAGACGTAAAAGATCAATGGTTTATATTAGGAATTTTTTGACAAAACCAAAGAGAAATCTGCTATTAGGAAGTGTCAAAGCTGTCATAAAAATTTCATAGAGATTTGGATAGAGAAAACGTAGTAGCAAGATCAAACAGACTGTGCTATGCGGCTGAAATTCTGCAATGTATCTTTCGTCGTAGAGATGAAAACTTTGCGACGAAAAGTTTATGCAGCAATATAGGAACAAATTTTTTTTTTTTTAGATTTTCAAATAAAGATAACTAAATTGCAGCAGCAGTAAGGTAGGAAACCAGAACCTGTTGCAATTCACGGGGAGATCAAAAGATGATCTGCGGTGGAGATGACGGCGGAATTTGGTGACGATCTTTTAAGCAATTGTGGGAATTGCTTTGGGCGGCTGTGGAAGGATGATGGATGGCTATGGAAGGGCAGTGAGATGCCAAGAACGCTGCTCTGATACCAAGTGTTAGAACCCTTGCAGATTCTAAGCTTGGGGTTGATCTCTTTAGGGGATCAGCCTCCTGGAACTCTATAGGGGTTCCTTCCTCCAAGTTGCTGCTCAAAGGCTGCAGGAAAGATTCATCTATTGCCTATCAAAAGAGTAGGAATACATGACTATTTATAGGGTTTCTAAACCCTAACTCCTAATAGGACTCTTACTCAAGACTCCTACTCAATTAAGACTTCTACTCAAGACTCCTAATAGGACTCCTACTCAAGACTCCTATTCCTTTACAACTCCTAATTCTTCTTTAAGAAATAACCTCCAAACCCTAGCCAGCCTCTTCACCTCTTTAATAAGGGTCGCCTTAGGTAGGTTTTACATGAATGCCCCAATCAATTAGGACTCTCCTAGCTAGAGTCCTAACATCATGGTAAGATAGAGTAGACTACCTATCATTCCCCTATACGTTTTTTGATCAAAATTTTTACTATTTTCATCCATATCTAACTTAGCCGAAGTACTCATAGGAGTGTTTATTGCTTTTGAACCATCCATGTTAAATCGTTTTAACAATTCTAATGTATATTTAGATTGGTTAAGAAATATACCATCACTAAGTTGTTTGATTTGCAATCATAAAAAGAAAGTTAATTCACCCATTAAACTCATTTCAAATTCATGACTCATACACTTGGCAAATGATTCATATAGTGATTCATCCGAAGAATCAAAAATAATATCGTCAACATAAATTTGCACAATAAGAAAATTGTTTTCAAAGTGTTTGATAAACAATGTAGTATTAACCTTGCCTTTGGTAAAATTATTTAAAATAAGAAAGGAACTAAGCCTTTCATACCAAGCTCTAGGAGTTTGTTTCAAGCCATAGAGAGCCTTAGTCAATTTGAATACATGATTAGGAAGCATAAAATTTTTAAATCCGGGAGGTTGATCGACATATACTTCTTCAGAAATAAAACCATTCAAGAAGGCACTTTTGACATCCATTTGAAATAGTTTAAAATCATTACTACTAGCATAGGCAAGGAGCATCCTAATGGCTTCCAATCTTGCCATAGGAGCGAAGGCTTCTTCATAGTCGATACCTTCTTCTTGGTTGAAACCTTTGGCTACTAATCTAGCCTTGTTTTTAACCACGATACCGCATTCGTCTTGCTTGTTTCTAAAGACCCATTTAGTACCAATGACTAAATGGTCACTAGGTCTAGGAAAAAGCTTCCATACCTCATTCCTCTTAAATTGATTTAATTCCTCTTGCATTGCAATGACCTAAGAATCATTTTTCAAGGCCTCGTCAATACATTTAGGTTCGATTTGAGAAAGGAAGGCGACGTTAGCACAAAAATTCTTGAAGGAAGAACGAGTTTGAACCCCTTTTGATGTATCTTCTATAATTTGCTCCTTTGGATGAGCATCTACATACTTCCATTCCTTGGGTAAGGAAATTTCGGAAGAAGATGCATCCAAGTTGCTATTTTGAGAAGGGGGATCCTTTAAATTCAAATTATCAAAACCAGGATTATTATCAAAATCATTTTTCTTTAAATTGGAAATTTTATTAAAAACTACATGAATAGACTCTTCTATAACTAAGGTTCTTTTGTTAAAAACACGAAAAGCCTTAGAAATGGAAGAGTAACTAAGAAAGATGCCTTCATCGGATTTAGCATCAAATTTTCCTAAGGCATCCTTTTCATTTAAAACAAAGCATTTGCAATCGAAAACTTTAAAATAAGAAACATTTGGTTTTTTGTTATTCCATAATTCATAGAGAGTTTTTGATAGAGATGGTCTTATTAGAACCCTATTCATGATGTGGCAAGCCGTATTCACGGCTTCGGCCCAAAAATACTTGGGTAGACTATGTTCATTTAACATAGTTCTTGCCATTTCTTGTAGGTTTTGATTTTTTCTTTCAACTACTCCATTTTGTTGATGATTTCTTGGAGTGAAGAAGTGGTTATATCCATTAACTTCACAAAAACTTTGGAAGTCACGATTTTGAAATTCGCCACTGTGATCACTTCGAATTGATGAAATCATGAAGTCTTTTTCATTTTGAGTGAGTTTACAAAATTTAGAGAAACATTTGAAACTATCACTTTTGTGAGCCAAGAAATAGGTCCAAGTGTATCTAGTATAGTCATCAACAATTACAAAAGCATATTTGCTTCCTCCTAGACTTGTTGTGTCAATTGGTCTAAATAAGTCCAAATGGATCAATTGTAATGGTCTAGTGGTGCTAATTTGATTTTTTAGTTTGAAACTAGTTTTTATTTGTTTACCTAGTTGACACGCATCACATACTTTGTCCTTAACAAACTTCATATTGGGAATCCCTCGTACTAATTCTCTAGATGAGATCTTAGATATTAGTTTCATATTTGCATGGCCTAATCTCCTATGCCAAAGCCAAGCATCATCATTTAAAGCGAAGAAGCACATTTTATTACTTAGTTTATCAAGGTTGATGGTGTAGACATTATTTTGTTTTATAGCAATCATTGACAAGTTATTGTTTGGTTTTTCAATAATGCACGCACTAGATTGAAATCTAACGATATAACCTTTATCACATAATTGATTAATACTTAAGAGATTATGTTTTAATCCATCAACTAGTAATACATCATTAATTGAAAAACATGATTTGTTACCTATGGTTCCCTTGCCAATGATTTTGCATTTGTTGTTGTCTCCGAAGGTGACATACCCTTCTTCTTTGCTAGTAAGCATAGAGAAATGAGATGGATCTCTAGTCATGTGTCTTGAGCATCTACTATCAAGAGACCATCTCTTACTCCTAGCTTATAGGTTTGTCTACAAAAGAGGATGGTTTTTAGGTACCCATTTGATTTTGGGTGCCTCAAAAATTGATCTACTAATTTTGTTATTCATCATTGAAGTATTAATAGTTCCTTTAGGAACCCATATCAACTTATGTGAACTAATTTTCCTAAATGGACATTTGTAAGCAACATGTCCAGATTTACAACAAAAGTTGCATTTCAAACAAGGTGAAACGTGTAATGTGGGTCCTTTAATGAAAGTGGTAGGATTTTTGTTAGATCCTCTCACAAAACCAATTCCACTTCTATTTGCAAGGATTATGTCCAATCCCTTGCTACCGACCTTAAACTTGTTTAAGTTCTCTTTAAGCAGCAAATTTTTATTTTTTATTGCTTCTAAGTGTTTGCACTTAGAGCATGGAGAAGTTTGAAGACTATGAAGCTTATTTTGAAGTAAAACATGCTCTCTCTTTAAAAGATTAAACTTCTTACTAATAGTTCTACACTCATCAAATAATTCATGAAAAGCGATAGAAAGTTCATCAAAAGATAAATCTTCATTAATTAAATCACATACCTCTTCTCCTAAAGCCATTAGCGCAAAGTTTGCCTCCTCTTTGTTGCTAGCTTCTTCGCTTTCTGGATTACTTGAATCGTCCCAAGTCGCCTTTAAAGCCTCTTTCTTCTTCGGTTGCTTCTTCTTGGCTTGGGGGCAGTCATTTTTGAAGTGCCCCAGCTTCTTGCATTCATAACATATTACTTGGTCCTTTTTATATTTAAGTTTATTTTTGGTGTTATTTTTAAATTTGTTCTTTCTTATAAATTTTTAAAATTTTTGAGTTAAAAGTGCAATGTCATCATCACTGTCCTCATCACTTGATGTTCCTTTCAAGTGGTCTTCTTGTGATGTAAGAGCCATATCCTTTCTGTTCTTTGGAAGGGGGTTATCGAGCTCTTCATGAGCATGGCATGTCATTTCATAGGTCATTAGAGACCCAATAAGTTCTTCAAGAGGAAATGTTTTAAGGTCCTTGGCCTCTTGAATGGCCGTAACTTTTGGATCCCAACTTTTTGGGAGGGATCTTAAGATTTTAGTTACTAGTTTAAAGTTAGAAAAATCTATACCAAGAGCTTTGAGTCCATTGATGACATCCGTGAAACGGGTGTACATGTCTACGATGGACTCACTTGGTTTCATTCGGAAACGTTCGTAAGAGTGCACAAGAATGTTGATTTTGGACTCTTTCACTCGGCTAGTGCCTTCATGAGTGACCTCAAGAGTTCTCCAAATATCAAAAGCCGAATCACAAATTGAAACGTGATTAAATTCATTTTTGTCTAGTGCACAAAACAAGGCATTCATAGCCTTTGCGTTTAAAGCAAAAACCTTCTTCTCTGATTCATTCCTTCGCTCATCGGAAGAGAAGATTTTTGGAATCCATTTTCGACAATATTCCAAAGCTCGAAATCCATGGAAATGAGGAAGATCCTCATAT
Source organism: Musa balbisiana (assembly GCA_004837865.1). Lineage (NCBI taxonomy): Eukaryota > Viridiplantae > Streptophyta > Magnoliopsida > Zingiberales > Musaceae > Musa > Musa balbisiana. Next base: position 36,845,854 of record CM017188.1, read on the forward strand.
GAGTCTTCTAATACGTGTAATCCGACCTATTAAACATAGGTGGACGTGTAATATAGTGACCCTCATGCATGCCAGAGGAAGCCATCTCTCGTGGGTATTAAACCAAATATGAGAGTGAGCCTCGCTTTGATACTAATTGTTAGGATCGAAGCAACACTAAGAGGGGGGGGTGAATTAGTGCAGCGTATTAAAACGTCAGTTTTGGAAAATTTTTCGTATGATAAAAACCGAACTCGGAAGTGCTTAACTTGAAAGCGTGTTCATAAATGTGTGTAGCAAAAGTAATGAGGAAGTAAAGCACGTATGAAGATTTGTAGTAAGGTAAAGAGCAATAAGTAAATGCAAACCAGAGAACACGCCAATTTTAAAGTGGTTCGGTCAAAATGACCTACATCCACTTGCGAAGCCTTCTTCGATGAGGCTCCCAACTTCCACTAGCAAATCACTTTGAAGGGGAAGGACAAATACCTCTCTTACAACTTTTTACAAGTAGTTCACACTCTTACAAAGTTTCAACGAGAAAGAAGGAGGTGAACACTTAAGCAATTGAAAACAAGACTTTCTAAAGACTTTGCTAAGGCTTTTATCTTAATCTATTGCTTCTCAAAAGTTGTATTCTCTATTGAGAATTGAGGGGTATTTATAGGCCCTAAGAGGATTCAAATTTGGGCTCCAAATTTTGAATTCTCTTGGGTTTCCGAGGCTGGCAGTGCCACCGCTTGTCAATGTCATATTGACCAGTGACTGGCGGTGCCACCGCCTATCGGTGGTGGTGCTACCGCTTATCAATTTTCACATTTGACAGTGTTTTGACGATGCCACTGCCGGAATTCTTAGGTTCTGGGCGGTGCCAACACCCGAACTCGGGTGCTGGGCAATGCCACCGCCCAGTCCAACGGTACCACCGCTTGATATTTCAGGCTCTGGGTAGTGCCATCGGCCAGTCTGGCAGTTCCATCGCCCAACCTTTTGGGTTCTGGGAGGTGCCACCGCCTACACCATTTCAGCTTACTGGTTGGGCTCCAAACTTGGCCCAAACCAGTCCGAACTCGGGCCTAATTGGCCCCTAACCGGGTAATAGGATTAACCCTTAATCCTAACCCTAATTACATGTAAACTACACACTTAAAAATATAATCCTAAGCAAGTTTTTAACCGACAATGTTGAGTTTCCTTCCAGCGAGCTCTTCGACGATCTTCCGGTGGATTTCTGATATATCCTCGGATTTCTTTCGGCGGATTCCCAGCAGGCTCCCGATTTTGTGACAAGTTCGGCGAGTAGCCGAACCTTCTTGGTGATCTCTGCGAACCTCCGACGATCTCCTCGGCGGACTTCCGAAAACTCCAACAAGTCCCCGATTTCTTCTCGGTTGGCTCCGGTAGCATCTCCGACGAATCTTCGGACTCTCAAACACCCATCAAACTTGACTTCAGTATCCTTGCTTTATATTTTTAGGCTATCATAGTTAATCCTGCACACTTAACTCAATAATATGGATTAGATCAATTAACTTATCAATTCATTTCATCATCAAAATTCGAGATCCTATAGGTGATATTGCTAGGGCCGGTTGTGGCATTGCCAAGAAGACCCAGTCTCCCAAGTAGTCTGGGTAGTGGTACCACTAGCAATTATTGCTGATAATGGTGGTACTGCCCCTATCAGGCGGTGGTATCGCCAGAGCTCAGTCTTCAATCTCTGTTAGGTGGTAGTACTGCTCAGACTGAGCAGTAGTACCACCCAATGTCAAACTACAAGCGGTAGTACCGCCCAATAATGGCGGTGGTACCACTAGTACCCCAGAAAATCGAGATGAGACACTTTTTGGCTCTATTTTTAAAGTCATTGGGGTCTATAAATACCCTATCCTTTTTTGCATGAAAGGGTACCTAAGTGTGATTATAATCTTGAGTCTTTAGGGTGTAAAAGTGCTAGAGTTTTCCTCCTCCCTCTCTTAGCATTGTAACCATTCAAGATAGAGGAGTAAGGCTTGTAAGGGTTATCTCCTAAACCCGACAAAAGGAGAAAGAGCTATAAAAGGTGATTGGTCTTTGCCTATTGAAGGAAGGCCTTAAGTGAAAGCTAGTGACCTCGACGGATGAGGAATCCATAGTGGATGTAGGTTACATTGACCGAATTACTATAAATTCTAGTTTACATTTCATTTTGAGCAATTTACTTTAAATTGCAAATCATTTCATATCAAACTGCTTCTCCTCCTCATCTTGCCCTCACTATTCTTACGCTCTCATACATTTCAAGTTGTTATCTTTTCGAATCGGTTTTCATTGAATGTACAAAATATTTTATGAAATCAAAGAATTTTCTGCTGCACTAATTCACCCCCCCCTCTTAGTGCCACTCTTGATCCAAACAGTTTCATCCACTGATATGCTCTGAAATGGTTCATATGCCATTGATATGTTCCAAAGCATTTCATCCATCTTTGATATGTTTCAAAATATTTCATTTGTTATTGATAGGCTCCGAAACATTTCATACGTCCTTGAGATGCTCTGAAATGCTTCAAATGCCTTTAATATGCTCCGAAATATTTCAAATGTCCTTGATATGCTCTAAAATGCTTCATATGCTATTGATATGTTCCGTAATATTTCATATGCCATTGATATGCTCCGAAATGCTTCCTGTGCTATTGATATACTCCGAAATACTTCAATGGCATAGGAACCATTGATATGTTCCAAAGCATTTCATCCGCCATTGATATATTCTAAAATGTTTCATTACGTCAATGATTTGCTCCAAATTAGTCTTACTGCCTTGTTATGAACAAACCATACTTCGAATGAAATAACATTGTAATTTTGCATTCGTTGAGCGGCTATCTATGAACTCTTGTATCCCTGCCTAGTATTTGGCACCTTATTTGCTTTGAAACTGTCCTTTTTTGCCATTGATATATTAGTCACTTGCTGAGCTCTATGTGCTCACCCCATTGCTATATAAAGTTTCTAGGATAGCTTGTCGCTCGCTATTGCTAGTCATAGGTGCCCAATAAGCCAATCACGTGAGTGATGACACGAGTGGCTTGACACGAAATCTTTTTGGTTATTATATTTTGACATTTATTACTTTATATTGACTATTGCATATATGTATGTATATATTATGATGTCCTTGGATCTATACAATGGGAATTGGATCATGATGAGATCACGATAATGAGACCAATTTACCTTTAAGCACAGATCGTAAATAATCTCGGTTATAGGTTACCCGAGAGGGACATCGAGATAATCGGACAGATTGGTATACTATATACCTGTCCATATGATGGATGCAGTTGGTCTTGTAGCTACTCGTGTGGGCACACTAGAAGTACAATATATGTGCTCATTGGAGAATGAGTTAATTGATTGATCCGCTTATGGAATGCTAGATGGTTGATGATGCCTTATTATTAGACAGCGATTTCGTAGTCCTAGTGGTGTATCTGGTCCTTAGACTTCAAACACCAAGGATGTCCTATATGAGTGCTCCATTCTTTGATACCGGACTTATAGGTTTGGTTGTCCCAAATCTAGTATAGCCGGTCATTAGAAGTGGCAGTCGACCTTATGAGGGCTATTGAGTGTCGATAGAGGATCATCTATTCACAACATCATGAGAGAAATATCTCATGTATTCTTGCTCAGATAAATCCCTAGCTAGGGTCATTCAGATTGAGAGAGAAAGAGTTCTCTAGGAGAATCCGATTAGAGCGAGACTCGAGTAGAAATCGTATGAGTCTGACAGCACTATGCCCGATATATGGTCTTTGGGATATTAGATGGATAAGGGACTATAGATACACAGTAATTGAGAATAGACAAGTCCAATGGATTGGATTCTCCTGTATCATTTGGGGACTACGGCGTAGTGGCCTAGTACGTCCGTAGTCGATGACTCGAGTGAATTATTATGGAAATAATAATTCACTAAGCCAAAAGGAGTTCTAACAGGTATAACTCACGGCCAACTCAATATTGGGCCTAGAGGGTCACACACATTTGGTAGGTATTGCGATGAATGGAGGTTTAAATATGAATTATTGGATCCTATGGATGAGATCCAATAAGAGCCCATAAGAGATTATTAGATAGAGATCCACTAATCTAAGAGGCTTGGGTAATTGGATGCAGATCCAATACCCAATAGGGGATACATTAAAGTTTGATAGGGGACCTCTATAAATAGGAGGTATTCAGTGGTTCATAGGCTAGAGCCTTTGCTTGCCTCTTATATTCTCCTCCCCCTCTCCACCTCAGAGTAGGTCTGGAGTTTTGAGGAGCATCATCGTAGCCCTATTGTGTGAATCACCGCTAGAGAGGAGGACATTTGACCTCCTTCACCCTCTCCTAGAGATCTACAAGGATTCAGGGATATACGATCTCCCCAAGTAATATAATATATTCTATACATAGTTTATTTTGCAGATTTTTGCGCACCAATCTTCGCACGATGATGAACATCTTTTTCAAAAATTGTGGATTTGGTTTCTTGTTCTTCCGCTGTGCATGTGATGTCGCTCCCTAGATTACCCAACAATGGTATCGAAGGTAGGTTGTTCGTGCGATAGATTGATATTGAATTACGTGTATTGTGCTTTGGAGAAAGTTTTAATGTCAAAATCATTGACACAAAAGTAAGGAAGGGCAACAATAGTTGTTGCCCTTGATCTACATACTTGCAGCCACCTACAGCGGCAACCGCAGCTAGGTAGCATAGCGTCGGCGCATGCGCAAGCGCTGTGCCTGCAGCAGCCGGCTGATGGCCTGCTTGCAACAGGCTTGTGGCAAACTTGCAATTGGCTTGCGGCCAGCGGGGCTGGCAACCCATGGGTAGAGGCACCTACGGTCGTTGCACTGGCGGGCAGAGGCATCGCGGAGCAACGGCGCCTGCAGCTGCTTCTCCCATAGGGTGAGGCATTGTACGGCAACGACGCCTACGGCCGTTGCTCCCATGGGCAAAACCCCCACGCAGGGGTGGCCGCCTGGCGGGGCAGCATCGCCTACCGGCGCTACCCCGCGGGCAGAACCGCCCACGGGGGCACCCACCTGCATTGGCAGCGTCGCTAACGAGCGTGTCGCCCATAGGCAAGGGCAGCGCCCGGCCCTCCGCCGCACAGCCTTTTACTGGTAGGGTGGCGGGGGCGGCGATGGTTGTAGTAGGGGAAAGGGAGAAAGGGGCTTAGGGTTTTCTAGGCAAAAGATAGTTTTACCCGTTAGAATTTGAGAAATTCCAATTTTATCCTCTTATCCAAATTATGAAAATACCCTTTCGAATTTAAAAATTCCCTACATATCCCTGATTTCAAAAATATTAATTAATTAAAAGGTTTAATTGATTATTATTTTTATTATCATCTAGTAGTCCTATATAATGATGATTTATACATGTGATGTATGGTGTGTAGACAGATGATTATAGACCGTGAGATGTGTGTACTTGTGATTATTATTATTGGAGTTTATGACCCTCTATTATATTTCTCATTTATTATCGGGCCTGCGTGCCTATGATTAAGTTGTAATCATATAAGGAGGAGCAGCAGGAGTGTGGATGCGATAATGGGACCCACGAGATAAACGATCGCGATGCATGGAGATGCATCAAGATGTCGGCGGAACCGATGAGGACGAGATGGATGATCATAGGGCATGGAGATGCACCATTGCATACATAGATATTGATGTGAGTGATTAGACCTACTGGCTCGGGCCTGATCACATTAGGTTATGGTTCATGATCATCTCGTATGATTACTTATACACATACTAGATATGTATATACATTTGCATGCGATGTAGATATGTATATATATGTATATGTGTGGCATGTCATATTAGGAGACCAAATCATAGGAACCCCTCTCTCGATAATATTAAGTTGGTAAATGCGAGGCAATTAGATTGATCCACGTGGCCTTCCATCGCTATAGGTAGGGACCAATTCCTAGTGTAGGTTGAGTTGGTCGAGTCCCTCGAGGCTCACCTATATCGTGATTCACTATCTTGCCTACGACATAGAGATGTCACTGGTGACCTGAGGACATGGTATGCTTGGTCAAGTCCCTCGAGGGTATATCATCGAATTAGACTCATCTTGTAACGATGGTGTTGACTTAACCGAACATCATGGTTCGTCGAGTCTCTCGAGACCATGGTGATTCAGAGGCCGAACAGGACGGGAATCATAAAGGGTTATGATCGGCAAGAGTTGCCTACCTTTTGGGCTTAGTGTGATTAGTCGAGTCCCTCAAGGTTACACTAAGACGCTGATTAGATCCTGATCCCCACTAGAAGTCTATCGGAGACTTCCGTTTCACGTGCTAAGGGTGTTGCGTGATTCACTAGTAAAATAGTGGGAGCATATTAAGATAGAAGTCCATATCTTGATTGTTTATTTCTTGCAAAATCTACATATTATTCATTTCTGCTGCATCTTTATTTTCAGAAAATGTCGTTTCAAATCCCTTACGTGGAATACTTGATGTCAATTGCCTCACTGGTCCAAATTATACGGATTCGCTCCGCAACTTGAGAATTGTTCTTATGGCAGGGAAAATCATGTACGTCCTTGATATAGTGATATTTACGCCCTAGGAAGGGGCAATCGAGGATGAGATCGCTCACTACGTGAAGTACATTGATGACTCCACTCTTGCTTAGTGTTATATGTTAGGCTCTATGACTCCTGAGTTATAGAGACAACATAAAAAGATGGATGCTAGATCCATTCTCCTACATGTCCATAAATTATTTGAGGAACGGGGAAAGACTTAGCGATATAAGATATCCAAGGGCCTCTTCCACACTAGGATGACTGGAGGGACATCGGTTCAGCACCATGTCCTAAAGATGATTGAGTAGATAGAGAAATTCACAGGTCTAGGAATGGTCCTAGAGGATAACTTGTGTGTAGACATTGTGCTTCAGTCCCTACTAGATTCCTTTTCACAGTTTATAATAAATTTTAATATAAACAAGCTTGAGGTGACTCTCCCATAGCTCCTCAATATATTGAGGGAGGCAAAGAGCAGTATCAAAAAGGAGAAGCCAGTTCTCTACACTAGTGAGACCAGAAAGAAAATAAAAGCTAAAAAGTCCCTTAAGAAAGGCAAGGGCAAGGGCAGACTAGGTAAAGCAAAGGTTGCTAAGAAAGACCTAGCAAAGGACAAAGGCCAGTGCTTCCACTATGGCAAAGATGGGCACTGGAAGAGGAACTGCAAAGAGTACCTTGCAGAGAGGGTGAAACAAAAGCTTGGAGAAGCTTCAAGTACATTCATGATCAGTCTCCATTTGTCAAATTCTTATGATAACACATGGGTATTATATACCGACAGTGTTTATCATATATGTAATTTGTTGCAAATTTTAGCAAGGCCTAGTTGAGTGGAGAGAGGTGAGATGGACCTCAAGATGGGCAAATGGAGTAAAAGTTGCTGTAGTAGCTGTTGGTGAGGTCGCACTACTTCTGCCTGGTGGAGCTATTATTACATTAGATATATGTTATTTTATTCTTTCTATTATCAAAACACATTATCTCCATTTCATTTTTGATAGTTAGTGGATATAAATATATTTTGCGATTAGTGGATATAATTATATTTTGAGAACATGATTGTTCGATATTATAAATGATGAGATCATCACGAAAGAACATAGCCTAATGGTTTGTTATGCTCAGACACTACTCCACATATCATGAATAAAGTGTGTCTAAAGGAAACGAATGAGGTGAACAGTGCATACCTGTGGCATTGTAGCTAGGTCACATCCATAGGGAAAGGATTCAAAAGTTGCTAATGGAAGGATATCTAGATCCATTCGGACTATGATCATATGCAACTTGCGAACCTTACCTTCATGGAAAACTGACCAACTCTCCATTTAGTGGAACTGGAGAGAGAACCACTAAGTGCTACGAACTCATACATATGATGTATGTGAACCCATGTCAACTCATGCCATTGATAGTTACTCCTACTTTATTACCTTTACTAATGATTTCTCAAGTTATGGATATGTGCACTTAATGAAGTCCAAGTCCGAGGCCTTTAATAAATTTAGAGAGTATAAGAATGAAGTGGAGAACCAGACTGGAAAGAGTATCAAGACTCTTCGATTAGATCGAGGAGGTGAGTACTTAAGTACAGAGTTTACTCAGTTCCTCAAGGACCATGAGATATTATCCCAATGGACACATCCTTATACACCTCAACTTAATGGTGTCTAAAAGGAGAAATCATACGCTGTTAGACATGTGATGAGTTTCGCTGACTTACCCATCTCATTCTGGGGATATGACCTAGAGACCGCAATTTACCTTCTAAACAGAGTTCCAACTAAGTTGGTAGTGTCTACAGAATCCTGATCTTAAGGTTGTTAAGATTTGGGGTTACCCTACCCACGTTAAAAGACACAACCCCAATAAGTTGGAATCGAGGATAGAGCGGTGCATGTTCGTGGGATATCTCAAGGACACTTGTGGGTATTATTTCTATCATCTTAAGGACCAAAAGGTCTTTGTAGCTAAGAGAGTGATGTTCCTTGAGAAGGAACATATTCTTGGCAGAGATAGTGGGAGCATAATAGAGTTGAGCGAGATTGGAGAACCCAGCTCAAGCACCACTATATAGCTTGAGTCTGTTCAGGTACCTAATACACAAGTTCTAACTTTACGTAGGTCTGATAGAGTATCTCATCCTCATGAGATATATGTGGGACATATTAGAGGAGAGGATGTTGAGGATATTGATCCTTAGACCTGCAAGGAGGCTATTATGAGTATAGACTCCGAGAAGTGGTAGGAAGCCATGAATTCTGAAATGGATTCTATATACTCCAATAAGGTTTGGAACCTAGTTGATGTGCCCAAAGGTATTGTACCCATCGGTTGCAAATGGATCTTTAACAAAAAGATCGGAGTAGATGGAAAGGTAAAAACCTATAAAGCAAGGCTAGTGGCTAAGGGGTATTGTCAAAGGCAAGGTGTTGACTATGACGAAACTGTTGAATCTCGGATTTTGATGATGAAGTCAATTGTCATTTGTTATCTAATCCATATGTTGAGATAAGTGTGCAGGATTAATTATGATGAAAGTAAGACATGCAGCAGGAGTTGCGCCGGAGTCAAGACTATGATCACGTTGGGGGTTCGAGAGTTCGATGGAAGTCCGGACAGTCGTCAGAGGTTCTGCGGGAACAAATCCGAGAAGTCCAGGAGCTTACCAAACAAGCTCAATGGAACACCCCAAGTGGATGGTCGCAAGTCTAGGAGTTTGCTGGAAGTCCGCCAGAGCATCGCCGAGAGTTCGTCGAACGTTCGTCGGAAGTTCACTGGAAGGGAACTCAACCTTGCCGGTTAAAATCCTGCTTAGGACTATGTCTTCATTTCATAGTTTACATGTAATTAGGGTTAGGATTAAGGGTTAATCCTATAACCCAGTTAGGGGCCAATTGGGCCCGAGTTCGGACTGGTTTGGGCCAAGTTTAGAGCCCAACCAGTAAGCTGAAATAGTCTAGGCGATGGCACCGCCCAAAACCTGAGAATTCTGGTGGTGGCACCTCTAGTACACTATCAGTATTTGACACTGATAGGCGATGGCACCGCCAGCATTGGGAAACCCAAAAGAATTCAAATTTGGAGCCCAAATTTGAATCCTCTTAGGGCATATATAAACCCCACCCTTTCATGCATGAAAGGGCACCGAAACTTAGCATTTATTCTGAGATTTTGAGAGCTTAAAAATATTGTAAAAGGTCAAAAGTTCTTCTCCCTCTTTTCTTCCAAGTTTTGATCATTCAAGAGAGGAGTGAAAAATCTGTAAGGGTTGTCTCCTAAGCCCGTCAAAAGGAGTGAAATTTTAAAAGAGTGGTTGGCCTTCGCCTATTGAAGGAAAGCCTCTAGTGGATGTTAGTGACCTCATCAGAGGAGGAAGTCAAAAGTGGATGTAGGTCAAGATTGACCGAACCACTCTAAATCTCGGTTTGAATTTACATTTTGTTCTCTATCTTAACTACAACTGCCTCCATAGCTTTACTTTAACTACACTTTGCTTAATCTTAAGTTAAAGTAATTTTCGAATCGACTTTCATACTGAAATCTTTTTTATCGTACGAACGCAGTTTTAAATCGTCGAAAGTTTTCCGCTGCACTAATTCACCCCCCCCCCCCCCCCGCCCCCCTTAGTGCTCTTGATCCTAACAATTGGTATCAGAGCTCGGTTAACTCTCAATCGGATTAAAACCCAAGAGAGATGGCATATGTCGGAATCTAAGAGGGCCAATCTATCACACGTTCACCCACGTTCAATGGGACGGGCTACACCTATTGGAAGACCCGAATGAGGATCTTCCTTATTTCAATGGATTTTGAATTTTGAAATCTTGTCGAAAATGGATTTTCAAAGTCTTCTCTTCTAATGATCGATTGGAATGAATTGGAGAAGAAGACTTTCGCTCTTAATGCAAAGGCTATGAATGCCTTATTTTGTGCGCTTGATAAAAACGAGTTCAATCGTGTTTCGGTTTGTGAAACCGCATTTGATATTTGGCATACACTCGAAGTGACTCACGAAGGCACAAGTAGAGTGAAAGAGTCAAAAATCAATTTTTTGATACATTCTTTTGAACTTTTTCGAATGAAACCGAGCGAGACTATTGGCGACATGTACACCCGTTTCACGGATGTCGTCAATGGTCTAAAAGGACTCGGCAAAAGTTTTTCGGATTTTGAGCTCGTAAATAAGATTCTAAGATCCCTTCCTAAGAGTTGGGACCCTAAAGTCACTACTATTCAAGAGGCTAAAGATTTAAACAACTTCCCTTTTGAAGAATTAATCGGGTCATTAATGACCTACGAAATGACTTGCAAAGCTCATGAAGAGTAATAAGACATCCTTCCAAAGAACAGGAAGGATATGACACTTAAAACTTTCGAAGATCACTTGAGAGAAAACTCAAGTGATGAAGACTATGATGATGACTTGGCACTTCTAACAAGGAAATTCAAAAAATTTATTAAAAGAAACAAGTTTAGAAATGATAAAAAATAAATTTGAACCCAAAAAGGACTAAGTTATTTGCTACAAATGCAAGAAGCCGGGACACTATAGAAGTGATTGTCCCTAAGCCAAGAAGAGAATACTAAAGAAGAAGGCGCTCAAAGCAACATGGGATGACTCAAGCGCGTCCGAAGAAGAGGAGTCCAACACAGAGCAAGTTGCTCATTACGCCCTAATGGCCATCGGAGATGGGGTAACGAATTTAATTGATGCAGATTTATCATTTGATGAATTACTAAATGCCTTCCATGACTTATTTGATGAATGCAAAACTATTAGTAGAAAATATAAATTGCTAAAAAGGAGCATGATAGTCTTACTTATAATTTTGATAAATTAAAAACTGAATATCATGATAGTTTAGCTCCATGTAAAAAATTCCATGATCTAGAGACTCTCCAAAAGGAGAACTTGATACTTAAGGACACCTTAAAGAAATTCGTGGTTGGTAGCAAGTCTTTGAATATGATCCTTACTAATAAGGATCATGTTCCTAAAAGAAGTGGAATAGGATTTGTGAGAAGTCCTCACCAAAATCCAACCACCTTCATTAAAGGCCCTATCTTACATATTTGGCACCAAAGTAAATGCAACTTTTATTACAAACATGGACATAGAACTTATCATTGTCCATTCAAGAAAGTTAGTCCGAACAAATTGATTTGGGTTCCTAAAGGAACCACGATAAATTCTATGCAACAAGATAAACAAATTAGATCAATGTTTGAGGCACCCAAAAGTAAATGGATACCTAAAAATCATCCTTTCTTATAGAAACATATACCAACACAAGCTAGGAGCAAGAGATGGTACCTTGATAGTGGATGCTAAAGGCATATGACCGGAGATCCATCTCAATTCTCTAAGCTCACTAGCATAGACGAAGGCTATGTCACATTCGGAGACAACAACAAGGGTAAAATCATTGGCAAAGGAACCATATGTAACAAATCCAACTTCTTTATTGAAGATGTTTTGTTAGTTGATGGTTTAAAACATAACGTCTTGAGCATTAGTCAATTATGTGATAAAGGATATATTGTCAAATTCGATTCTAATGCTTGCATCATTGAAAAACCACACAAAAACACATCTATGATTGTATTAAAATAAAATAATGTATACACCATTGATATCAATGATCTTTGCAATAAAATGTGTTTCTCAGTTTTGAATGAGGATGCTTGGCTTTGGCATAGGAGATTAGGTCATGCTAGCATGAAACTAATCACTCAAATATCATCCAAAGAACTTGTGAGAGGAATTCCTCATATCAAGTTCATCAAAGATAATGTATGTGATGCTTGTCAATTAGAAAAACAAATTAAGGATAGTTTCAAATCTAAGAATCAAATAAGCACCTCTAGGCCCTTACAATTGATCCATATGGACTTGTTTGGATCTATCTCTACATCAAGCCTAGGAGGTAGCAAATACGCCTTCGTCATTGTAGATGACTATAGTAGATACACATGGACTTATTTCTTAAAACACAAAAATAAATGCTTTAGATATTTTACCAAGTTTTGTAAACTTGTCTAAAATGAAAAGGGTTCTATGATTTTGTCAATTAGAAGTGATCATGGTGGTGAATTTCAAAACCGTGATTTTCATGAATTTTGTGAATTTAATGGATATAATCACAACTTCTCTACTCCAAGAAATCCTCAACAAAATGAAGTAGTAGAAAGAAAAAATAAAAATTTACAAGAAATGGCGAGAACCATGTTGAATGAACATGGCCTAACCAAATATTTTTGGGCCGAAGCCATAAACACTACATGCTATATTTTGAATAGAGTTCTACTAAGACCCTTACTCACCAAAACTCCCTATGAGTTGTGGAACAATAAAAAACATAATGTTTCATATTTAAGGTTTTTGGGTGTAAGTGTTTTATCTTGAATGAAAAAGATGCCTTAGGAAAATTTGATGCTAAATCCAATGAAGGAATTTTCCTTGGTTATTCTTCAGTTTCTAAAGCTTTTCATATTTTCAATAAAAGAACTTTAATTATAGAAGAATCCATTCATGTTGTTTTCACTAAGATTTCCGAAATCAAGAAAAATGATTTTGATGATGATGTTAATTTCGATTCTTTGAATTTAAATGAAACCCCTTCTCCAACTAGCAACTTGGATGCATCCACTTCTGAAACATCCTTACCCAAGGATTGGAAGTATGTAGATGCTCATCCTAAGGAGCTAATCCTAGGAGACACATCTAAGGGGGTTCAAACACATTCTTCTCTTAAAAATTTTTGTGCCAACGTCGCTTTCCTCTCCCAAATTGAACCTAAATGTATTGACGAAGCCATGAAAGATGATTCATGGATTATCGCAATGCAAGATGAGTTAAATCAATTTGAGAGAAATGAGGTGTGGAAGCTTGTTCCTAGGCCGAATGACCATTTAGTTATTGGTACTAAATGGGTCTTTAGAAACAAGTAAGATGAATATGGTATCATGGTTAGAAACAAGGCTAGATTAGTAGCCAAAGGTTTCAACCAAGAAGAAGGTATCGATTACGAAGAAATCTTCGCTCCTGTGGCTAGATTAGAAGCCATAAGGATGATGCTTGCCTATGCTAGTAATAATAATTTTAAGTTATTTCAAATGGATATTAAAAGCACTTTTCTTAATGGCTTTATTTCTGAAGAAGTTTATGTTGAACAACCTCCCGGATTTGAAAATAATAGCCTCCCTAATCATGTGTTTAAATTAACTAAAACTTTCTATGGTTTGAAACAAGCCCCAAAGGCTTGGTATGAGAGACTTAGTTCTTTTCTTATTGAAAATAATTTCACAAAAGGCAAGGTCGATACTACATTGTTTATCAAGAATTTTGACAATAATTTTCTCATTGTTCAGATTTATGTTGATGATATTATTTTTGGTTCTACAAACGAATCTCTTTATGAATCTTTTGTTAAAACCATGAGTCTTGAATTTGAAATGAGTTTGATGGGAGAATTAATCTTTTTCTTAGGCTTACAAATTAAGCAATTAAGAAATGACATCTTTATTAGTCAAACTAAATATGCTTTAGATTTGCTAAAAAGATTTAATATGGAAAGCTCAAAAGCTATTAACACTCCTATGAGCACCTCCACTAAGTTAGAAGTTGATGAAAGTGGAGAAAGCTTCGATCAAAAAACTTATAAGAGTATGATAAGAAGTTTACTTTACCTCACTGCAACTAGACCAGATATCATGTTCAGTGTAGGATTTTGTGCTAGGTTTCAATCGAACCCTAGGATATCTCATCTCAAAGCGGTTAAAAGAATACTTTGATATCTTAAAGGTACCACAAATCTAGGATTATGATATCTAAAAACTGAGAAGTTTGAGTTAATTACTTATGCTGATGCGGATTTTGCTGGGTATAGACTTGATAGAAAAAGCACATCAGGAACATACCAATTTTTGGGACATGCTCTTGTTTCCTAGTTATCTAAGAAACAAAACTCAGTTGCACTATCAACAACCAAAGCTGAGTATATTGCAGCTAATGCATGCTGTGCACAAGTTGTGTGGATGAAAAACACATTAGAAGATTATAAAGTTCATCTTAAAAATATTCCCATTAAATGTGATAACACAAGTGCTATATGTTTAACAAAGAATCTCATTTAACACTCAAGAACAAAACATATTGATATTAGACATCACTTTATATGAGATCATGTCACTAATCATGATGTAGTAATATAGTTCATTGATACTAAACATCAACTAACTGATATTTTTACAAAGCCTTTAAGTGAAGAATAATTTGATTTCATTAGAGGAGAATTAGGTATGTTAGTGTGTCCGAATACATGAACTTATTAAAATTATTTTTCAGATGTTCTTGATTCCATGATCAAATCACTTAATTGTTATGATGATTTTACACTATTACATGCCTTAATAACATGTTGGAAATTATGTGTTTTGAATACAAAATTTCCATAATAACAAGCATGTTTTATATTCATGATTGTGTTTGAAAATCTATAGCAAAACCTTGTCCGAATGCATGAAAGTGTTAAATTATATTTTTGGATTTTCTTGATCCTAACGATACATTATTCTCTTCCGGACTTAATGTAGTTTTAATAAGCATGTCATATAAAATTTAATTCATATAATTGATTTTTGACATATAGAATCAATTAGCAAATGCATCTCTCATAGACTTATTGTGAGAAAAATATTTTTTTCGAGAAATGGATTTGATGAAATGATTCTTTCTTATAAATTCCTTCTTGAAAAGGGAAGATTTTTTTTAAGCAAGGATTTGATTCACATACATATCTTGATCCTTGTAAAAATGAAATGAAACGTGAACTTAATTATGGCATGAATTATTACCGCACTTATGTTTAAAATTTGCTTATATCATTCTCCTTTCTGTTGATGACAAAGGGGGAGAAATATATGAATTGATGCTATGAGTGCCATATTTAAATTTGAATTATGTTAAGATATCAAAAGAAGCTTGCATCGAAATATATGATAAATTGATGATAGAAATGCTATGATTGCCATATTTGCATTATGCCATATATGCATCATGTTAAGATATCAAGAACTTGTATCGCAATTTTACATTTTGATATCTTACCATATGATAAAGTGCTACCATTACTATCATTCACACTTGAAATGTAAGAGTTGAAAATGGATATCAAGCCTTGACATCATTTTCAGAAATATACATCATGATAGGAATCATGATGGGAGTATTGATAAGGCTAAACAATCTTAACTTATCAATATGTCTCTTGAATTCAAAAGCTTTGAAATTCAAGAATGACTTATCTCGAGTATGGCATATAGATAGGGGGAGTTAAGGTTAACTCCGTTATCAATTGATTGTCATCATCAAAAAGGGGGAGATTGTTGAATCTCGGATTTTGATGATGAAGTCAATTGTCATTTGTTAACTAATCCATATGTTGAGATAAGTGTGCAGGATTAATTACGATGAAAGTAAGACATGCAGCAGGAGTTGCGCCAAAGTCAAGACTATGATCACGTTGGGGGTTCGAGAGTTCGACGGAAGTCCGGATAATCGTCGGAGGTTCTGCGGGAACAAATCTGAGAAGTCCAAGAGCTTGCCAAAGAAGCTCGTCGGAACTCGCCAAGTGGATCGTCGTAAGTCCAGGAGTTTGCCGGAAGTCCGCCGGAGCATTGCCGAGAGTTCGTCGGACATTCGCCGGATGTTCGCCGGAAGTTCGCTGGAAGCTCGCTGGAAGGTAACTCGACCTTGCCGATTAAAAACCTTCTTAGGACTATGTCTTAATTTCGTAGTTTACATGTAATTAGGGTTAGGATTAAGGGTTAATCTTATAACCCAGTTAGGGCCAATTGGGCCCGAGTTCAGATTGGTTTGGGCCAAGTTTGGAGCCCAACCAGTAAGCTGAAATAGTCTAGGTGGTGGCACCGCCCAAAACCCGAGAGTTCTGGCAGTGGCACCACCTAGAACACGAGAATTCTAGCAGTGGCACCGCTAGTACACTATCAATATCTGACACTGACAGGCGGTGGCACCGCCACTGACAGGTGGTGGCACCGCCAGCATTGGGAAACCCAAAAGAATTCAAATTTGGAGCCCAAATTTGAATCCTCTTAGGGCCTATATAAACCCCACCCTTTCATACATGAAAGGGCACCGAAACTTAGCATTTATTCTAAGATTTTGAGAGCTTAAAAGTGTTGTAAAAGGTCAAAAGTTCTTCTCCCTCTTTTCTTCCAAGTTTTGATCATTCAAGAGAGGAGTGAAAAATCTGTAAGGGTTGTCTCCTAAGCCCGTCAAAAGGAGTGAAATTGTAAAAGGGTGGTTGGCCTTCGCCTATTGAAGGAAGGCCTCTAGTGGATGTCGGTGACCTCATCGGAGGAAGAAGCCAAAAGTGGATACAGGTCAAGATTGACCAAACCACTCTAAATCTCGATTTGCATTTACATTTTGTTCTCTATCTTAACTGCAACTGCCTCTATAGCTTTACTTTAATTGCACTTTGCTTAATCTTAAGTTAAAGTAATTTTCGAATCGACTTTCATACCAAAATCGTTTTTATCGTACGAACACAGTTTTAAATCATCGAAAGTTTTCCGCTGCACTAATTCACCCCCCCTCCCTCTTAGTGCTCTTGATACTAATAGAAACCTTCTCATCCGTAGCAATGCTAAAATCCATCCGAATTCTATTAGCTATTGCAGCACACTATGATTATGAGATATGGCAGATGGATATGAAAACCACATTCCTTAATGGGAACCTCAAGGAGGAGATGTATATTATACAACCCGAGGGATTCGTGTCCAAGGACTACCCAGATAAGGTGTGCAGATTACTTAGATCCATTTATGGACTAAAGCAATCTTCCCAAAGTTGGAACATAAGATTTGATGAGGCAATCAGATCTTATGACTTCATTAAAAATGAAGATGAGCCTTGTGTGTACAATAAGGTAAGTGGGAACGCTATAACCTTTTTGGTATTATATGTGGATGACATCCTAATCATTGGGAATGATGTAAGAATGCTATCCACAGTAATGTTGAATCTCGAATTTTGATGATGAAGCTAATTGATTGTGTTTAGATGTTTAACTGCATTTTGAGTGATGCAGGTCTACTCGATCAGGATTAGATAGGTGACGCAGGAGGAATTGACGTTGCGCTGGAGGAGATCACGTAAGGATATTGGACGGCAGAACGCTTCGGACATCGGGCATCGAACCAAGGAGAGCGGAATTGCACCAAGGATATTGGGGTTGCGGAGGTCAACTGTCGATTGGGCAACAAGCCGCAAGAGAGGACGATGCGCTGAAGAATCGGACGAAGCGCCAACCAATGATGTGACAGGCAATAGAATGTCAATTCGCATTGTAATAATTGTCTAGATCGGAGCAGAGTTTTGGGTTGTGTGTGCAAGATTAACTATGATAACGATGAAGACATAAAGCAAAACAAAGTGTCGGATTCAAGCGCGAATGATTCGTTGGGAGTTCGAGAGTTCGACGGAAGTCCAAAGGTTCATCGGGAATTCTATCAGAACTAGCCGAGAATGAGTAGGGAGCTTGCCGAAGGGTTTTCGAAAGCTTGACGGAAGGTACGTCGGAAGTTCACGGAGCTCACCGAGAAAGATCGTAGCTTGCCAAAGAAGCTCATCAGAACTCGCCAAGATCAAATCGTGAAGTCTAGGAGCTTGCTGAGTGTCCGCAGAATGGTTTCCAAGAGTTTATCGGAAGACTGCCAGAAGTTCGTCGGAAGAAGTCTTGACTTACGGAATTTGTAATAGCTTAGGAAATGTTTTTAAATTTGTAGTTAACATGTTATTTAGGGTTATGATTAGGTGTTAATCTTATAACCCAAGTAGGGGCCAATTGGGCCAAAGTTCGGACTGGTTTGGGCCAAGTTTGGAGCCCAACTAGTGAGCAGAAATAGTATAGGCAGTGGCACTGCCAGACTAGGCGGTGGCACCGCCCAAAGCCCGAGGATAAGGCGGTGGTACCGTCGGACTGGGTGGTGGCACAGATAAGCATGGGCACCGCCAATCACTAGTCAGTATGACATTGATAGGCGATGGCACCGCCACCGATAGGCGGTGGCACCGCTAGCCTTGAAAACCCAAGAGAATTTAAAATTTGGAGCCCAAATTTGAATCCTCTTAGAGTCTATAAATACTCCTCAATTCTCAGCAGAGAATACAACTTTTTATAAGCAATAGATTGAGATAAAAGCCTTAGCAAAGTCTTTAGCAAGTCTTGTTTTCAATTGCTTGAGTGTTCACCTCCTTATTTCTCGTTGAAACTTTATAAGAGTGTGAACCACTTGTAAAAGGTTGTAAGAGGGGTATTTGTCCTTCCCCTTCAAAATGATTTGCTAGTGGAAGTTGGGAGCCTCATCGAAGAAGGCTTTGCAAGTGGATATTGGTCATTTTGACTGAACCACTTTAAAATTAGTGTGTTCTCTGGTTTTCATTTACTTATTGCTATTTACCATACTGCAAACCTTAATACGTGCTTTACTTCCTCATTACTTTTGCTGTACACTTTTACGAACACACTTTCAAGTTAAGCACTTCCAAGTTCAGTTTTTATTGTACAAAAGATTTTCCAAAACCGACGTTTTAATCTACTACACTAATTCACCCCCCCCCCCTCTTAGTGCCGCTCCGATCCTAACAAGTAAAGGCTTGGTTACCTAACACTTCTCCATGAAGGACTTAGGGGAAGCATCCTATTTCTTGGGGATTCAGATCTATAGAGGTTGATCCAAGAGGATGCTTGGCTTGTCCCAATCTAGGCACATAGAAACCATTGTCAAAAGGTTTGGCATAGAAAATTCCAAAAAAGGTCTTATACCGATGAGACATGGGATATCGCTTTCTAGGAGTATGTCCCCAAAGACTCCTAAAGAAAGGGCAAACTATTGGGAAATCTTGGGGGCGACATCACATGCGCAACGGAAGATCAAGAAAAAACAAAATCCCCAATTCCCAAAAGGATGTTCATCGTCGTGTGAAGATTGATGCGCATAAATCTGCAAAACAAACTGCGTATAAGATAAATTGTGTTACCTAGGGAGATTGTATATCCCTGTTTCCTTGCAGATCTCTAGGAGAGGATGAAGGAGGTCAAGGGTCCTCCTCTCTAGCGGTGATCCACACAGCAGGGCCACGACGACGCTCCGTAAAATCTCCAGGCCTACTCTGAGGTGGAGAGGGGGAGGAGAATAGGAGAGGCAAGCAAAGGCTCTAGCCTGTGAGGCTCTGAATCCCTCCTATTTATAGAGGCCCCCTGTCAAACCCTAATGGATCCTCCCCTAGTGGGTATTGGATCTACATCCAATTATCCAAGCCTTTTAGATTAGTGGATATATATTCAATAATCTCTCATGGGCTCTTATTGGATCTCGTCCATGGGATCCAATAATTCAGGGGCTTATTGGATATCCAATAAGATAGGAGCTCCGGCGGATATCTCATATCCGAACCTCTACTCATCGCAATACCTACCATATGTGTGTGACCCTCTAGGCCCAATATCGAGCTGGCCGTGAGTCATAGCTGACATAACTCCTTTTGGCTCAGTGAATTATTATCTTTATAATAATTCACTCGACTCATCGACTACGGATGTACTAGGCCACTATGCCGTAGTCCCCATACGATACAGGGGAATCCAATCCATTGGATCTGTCCGTCCTCAGTTACCGTGTACCTATAGTCTCTCATCCATCTAATATCACAGAGACCGTATATCGGGCATGGTGCTGTCAGACCCATACGATTTCTACTCGAGTCTCGCTCTAATCGAATTCTCCGGGAGAACTCTTTCTCTCTCAATTCGAATGATCCTGACCAGGGATTTGTCTGAGCAAGAACACATGGGATATTCCTCTCATGACGCCGAGAGTGAATGATCCTCTATCAACACTCAATAGCCCTTGTAAGGTCGACTGCCACTCCCAATGACTAGCTGTACTAGATCTGGGATAGTCAAACCTATAAGTCTGGTATCAAAGAGTAGAGCACTCATACGAGACATCCTTGGTGTCTCAAGTCTAAGGACCAGATACACCACTAAGACTACGGAATCGTTGTCTAACAATAAGGCATCATCAACCATCCAGTATTCCATAAGCGGATCAATCAGTGAACTCATTCTCCAATGAGCACCTATACTATACCCCTAGTGTCCCCATACGAGCAGCTATAAGACCAACTACATCCATCATATGGATGGGTATACAGCACACCAGTCTGTCCGGTTATCATGATGTCCCTCTCAAGTAACCTATGACTGGGATTACTTAGGATCTGTGTTTAAAGGTGAATCGGTCTCATTATCGTGATCTCATCACGATCCGATTCCCATTGTACAGATCCAAGGACATCACAATATATACATGCATATATGCAATAGATAATATATAAAGTGATAATTGCCAAAATATAATAAGCAAAAAAAAAAGATTCTGTGTCAAGTCACACGTGCCATGACTCACGTGATTGGCTTGCTGGGCACCTATGACTAGCAGTCTCCCACTTGACCTAAAGCCAATCACCTATGTGTCTGATCCCCATCAGACCCCCGTGATGCTCAAAGACAATCTAAGATAACGGCTTTGTTAGTGGATCTGCAATATTATCTTCGGATGTAACTCTTTTCACTACTACATCTCCTCGGGTCATGATCTCTCTAATAAGCTAGAATCTCCTCAGAACACTTCTGATGAGAACCGAGTTCCCTTATTTGAGTAATCGCCCCATTGTTGTCGCAATATAAGGAAATCGGCTCCTCGCTATCCGGCACGACTCCTAAATCTATGATGAACTTCTTCATCCAGATTCCCTCTTTTGCTGCATTTGCTACAGCAATGTGTTTCGCCTTTGTGGTTGAGTCAGCAGTAGTATCTTGCTTAGAACTCTTCCAGTATACTGTGATAGAACCCTTTCAGATTCTAAGCTTGGGGTTGATCTCTTTAGGGGATCGGCCTCCTGGAACTCTATAGGGGTTCCTTCCTCCAAGTTGCTGCTCAAAGGCTGCAGAAAAGATTCATCTATTGCTTATCAAAAGAGGATGAATACATGACTATTTATAGGGTGTCTAAACCCTAACTCCTAATAGGACTCCTACTCAAGACTCTTACTCAATTAAGACTTCTACTCAAGACTCCTAATAGGACTCCTACTCAAGACTCCTATTCCTTTACAACTCCTAATTCTTCTTTAAGAAATAACCTTCAAACCCTAGCCGGCCTCTTCACCTCTTTAATAAGGGTCAGCTTAGGTAGGTTTTACATGATTGCCCCTATCAATTAGGACTCTCCTAGCTAGAGTCCTAACAGACCCGCCCTCTTCAAATCAGCCTTGTCCTCGAGGCTGACGATTCATGAATTTTGGGAATTTGATCTTCAAGTTGTCATAGTTCTCCCAAGTGGCATCTTCTGTTGGTAGGTTCACCCACTGTTTTAGCACTTCAGTAGTGGGTCGTCGTCGTTGAGTCACGATCCTTTGATCAATAATGACACTTGGCTGGGTCTGGAGTTCTCCTTGAGTAGTCATATTTGGTGGGTGGCTTTGGGCTGTCTCCAAGCATCTATTTATAACTTTCGTCTGGCTGTCAATTTGTGGGTGATATTGCATACTCCTTTTCAATTTAGTACCCTGCATATGGAATAACTTTGTCCAAAATCTGCTCGTGAAGATGCAAGTAGAATTTGTCATAAGCACAATGCGTCCTTTGTAGTGTAATTCTTTTGAGTCCCAATTGTAATGAGCCACGGAGCTTGATGCTTCTTCCAATTTTTTTATGATCTTACTGGTCTCTAGATCATCCTGCCATTCCATCTTAATATCCTCAAGGAAGTCACTGGTTGGAAGTAAAACGACCAAAAATTCAGCTTGCTCGGGTAGTTGTGAAAGTGCATCTGCAACAACATTCTCTTTCCCCTTTTTGTAAGTTATTTCATAATCAAATCTAAGAAGTTTTGTTACCCATTTTTGCTGCTCAGGGGATAATATCTTTTGCTCCAAAAAGTACTTGAGGCTTTTATGGTCAGTTTTAATTTGAAATCGTCGACCGATCAAGTAGAGTCTCCACCTCGTTGCTGCGCGCATAATGGCGAGCATCTCCTTATCATATGTTGACATATTTTGATAGGAGGGAGATAATGCCTTGCTAGTGTATGCGAGTGGTCGACCAACTTGAATGAGAATGGTTCCAATTCTGACTCCAGATGCATTAACCTCAATAATGAAGGGTCGGCTGAAATCTAGTAGTGCTAGCACTGGCGTCGTCGTCATGGCTGCCTTAAGTTTGTCGAAGGCAGCGGAGGCTTTGTCCAACCATTGGAATAAATCTTTTTTTAGTAAGGAAATAAGTGGTGCACTGATCTTTCCATAGTTTTTCATGAACTTGCGATTGTAGCCTATTAAACCGAGAAAGCCACGTAGCAATTTTATGTTCCTCGAGGTCAGCCAGTTTTGCATTGCTCTAATTTTAGAGGGGTCCACTATCACATGTTCCCCTGATATGATATGCCCAAGATATTCCACCTTCTGGTGACGAAAGCAAAAATTCGTAGTGGCCGTTGTGTCTTCAAAAGGCGGTTTTCGGTATGTCTTCTTTGCACACTCATATTTGATGATACCCGGATCGAAGGTCCAACTTTGTGAAGACTTGTGCTCTCTTTCATCTAACAATTCATCTGCTATTAGAATAGGGTATTTGTCCTTGATGATTATGCCATTGAGGGCTCGGTAATCAATCCACATTCGCCATGTTTCATCCTTCTTTCGTACAAAGAGCACCAGTGAAAAGTAGGGGCTGCAACTTGGTCGAGTAACTCTTGTTTCAGGCATCTCTTTTATAATCCTTTCTATTTCATCCTTCTGCAGATATGAATGTTGATATAGCCAAGTATTTGCAGGAGGTTTGCCCAGAAGAGTCGGTATACAATGATTATGCCGACGGGCAAGAGGTAGGTTGCGCGGTTCGTCAAATATATCTGAAAATTCAGCAAGCAAAGGAAGTAGGTTTGGATCTTCAAATTCTATTGGCTCTCCCTTAGTTTGCTGCTCAAGTTGTACCAAAAAGCCGCTGCATACTTTATGCAAAACCTTCTCCATTTCTTGTGTGCAAATCGTCATTACGTCGCCCCCATGTTTCCCGTGTAGAATCACCTGTTTCCCTTTACTGTAAAATCTCAAAATTAGTTTCATAAAATTCTAGAAAACATTACCTAATATTGTCAACCATTCAATTTTGAGCATAGCCTCATGATCATCAAGAGGGAGGAGGAAGAAATCTCCAATTATCTCTTGTTCTTGCAGTAATAGTTTCTCTTGCGGGCGCCTACGATCACACTTCAAAATCCGTCCGTCGGTGAACTTGACGTCAAACCTGCTGTAATACTCAATAGGTAAGGCCATCCGGATAGCAACTTTACTATCTAGAAAGTTATTAGTGATGCCCATGTCGATGAGAACAGTGATCGATTGTTGTTTGAGAAGGCCTTCAACTTTCATCGTTTGCGGGTTTGAGTAGCCAGCTAGTGCATGCACCATAACTTCGGTCGGTTGTGGCTCTTCTTCTGCATTTTCTTCTTTATTATCAAGGCTCTCTTCTTGATGTTTAATGACCTCTTCTTCTACTGGTTTAATCATAAGAAGTCTCCCTTTTCTACAGTGATGCTCGCGGCTCCACGGCTCATTGCGGTGCCAACATAACTCCTCCGTAGATCGCTCCTGAAGCTCTTCTCTTGTCATCATTTTTGGTGCAGGGACTCGATTGATAGTAGGGGGGGCTGAGGGCTTCTGCATTGTAGGTTGAGAAGCGATCCTAGTCCTCTGAGCTTCATGGTTCAAATGCTCCTCTTGATGTCGTGCGAAAGAGATGGCTGCCATAAGCGTGTACGGTTGTCGTGCTTGAACTTCTCCCCGGATCTCCGGCTTCAAGCCCTCAATGAAGGTCCCCAATAGTTGTTTTTGAGACCAATCACAAGTTTGATTAGATAACCTTTCAAACCTTGTTTGGTACTCCTGAATAGTAGAGGTTTGTCGGATCTTTGCTAGTTGTTCGTCAATGTTCTCGTAATCGGTTTGTCTAAAGCGGATCAATAGTCCTTCTTTGAACTGTCGCCATAAGAGAACTCCATGAGTATATTTAAACCAGTAAAACCATTGTATGGCATCCCCTTCAAGATGTATAGCTGCAATTTCTACCATAGATGCATCCGCAGTTTTATGATACCGAAAATATCGCTCCACGCGCGAGATCCAACCAATCAGGTCTCCTTCTTCCCATCTAGGGAAGTCCACCCTCATTCGTGGATAGTTGAGATCAGTCATTGAACCTCTCCTCTCTTGGAAGTCATCTCTTCGGGCTTGGTGCGATTGGTTAGAGCTCTCTCCTTGATGTGATTTCTTCGAGCTTAGTGGTCGGCCCAAACTGAGTTCGGTAAAGAGAGTCCGAATCTTATCCTCTATTCGCGCCTCCAAGGCTTCGAAATTAGCATTGATTGCCTCCCTAGATGCCATAGAATATGCCTCCAAATCTGTGATGTTTAGATTTCTCTTTTGTTGTCGGGTTAAAGGCAAGTATAGGTTGAGAGAAGTGATGGTCGAAAGGGTTGGTGAATTGGTGGATGTAGGCTGCGGTTTAGGCTTGTTTTGTGGCAATTTTGGGTGTAGTTTGAGGGTGTAGTGTGGTGGAGTTTTAGGGCTGTGGATGAAAGTTTTAGATCTGTGGTAGATGGCAGCAAAGGTTTGATAGAAATCAGTGGAAGTTTGCTGCAGAATTGTGTTGTCTTGTAAGAGCAGAATTGTCGTCGAAGAAACAACGGTTTCTCAACAAAATTTCCACAAAAAACTTGAGAGATTTGAGGAGGGAATTGATAGCAAAATTTCAGTGTATGTGACAGTAAGTATGTCCAATTTAATCAAGAAAATTTCGGCAGTATAAGAGCAAAGAAATTGGTGCAAGTTGCGATAGCAGAATTCTCGTCGAAAAATTTCAGCGGGTTGCGATGAAAATTTGCAGCAACACAAAATTGTTCTTAGAGATGAATTCCTCAATAGATCAATCTTAGATGGAAGCCAAGATGATCTATAAAGTGTAGAAGAAATTTCGTTCAAAAAAGATTACAAATAGATCGGTTAAGGCAACAATATGCGGCTGAAATTTTCTGCAGCACAGATTTTCAAGTATAGCAGATTGGACGTAAAAGACTAGTGGTTTATATTGAGAATTTTTTGATAAAACCAAAAGGAAAACCTCTATTAGGAAGTATCAAATCTATCATAAAAATTTCATAGAGATTTGGACAGAAAAAACGTAATAGCAAGATCAAACAAACTATGCTATGCGGCTGAAATTTTATAGTGCAGATTTTTAAGTATAGAAGATTAGACGTAAAAGATCAACGGTTTATATTAAGAATTTTTTGACAAAACCAAGGGGAAATCTGCTATTAGGATGTGTCAAAGCTGTCATAAAAATTTCGTAGAGATTTGGATAGAAAAAATGCAGTAGCAAGATCAAATAGACAACATGTGTTATGCGGTTAGAAATCTGCAATGTATCTTTCGTCGTAGAGATGAAAACTTTGCGACGAAAAGTTTATGCAGCAATATAGAAACAATTTTTTTTTTTTTGGATTTTGAATAAGGATAACTAAATTGCAGCAGCAGTAAGGTAGAAAACCAGAACCTGTTGCAATTCACGGGGAGATCAAAAGATGATCTGCGATGGTGTAGATGACAACGGAATTTGGTGACGATCTTTTAAGCAATTATGGGAATTGCTTTGGGCGGCTGTGGAGGGATGATGGATGGCTGTGGAAAGGGCAGCAAGACGCCAAGAACGCTGCTCTGATACCAAGTGATAGAACCCTTTCAGATTCTAAGCTTGGGGTTGATCTCTTTAGGGGATCGGCCTCCTGGAACTCTATAGGGGTTCCTTCCTCCAAGTTGCTGCTCAAAGGCTGCAGAAAAGATTCATCTATTGCTTATCAAAAGAGGATGAATACATGACTATTTATAGGGTGTCTAAACCCTAACTCCTAATAGGACTCCTACTCAAGACTCTTACTCAATTAAGACTTCTACTCAAGACTCCTAATAGGACTCCTACTCAAGACTCCTATTCCTTTACAACTCCTAATTCTTCTTTAAGAAATAACCTTCAAACCCTAGCCGGCCTCTTCACCTCTTTAATAAGGGTCAGCTTAGGTAGGTTTTACATGATTGCCCCTATCAATTAGGACTCTCCTAGCTAGAGTCCTAACATACTGCTCCTCCATTCAAGGTGTATACATACCCCGAATTTGACCTGTTATCATTGACATCAGATTGAAAACTTGAGTCTGTGTAGCCTTCAACCTTGAGGTTACTACCTCCATATAGTAGTAAAATATCCTTAGTCCTTCTCAAGTACTTAAGGATACACTTTACTGCTTTCCAGTGCTCCAAGCCTGGATCCGCTTGATACCTGCTCGTGACACTCAAAGCATGCACTATATCAGGCCTAGTACATAGCATGTCATACTTGATAGACCCTATCGTCGAGGCATAAGGTATCATATCCATGTTCGCCCTTTCTTCTGGAGTATTTGGGGACAAACTTATAGAAAGCGATATACCATGTCTCATTGGTATGAGACCTTTCTTCGAATTTTCCATGCCAAACCTTTTGACAATGGTTACTATGTACCTGGATTGGGACAAGCCAAGCATCCTCTTGGATCTATCTCTATAGATCCGAATCCCCAAGATATAGGATGCTTCCCCTAAGTCCTTCATGGAGAAGTGTCTAGATAACCAAGCCTTTACTGTGGATAGCATTCCTACGTCATTCCCAATGATCAGGATGTCATCCACATATAACACCAAAAGGGTGATAGTGCTCCCACTTACCTTCCTATACACACAAGGCTCATCTTCGTTCTTATCGAAGTCATAAGATCTGATTGCCTCATCAAATCTTATGTTCCAACTTCGGGAAGCTTGCGTTAGTCCACAAATGGATCTAAGCAACCTGCACACCTTATCTGGGCAGTCTTGGACACGACTCCCTCAAGTTGTATCATATACACCTCCTCATCGAGGTTCCCATTGAGGAATGCGGTTTTCACATCCATCTGCCAAATCTCATAATCATAGTGTGCTGCAATAGTAAATAGAATTCGAATGGATTTTAGCATTGCTACGGGTGAGAAGGTTTCGTCATAGTGAACACCTTGCCTTTGACGATACCCCTTAGCCACTAGCCTTGCTTTATAGGTCTCTACCTTTCCATCTACTCCGATCTTTTTCTTAAAGATCCACTTGCAACTGATGGTTACAATACCTTTGGGCGCATCAACAAGGGACCAAACCTTGTTGGAGTACATAGAATCCATCTCAGAATTCATGGCTTCTTGCCACTTCCCAGAGTCTATACTCATAATAGCTTCCTCGTAGGTCTGAGGATCAATATTCATAACATCTTCTCCTCTAATATGTCCCACATATCTCTTAGGATGATGGGATACTCTACCGGACCTACGTAAAGTTGGAACTTGTGTGTTAGGTACCTTAACAGACTCGGGCTATAGAGTGGTGCTTGAGCTTGGTTCTCCAACCTCGCTCAACTCTATCATGCTCCCACTATCTCCGCCAAGAATGTGTTCCTTCTCAAGAAACACTGCTCTCTTGGCTACAAAGACTTTTTGGTCCTTGAGATGATAGAAATAATACCCACAAGTTTCCTTGGGGTATCCCACGAACTTGCACCGCTCTGTCCGCGATTCCAACTTATCGGGGTTGTGTCTTTTAATGTGGGCAGGGCAGCCCCAAATCTTAACAACTTTAAGATCGGGCTTCTTCCCTTTCCATATCTCATATGGTGTAGACACTACCGACTTAGTTGGAACTCTGTTCAGAAGGTGAGGTGCGGTCTCTAGGGCATATCCCCAAAATGAGATGGGTAGGTCAGTGGAACTCATCATGGATCGTACCATGTCTAACAGCGTACGATTTCTCCTTTCAGACACACCATTGAGTTGAGGTGTATAAGGAGGTGTCTATTGGGATAATATCCCATAGTCCTTGAGGAACTAAGTAAACTCTATACTTAAGTACTCACCTCGATTTGATTGAAGAGTTTTGATACTCTTTCCAGTCTGGTTCTCCACCTCATTCTTATACTCTTTGAATTTCTCAAAAGCCTCGGATTTGTACTTCATTAAGTACACATATCCATACCTTGAGAAATCATCAGTAAAGGTAATAAAGTAGGAGTAACCACCAATGGCATGAGTTGACATGGGTCCACATACATCACTTTGTATGAGTTCCAACATCTCAGTGGCTCTTTCTCCAGTTCCACTAAATGGAGAGTTGGTCAGTTTTCCACAAAGACAAGGCTCGCAAGTTGCATATGACTCATAGTCGAATGGATCTAGATATCCATCCTTTAGCAACTTTTGAATCCTTCCCTCATGAATGTGACCTAGCCTACAATGCCACAGGTATGCACTATTTATCTCATCTCGTTTCCTCTTGGACACACTTACACTCATGATATATGGAGTAGTGTCTAACATAAACAAACTATTATGCAACATTCCTCTCGCCAATCTCCTTTCTCCTAGGCCTTACCAGAACCTACAATGAATTGCATATATGATAAGCACTACCGGTATCCAATACCCATGTGTTATCATAAGAGTTTGACAAATGGAGACTAATTATGAATGTACCTGAAGCTTCACTAAGCTTCTGTTTCACCTTTTCTGCAAGGTACTCTTTGCAGTTCCTCTTCCAGTGCCCATCTTTACCATAGTAGAAGCACTGGCCTTTGTCCTTTGTTGGGTCTTTCTTAGCAACCTTTGCTTTTCCTAGTCTGCCCTTGCCCTTTCCCTTCTTAAGGGACTTTTCTGCTTTCCTTTTCTTTTTGGTCTCACAAGTGTAGAGAACTGGCTTCTCTTTCCTAATAGTACTCTCTGCCTCTCTCAACATATTGAGGAGCTCTGGGAGAGTCACCTCAAGCTTGTTCATATTATAATTCATTATGAATTGTGAAAAGGAATCTGGTAGGGACTGAAGCATGATGTCCATACATAAGTTATCCTCTAGGACCATTCCTAGGCTTGTGAGTTTCTCCATCCACTTAATCATCTTTAGGACATGATTCTGAACCGGTGTCTCCTCAGTCATCCTAGTGCGGAAGAAGCTCTTGGATATCTCATATCGCTGAGTCCTTCCCTGTTCCTCCAACAATTTACGGACATGTAGGAGAATGGATCTAGCATCCATATTTTCATGTTGTCTCTGTAACTCAGGAGTCATAAAGCCCAACATATAGCACTGAGCAAGAGTGGAGTCATCAATGTACTTCACGTAGCGAGTGATTTCATCCTCGCTTGCCCCTTCCTCGGGCGTAGGCATCACTGTATCAAGGACATATACGATTTTCTCCACCGTGAGAACAATTCTCAAGTTGCGAAGCCAATCCGTATAATTTGGACCAATGAGGCGGTTGACATCAAGTATGCCACGTAAGGGATTTGAAAGCGACATTTTCTTAAAATAAAGATGCAACAGGAATAAATAACATGCAGATTTTGTAAGAAATAAACTATCAAGATATGGACTTCTATCTTAATATGCTCCCACTATTTTACTAGCGAGTCACGCGACACCCTCAACACGTGAAACGGAAGTCTCCAGCAGACTTCTAGTGGTGATCAGGATCCAATCAGCGTCTTAGTGTAACCTTGAGGGACTCGACCAATCACACTAAGCCCAATAGGTAGGCAACTCTTGCCGATCACAACTCCTTGTGATTCCTGTCGTGTTCGGCCTCCGAATCACCATAGTCTCGAGGGACTCGACTAACCATGATGTTCGGTTAAGTCAACACCTTCGTTACAAGATGAGTCTGATTCGATGATATACCCTCGAGAGACGAGACTCGACGAAGCATACCATGCCCTCAGGTCACCGGTGACATCTCTATGTCGTAAGTAAGATAGCGAATCACGATATAGGTGAGCCTCGAGGGACTCAACCAACTCAACTTACACCGGGAATCGGTTCCTACCCATAACAATGGAAGACCACGTGGGTCAATCTAATTGCCTCACGTTTATCGACTTAATATTATCGAGAGAGATGTTTCTATGATTTGGTCTCCTAATATGACATGTCACACATATACATATTTAATATATATCTACATCGCATGCAAATATATATACATATCTAGTATGTGTATAAGCAATCACACCAGATGATCATGGACCACAACTTAATGTGATCAGGCCCGAGCTAGTAGGCCTAATCACTCACATCAATATCTATGTGTGCAACGGTGCATCTTCATGCCCTGTGATCATCAATCTCGTCCTTGTCGATTCCGTCGACATCTCGATGCATCTCCATACATCACAATCGTCCGTCTCGTGGGTCCTGCTATCGCATCCACGCTCTCGCTGCGCCTCCTCATGTGATTACAACTTAATCATAGGCACGCAAGCCCGACAATAAATGAGAAATAAAATGGAGGCTCGCAGGCCCCAATAATAATAATCACAAGTACACACATCACACGGTCCATGAACATCCGTCCACACATCATACATCACATGTATACATCATTATCATGTAGGACTACTAGATAATAATGAAAATAATAATCAACTAAACCTTTTAACTAATTAATATTTTCTGAAATCAGGGACATGTAGGGAATTTTCTGAATTTTGAAGGGGTATTTACGTAATTTGATCAAAAGACAGAAACTAAAATTTCGAAAATTCACGGGGGTAAAACTATCTTTTTGTCCAAAAACCCTAACCCCTTCTCTCCCTTTCTGCCACCACCGCCGCCACCCAGCTGGCGGCGGCATGTGCGGTGGAGGGCGGGACGCTGCCCTCGCCTACGGGCGGTGTGCCTATGGGTAGCGCTATCCACCGCAGCACCTGCAGGTGCCTTTGCCACGTGGTGCCTCTGCCCGTGGGTGGAGTCACACCAGCAGGCTAGCGCCACCCACTAGGGCTTGCTGCCGCCGTTGCTGGCGGCTTGCGCGCAGGCCCAGCATCGGCTGGCGCCGCCTGTGCCCGCAGGTCCAGCACCCGCAGGCACCGTCCTTGCGCGCGGGTGCAGTGCCCGTGCACAGGTGGCCACCGTGCCTACAGCGCTGGTTGCCGGCACCGCCGCAGGCTGCGCTCGCGGACTACCAGCCCCGCCGGCCGCAAGCCTATTGCATGCAGGCCGTCGCCCGCTGCTGCAGGCACAACGCCTGCGCATGTGCCGGTGCTGCGCTGCCTGTAGTTGTACGTACGTAGATCGAGGGCAGCAACAATTGCTACCCTTTCTCGCTTTTGCGTCAACGATTTTGACATCAAAATTCTTCCTAAACACAACACACGCAGTTCAAAAACCAATCATTCGCACGAACAACCTGGCTCTGATACCACTATTGGGAAATCTTGGGGGCGACATCACATACGTAGCAGAAGATCAAGAAAAAACAAAATCCCCAATTTCCCAAAAGGATGTTCATCGTCGTGTGAAGATTGGTGCGCATAAATCCGTGAAACAAACTACATATAAGATAAATTGTGTTACCTAGGGAGATCATATATCCCTGTTTCCTTGTAGATCTCTAGGAGAGGATGAAGGAGGTCAAGCGTCCTCCTCTCTAGCGGTGATCCACATAGCAGGGCTGCGATGATGCTCCTCAAAAACTCCAGGCCTACTCTAAGGGGGAGAGGGGGAGGAGAATAGGAGAGGCAAGCAAAGGCTCTAGCCTATAAGGCTCTGAATCCCTCTTATTTATAGAAGCCCCTTGTCAAACCATAATGGATCCTCCCTTAGTGGGTATTGGATCTACATCCAATTATCCAAGCCTTTTAGATTAGTGGATCTATATCCAATAATCTCTCAAGGGATCTTATTGGATCTCGTCCATGGGATCCAATAATTCAGGGGCTTATTTGATATCCAATAAGATAGGGGCTCTAGCGGATATCTCATATCCGAACCTCTACTCATCGCAATGCCTACCATATGTGTGTGACCCTCTAGGCTCAATATCGAGCTGGCCGTGAAACATAGCTGTCAGAACTCCTTCTGGCTCAGTGAATTATTATCTCTATAATAATTCACTCGACTCATCGACTACGGACATATTAGGCGACTACGGACATACCAGGCCACTATGCCGTAGTCCCCAGATAATATAGGGGAATCCAATCCATTGGACCTGTCTGTCCTCAGTTACCATGTACCTATAGTCTCTCATCCATCTAATATCCCAGAGACCGTATATCAGGCATGGTGCGGTCAAACCCATACGATTTCTACTCGAGTCTCGCTCTAATCGGATTCTTCGAGAGAACTCTTTCTCTCTCAACCCGAATGACCCTAGCTAGGGATTTGTCTGAGTAAGAACACATGGGATATTCCTCTCATGACGCCGAGAGTGAATGATCCTCTATCGACACTCAATAGCCCTCGTAAGGTCGATTGCCACTCCCATTGACCAGTTGTACTAGATCTGGGACAGCCAAACCTATAAGTCTGGTATCAAAGAGTGGAGCACTCATACAGGACATCCTTGGTGTCTCAAGTCTAAGGGCCAGATACACCACTAGGACTACGGAATCACTATCTGACAATAAAGCATCATCAACCATCCAGTATTCCGTAAGCGGATCAATCAGTGAACTCATTCTCCAGTGAGCACCTGTACTGTATCCCTAGTGACCCCCCACGAACATGCTCCTCGAGCGTTTGACTGTAGACGATGATATCGTCTAAGTAGACAACCACGAACTTGTCCAGCACCTTCGGACAATCTTCAAGGTTCTCAGGGAGAACACTTTGTTCGTAAAAAGGGAGAAATGTTACTTTGCCCAAACAGAGATCTTGTTCTTAGGGCATCGAATCGGTGATGGCTCAATTCGCATGGATAAATCAAAAGTGCAAGCGGTTGCAGAATGGTGGACTCCAAAGAAGGTGCCAGAGTTGAGATCCTTCCTTGGTTTCGTCAACTACTATCGACGCTTCATAGCGGGGTACTCGAAGCGTGCAACTCCACTGACGGAGTTGCTGAAGAAGGAGCAGCCTTGGAAGTGGTCTGACAAATATGAAATAGCATTCCAAGATCTGAAGGCTACCGTTATGGAAGAACCAGTACTCAAATTTCCAGACTATGGGGAGCCTTTTGAAGTCCATACAAATGCTTCGGACTTCGCTATTGGGGTAGTACTCATGCAAGAGGGTTATCCGGTGGCCTACGAGGGCCGCAAGCTCAACGAGACCGAGCGGCGATATCCAATGCACGAGAAGGAGATGACAGTGGTGATCCACTATCTACGAGTTTGGCCCCACGAACATGCTCCTCGAGCGTTTGACTGTAGACGATGTATATCGTCTAAGTAGACCAACCACGAACTTGTCCAGCACCTTCGGACAATCTTCAAGGTTCTCAGGAGAACACTTTGTTCGTAAAAGGGAGAAGATGTTACTTTGCCCAAACAGAGATCTGTTCTTAGGGCATCGAATCGGTGATGGCTCAATTCGCAGTGATAAAATCAAAGTGCAAGCGGTTGCAGAATGGTGGACTCCAAAGAAGGTGCCAGAGTTGAGATCCTTCCTTGGTTTCGTCAACTACTATCGACGCTTCATAGCGGGGTACTCGAAGCGTGCAACTCCACTGACGGAGTTGCTGAAGAAGGAGCAGCCTTGGAAGTGGTCTGACAAATATGAAATAGCATTCCAAGATCTGAAGGCTACCGTTATGGAAGAACCAGTACTCAAATTTCCAGACTATGGGGAGCCTTTTGAAGTCCATACAAATGCTTCGGACTTCGCTATTGGGGTAGTACTCATGCAAGAGGGTTATCCGGTGGCCTACGAGGGCCGCAAGCTCAACGAGACCGAGCGGCGATATCCAATGCACGAGAAGGAGATGACAGTGGTGATCCACTATCTACGAGTTTGGCGATACTATCTCCTCGGATCGCGATTTGTGCTAAGGACGGACAACATCGCCCTGAGCTATTTCCAAACACAAAAGAAACTCTCCCCAAAGCAAGCACAGTGGCAGGACTTTTTGGCTGAATTTGATATGGCAATGGAGTATAAGCCTGGAAAGGCAAATGTCGTGGCTGATGCATTGTGTCGGAAGGTGGAGCGCGTGAATGCCGTACAATTGGAGGGCGGAGGCCAAGCAAGTCAGTTGCACTCCAACTTCCTTTCCAGGATCAGGGATGGACTGTATAGTGACCCCCAGGCAGTCATCTTGATGCAGCTCATTAAAGAAGGCAAGGCACGACAATTTTGGGTCCAATCGTGACATTGTGGTATCAGAGCTTGTAAAGTTTGTTTATAATTTGCATTGTCTAAGAAGTGTTTCCGGAGATGATTGCTTGTGAATCCCGAGTGAGGCGTTTTTTCTAACCCATTTTCTCTTTTGTAGGTCCTAAGGGACCATGGGAGGTTTCGGGGAGGCTGACTTTTGCGGACGGACATGCAAGGGTGCCGCATGACTTAGGCAAAACTAGCTAAGT
This sequence comes from Musa balbisiana, assembly GCA_004837865.1. Lineage (NCBI taxonomy): Eukaryota > Viridiplantae > Streptophyta > Magnoliopsida > Zingiberales > Musaceae > Musa > Musa balbisiana. Next base: position 36,880,985 of record CM017188.1, read on the forward strand.
TTGTGACAATAGGGTCTATCATGTATGCCATGCTATATATAGGCCTGATATAGCGCATGCTTTGAGTGTCATGAGCAGGTATCAAGCGGATCTAGGCTTGGAGCATTTGAAAGTAGTAAAGTGTATCATTAAGTACTTGAGAAGGACTAAGGATCTTTTACTAGTATATGGAGGTAGTAGCCCCAGGGTTGAAGGCTACACGGACTCAAGTTTTCAGTCTGTTATCGATGATAGCAAGTTGAATTTGGGGTATGTGTATACCTTGAATGGAGGAGCAATGTGTTGGAAGAGTTCCAAGAAAGATACTACTGCTGACTCAACCATAGAGGCGGAGTATATTGCTGTAGTAGAGACAGTAAAGGAGGGAGTCTGGATGAAGAAGTTCATCACAGATCTATCAGTCGGGCCAACTAACAAGGAGCTGATTCCTTATATTGCGACAACTACATGGCGATTACTCAAATAAGGTAACTCGAGTCTCATTAGAAGTGTTTTGAGGAGGTTCCAGCTTATTAGAGAGATCATGACTCGAGGAGATGTAGTAGTGGAAAGAGTTCCATCCAAAGATAACATTGCAGATCCACTAACAAAGTCGTTGTCTCAGATTATCATTGAGCGTCATAGGGGTCTGATGGGGATCAGACACATAGGTGATTGGCTTTATGTTAAATGGGAGATTTCTAATCATAGGTGCCCAAAAAGCCAATCAAGTGAGTGATGACACGTGTGACTTGACATAGAATCTTTTTGCTTATTATATTTTGGCATTTATCACTTTATATTGACTATTACATATATGCATATATATATTGTGATATTCTTGGATCTGTGCAATGAGAATCGGATCGTGATGAGATAACGATAATGAGACAGATTCACCTTTAAATACAGATCCTAAATAATCCTGATCATTAGTTACTTGAGAGGGACATCGAGATAAGCAGACAGATTGGTGTGTTGTATACCCATCTATATGATTGATGCAACTGGTCTCATAGCTTCTCATATGGGATACTAGGGATATAGTACAAGTGCTCATTGGAGAATGAGTCACTAATTGATTGGCTTACAGAATGCTAGATGGTTGATGATGCCTTCTTGTTAGACAACAATTTCATAGTCCTAGTGGTGTATATGGTCCTTAGACTTGAGATACCAAGGATGTCCTGTATTAGTGCTCCATTCTTTGATATCGGACTTATAGGTTTTCATGTCCCAGATCTAATACAACTGGTCATTGGGAGTGGTAGTCGACCTTATGAGGGCTATTGAGTATCGATAGAGGATCATCCACTCTCAGCATCATGAGAGAAATATCCCATGTGTTCTTGCTCAGACAAACCCTGGCTAGGGTCATTTGGATTGAGAGAGAAAGAGTTCTTCGGGAGAATCCGATTAGAGCGAGACTCGAGTAGAAACTATATGGGTCTGATAGCACCATGCCCGATATATGGTCTCTGGGATATTAGATGAATGAGGGACTATAGGTACACGGTAATTGAGGATAGACAGGTCCAATGGATTGGATTCCCCTATATCGTTTGGGGACTACGGCGTAGTGGCCTAGTACGTCCATAGTCGATGAGTCGAGTGAATTAGTTTGGAGATAATAATTCTCTAAGCTAGAAGTTCTGATAGGTATGACTTACAACCAGCTCATTATTGGGCCTAGAGGGTCACACACATATGGTAGGCGTTGCGATGAGTTGAGGTTCGGATATGAGATATCCATTGGAGCCCTTGTCTTATTGGATATCCAATAAGCCCCTAAATTATTGGATCCTATGAATGAGATCCAATAAGAGCCCATAAGAGATTATTGGATAGAGATCCACTAATCTAAGAGGCTTGGGTAATTGGATGTAGATCCAATACCTAATAGGGGAGGATCCATTAGGGTTTGACAAGGGACGTCTATAAATAAGAGGGATTCAGTGGTTCATAGGCTAGAGCCTTTGCTTGCCTCTTCTATTCTCCTCCCCCTCTCCATCTCAAAGCAAGTCTGGAGTTTTGAGGAGCGTCGTCATAGCCCTACTATGTGGATCACTACTAGAGAGGAGGACGCTTGACTTCCTTCACCCTCTCTTAGAGATCTACAAGGAATCAGAGATATATGATCTCCCTAGGTAACATAATCTATTCTATACACAGTTTGTTTCATAGATTTTTGCACACCAATCTTCGCACGACGACGAACATCTTTTTGGGAAATTGGAGATTTTGTTTTTTTATTCTTCCGCTATGCATGTGTTGTTGCCCCCTAGATTACCCAACAGCTAGAATGTTTCAATTGAGCTACGATAGTGAAAATCTAGAAGTCTTTGGACAAACCTTTAGTGGATGATATGTTTTGTTGTATAAGTATACTTGGTGTCTAATGGAATGTTGATGGTAAATATGAAATTATGAGTTTTGTAAAAGTTTAAAGAACCTCTCATGTTTAGGATTTTGGAATGTTAGGTAAATTTGTGTAATGATATGAACATGTGGTAAACATTGGTGTTTGTGATTGTATAGAATGCCACACTTGTGGATTTATATGGTGGTTATTGTCTCGGTGAGTTGGTTTTAGATTATACAATTCATCGAGTAATGTGGTATATGATTTTTAAACTACACAGTTTTATGAATAATGGAATTATGGATATGAACGACTTAAATGTTTTCTCAGTGTCCTCAAATGTGTGCTTGGATCCTAGAATGGATTATTATTGAATTATAATATTATCAATTTGGGGGGGGGGGTATGACAATCATGCATGGTAGGATGTAATATACTTTGATATTTTGATACAATGATGATACTTATAATAATGATTATGCATATAATGCATGCAATACTCATGATTTTATTATGATGATATATATGATGTATTGCGTATGATGTGAATCTTGATTGCTTTGACTTGAATTCAAGGTTCTATCAGCATGGCACATTGATAGGGGAAGTTAAGGTTAACTCCATCATCAATTGGTTGTCATCATCAAAAAGGGGGAGATTGTTGAATCTCAGATTTTGATGAAACCAATTAATGAGTTTATGATTTGATATGCATTATGAGTGATGCAGGAAGCTTTGATCAGGGAGAGATAATTAAAGCAGGAAGAATCATGTTGGGCTGGAGAGAAATATGTCAGATGATTAGACGTCGAGCTGAAGGATCGATCGACATATCGGTAGAAGGTTTTAGTCCATAAGTTCAAGCATCAGGCCAAGAAGAGCAAAAATTATGCCAAGGAAATCAGATTTATGGAGGTCAACTGACCAATTGGGCAATAGGCCGCAAGAGAGATCGATGTGCCGAAGAATCGGACGAAACGTTGATGAACCAATGACAAGCCAGATAACATTTAATTTATGCTTTGTAATAATTGTCTAGATCGAAGTTGGTTTTAAGTATGTAGGATTAACTACAATAGCGATTAAAGTATAAAGAAAAAATAAGTCTAAGAGTGAAGAACGAGATTTTATTGGGAGTTCGAGAGTCCGTCGGAAGTCCGGACGTTCATCGATTGTTTTGCCGAAATTGACTAAGAAGTCTAGGAGCTTGCCAAAGAAGGTCATCGAAACTCATCAAGAAGATCATTGTAAAGTCTAGGAGCTTATTGGAAGTTCGCTAGAACATTGCCGAGAGATCATCGAAAGCTCGTTAGAAGATCGCCGGAAGAAACCTAGACTAACCAGACTTGATTTGCTTAGTGTATGCCTTAAGAATCATAATTAGCACATAATTAGGTTTAGATTTGGGAGGTAATCCCACTAACTCTGTTAGGGGTCAACTAGGCCCGTAATTGAACTAGTTTGGGCCAGATTCAAGGCCCAACTAGGTTGCTGGACCCTATATGGCGATGGCATCGCTAGACTAGGGCGGTGGAACCGCCTAGGGAGTAGTCTCCTAGGGGGTTTGGGAGGTGGGACCACCGGTAGTTATTAATTGCTAAGCGATGGTACCGCCTATCAAGTAGTGGTACCACTAGAGCTCAATCTCCGAGAGCTTTGTCAAGCGGTGGTATCGCCTAGTGTTAGAAAGCATTGGCGATGGTATCGCTAGTACCCCAAAAACTAGGAATAAGACTATTTTAGGCTCCAAGTTTGAATCCACTTGAGGCCTATAAATACCCTCTCTCATCCTTGGTTAACAAACACAAGCATAGAGAACTTAAAAGTTAGAAATGCTATAGTAATTACTTGAGAGATTCCCTCCTCTAGCTCTAAGTTTAGAATTCTATTTAGAGAGGAGTGAGTGCTTGTAAAATGTTGTCTCCTAAACCTGTGAAATGGAGAAGTAGGGTGTAAAAGGGTAGCTAATCTTCACTTATTGAAAGAAGATCATTAGTGGACTCCAGTGACCTCAACGAAGGAGGAATTAGAAGTGGATGTAGGTCACAACGATTGAACCACTATAAATTCTAGTTTACATTTCTATTATTATCATTTACTTACTTTGTAATTGCTTTACTTCCTCCTTACTTTGCTTTCTCTACCCTTACAAACAAGCATGCTTTCAAGTTATTTTCATCGAAATCAAATTTTAACGTACGAAGATTTTTAAACCGACGTTTTTATCCACTGCTCTAATTCACCCCCCCTCTTAGTGCTGACTCGATCCTAACACAATGAGCCCCTAATTGCGTTGGCATTATTTTATCCCAATACCGACTCAATTAGACCTAAACTAATTCAATCTAGATAAATTATTACAAAGCATAAATCATATGTTGTTTGGCATGTCATTGGTTTTTCTAACGCTTTATTTGATCCTTCGGTGCATCGTCCTCTCCTTAGGCGTATTGCCCAATCAACATTTGACTCTCACAACTTCTAATCTCCTTGGTGCAATGTCTGATCCTTCGACTCAATGCCTAAACTCATGGCATGAAGTCCTTCTGCCGGCATGTCAACCGATCCTCCGACCTGACGTCTAATCTCCTGACATATTCAACTCTAGCCCAATGTTCGATTCCTCCTACTTCAATCAATTTACCTCTCCTTGATCAAAGCTAGTCCTATGTTACTCAAAATGCAGATTAGATCACAAACTCATCAATTGATTTCTTCATCAAAATCTGAGATTCAACAATACAAACTAGATTTATAGGGTTCGGTCATCCCGACCTATGTCCACTCTTGATTCCTCTTCCCTCAAGGCCATCGGCTTTCACTACCGATCTTCTTTTTAACAAGCAAAGATCAACTCCCCTTGTTACAAGTCTTTTCTCCTTTCCACAAGTTTAGGAGAGAACCTTCACACATCTCTTTTACAACAAAACCTCACACCTCCTTTAGAAAGACTTCTAAACTCAAGGAGGAAGAGACTCAATACTTTAAGAGAGTTTACACTCTTTAAATTATAAGTTTTTGTTGCTCTACTAAGCAAGCATGAGTAGTGTATTTATAGGCCCCAAATAACTTTAGAAATGGAGCCAAAAATTCAAATCCCTAAGTTTTCGAGGGTGCTAGTGGTACCACCACTTGCTTGGGCGGTACCACCACCTGCTTAGGCATTATCATCACTTGACACAGCCTAGGGATTGTGTTTTATTTGTACCATCACCAATCTGGGTAGTACTACCACCTAACACTAGGTGGTACTATCGCCTGACATTAGGTGGTACCACTACTGACCTTGGCGGTACCACCGTCAGGTTTTTCAAAAAGAACATTTCATACTTTTTAGCTCATAGGTAGTATCACCGCCTGACTTGGTGATGCCACTACTAGTCATAGGTGGCCAGTAAGCCAATCACATGAGTGATGGCACGTCTGACTTGATACAGAATCTTTTTGTTTATTATATTTTGGCATATATCACTTTATAACTATTGCATATATATATATATATATATATTGTGATGTCCTTGGATTTGTGCAATAGGAATCGGATCGTGATGAGATCACGATAATGAGATCGATTCACCTTTAAACATAGATCCTAAATAATCCCGGTCATAGGTTACTCGTGAGGGACATCGTGATAATCGAACAGATTGGTGTATTGTATACCCGTCCATATGATGAATGCAGCTGGTCTCATAGCTGCTCATGTAGGGACACTAGGGATACAGTACAGGTGCTCATTGGAGAATGAGTTCACTGATTGATCTGCTTACGGAATGCTGGATGGTTGATGATGCCTTATTGTCAAACAGCGATTTCGTAGTCCTAGTGGTGTATCTGGTCCTTAGACTTGAGACTCCAAGGATGTCCTATATGAGTGCTCCACTCTTTGATACCAGACTTATAGGTTTGGCTGTCCTAGATCTAGTACAACTAGTCATTGGGAGTGGTAGTTGACCTTACGAGGGCTATTGAGTGTCGATAGAGGATCATCCACTATCGGCGTCATGAGAGGAATATCCCGTGTGTTCTTGCTCAGACAAATCCCTGGCCAGGGTCATTCGGGTTGAGAGAGAAAGGGTTCTCCGAGAGAATTCGATTAGAGCGAGACTCGAGTAGAAACCGTATGGGTCTGACAGCACCATGCTTGATATACAATCTCTGAGATATTAGATAGATGAGGGACTATAGGTACACAGTAACTGAGGATAAATAGGTCCAATGGATTGGATTCCCTTGTATCGTCTAGGGACTACGGCGTAGTGGCCTAGTACGTCCGTAGTCGATGAGTCGAGTGAATTATTACAAATATAATAATTCACTAATTTAGAAGGAGTTCCAACATGTATGACTCACGGCCAGCTCAATATTGGGCCTAGAGGGTCACACATATATGGTAGGCATTGCGATGAGTAGAGGTTCGGATATGAGATATCCAACGGAGCCCTTGTTTTATTGGATGCAGATCCAATACCCACTAGGGGAGGATCCAATAGAGTTTGACAGGGGACCTCTATAAATAGGAGGGATTCAGAGCCTCATAGGCTAGAGCCTTTACTTGCCTCTCATATTCTCTTCCCCTCTCCACCTCAGAGCAGGCCTGGAGTTTTGAGGAGCGTCGTCACAGCCCTACTATGTGGATCGCCGCTAGAGAGGAGGACGCTTGACCTCCTTCACCCTCTTCTAAAGATCTGCAAGGAAACAGGGATATATGATCTCCCTAGGTAACACAATCTACTCTTTACGCAGTTTTAAGTTTCACGGATTTTGCACACCAATCTTCGCATGACGACGAACATCTCTTTGGGAATCGGAGATTTTGTTTTTTTTTTCTTCTGTTATGCATATGATGTCGCTCCCAAGATTTCCCAACAGCCACCAACTAGCCCAATCTCATATCATTGAATTGGCCTTCCAATAGGCCCAATTCAATCCTGATTCAGGCCTAATGGGCTCCTAATCAAGTTGGCATGGTTACACCTAAAGCTAACCGAATTAGACACTTAAACTACTTTGATCAAGATATAATAATTACAATCATGAAGCCTACATTGTCCAGCATGTTTTTAGTTCATTCGGTACTTCGTTTGAACTTCCAATACATCATCCTTTCTTTTGACATATTGCTTGATCCATTGACATGTTGACTTCCCACAACATCCGATCCTTCTAGCTCGATGCCCGAACTCTGGTATGATAAACTCTAGCCCAACATCTGATTCTCTTGCTTCAATTTATTTATCTTTCTATGATTAAAGTTTGTCTAGCGTCACTTTTCTCAAACACTCATTAGTTTATAAACTCATCAATTGATTTCAACATCAAAATCCGAGATTCAATAATCTCTCCCTTTTGATGATAACAACCAATTGATGATGGAGTGTTAACTAAACTCCCCTTATCTATATGTCATATTAAAATAAACTTGAATTCAGAAAATGATAACTTTCTAATGCTAGTCTTTAAATTCAAGTCGAAATAATTTTAATTATAGTGACTTTCTTTGTAAAAGTCATATGCAACACATCATAGTACACATCATATACATAGTTAAAATATCATTTCATACATCATAATATCAAATCATGAGTTAAGATATCATTGCATGCATAATTTCAAATCATCAAGGTACATCAAAATTTCAAAACATGAGTTAAGATATCATTGCATAATTCCAAATTATCAAGGTATGTCATAATTTAAATACATGAGTTAAGATATCATTGCATGCATAAATCCATATCATCAAAATTTTAAATCATCAAAGAGTTCATTCAACTTCTCCCTCTTTGTCATAAATAAAAAGAGAAATGTGTAAGTTTTTTACTTCTATTTGAAATAAGCAAGGTAGCAAGTTTTTGCTTCTCTTGAGATGTTCAAGCTAGCAAGTTTTTGCTTCTCTTTGAGATGTGCAAGCTAGTACTTCTCTCTCTCTCCTTTGTCATTATCAAAAAGAAGGGAAGCATACAATGGTGTAAAATTTTTATTAATGTTCCAATCATAATATTAAAGATATTAATATTAAAGATAAATTTAAATCATGAGAGATCAATTTAATGATGGGGTATACAATTCATAAATACAAAGAAGTCATATAAATTTCAAGTTGTGAATACCATAATATCATGATTTATTTTGATAAATCTCTTCTTTAGTAAATAGTAAAAAGAAATCATAGGAGATCAAATAGTAAAATATCTTGATTCATATAAAAAATCTCAAGTCATGAATACCGAGAAATCAAGAGAAAAATCATGATTCATTTGGATAAATCTCTTCTTTAGTAAATAGCAAAAAGAATTACATGAGAACAAATAATAAATCTCAAGTAATAAGTAACAAGTGAAAAATCATGATTCATGTAGATAAATATCCTTCATTATTTATAAAAAGAAAAAATCACAAGAGATCGAATACAAAATAAATCTTGAGTCATGAATCTCAAGAAATTAAGTGAAAGATTATGATTCTTTTGGATAGATATTCTCTTTAATAAAAAGAAATAATCATATAAAAATAAATAGTAAAAGTTCTCGGTTCATGCATTTGAATAAATATTTTTTAATAAAGAATGAGTTTGAATACCTTTTGGTATTGTTGAATCTTGGATTTTGATGATGAAATCAATTGGTAAATTATTTGACCTAATCCATGTGTTGAGATAAGTGTCCAGGATTAACTACGTTAGCGGTAAGGCATAAAGTAGATGATGGGCTAGAGTCAAAGATTTGGATGATATACTAGAAGCTCACCGAGAGCTCGTCTAAAGATTGCTGAGAGTTCATCGAGAGTTCATCGTTGAAAGCTTGTCGGAAGATTGCCAAGAGTTCATCAGAAGATCACTAAGAGTTCATTAGGAGTTCACTAAAAGCACATCAGAAGACCTGCCGAGAAGTTCGCCAGAGGATCGTTGAGAGAAAAATTGACACACCGGACTAATTACTTGCATTAATCGTAGTTAGAACTGTAAATTGAGTTAAGATCGGGAGGTGATCCCACTAACTTAGTTAGGGGCAAACTGGGCCCTTAACAGGGTTGAATTAGGCCAGATTGGACAATCCATTAAGCATCTGAATTCATGGCTAGCGATGGCACCGCTTGAGACTCGGTCTCCTAGGAGTTTTGGGCGGTGGTATCATCGACTGTTAATGTTGTCAAGCGATGGTACCACCCCTATTAGGTAGTGGTATTGCTAGAGCTCAGTCTCTGAGCTCTATCAGGCGGTCATACCACCCAGTGAGCAGTGGTACTACCCAATGTCAGTCTGCAAGTGGTAGTACTATCCAATAATGGTGATGGTACTGTCAGTACCCCGAAATCTAGAAAAATAACACTTGTTGGCTCCAATTCAGAAGCCATTAGGGCCTATAGATATCCCACCCTTTTTTGCATGAAAGGGTAACAAAGTGCAATCGAAAGTGTGAAAAATTATAAATGTTTGGGGTGTTAAAAGTGTTATAAAAGTGAGAAGAGTCCTCCTCCTCCCTCTCTTAGCTTTGTAACCATTCAAGAAAGAGGAGTGAGGCTTGTAAGGGTTATCCTCTAAACCTGGTAAACGGAGAAAGAGCTGTAAAAGGTGGTTGGTCTTCTCCTATTGAAGGAAGGCCATTAGTGGATGCTGGTGACCTCAACGAAGGAGGAATTTGAAGTAGATATAGGTCACAACGACCGAACCACTTTAAATTCTAGTTTACATTTTGTATTAAGCAATTTACCTTCACTGCACATTGCTTTTACCTTCTTATTGCTTTCTCTATGCTCCCATATGCTTTCAAGTTAATATCTTTATGAAACGGTTTTCGTCAAAACGGTAATTTTTCAACTACACTAATTCACCCCCCCTCTTAGTGCCGCTCTTGATTCTAACAATTAATATCAGAGCAAGGTCACTCTCATTTGGTTTGAAACCTAAGAGAGATGGCATTTGCCGGTGTCACACACCCCCCCGAATTTAATCCATTCAGGAGGTGTGACCCTGTCTAAAATCAATAATATTATAATTCATCGTCATAAATCAATCCAGGATCCAATCTAACATTTGAGGATACCAAGAACCATTCAAATCAATATTCACAATTCATAAACCTGTACGTTTCATAAATCATACTCCATTTCACTCATAGATTCATTAAATCTGCAGCTCAACTAAACATCTACCACAACACAAATCCATAATCGTAGAAATATATACAATCACAAAAAAATAATTATTTACCATGAGTTCTTATCCTTATACAACTTAAAGTTATCATTCCATAAACATGAGCGGTCCATTAAACTTTTACAACACATAAGTATCAACATATCCTTAACATTACATCAGAAGTAAAGTATACTATACAACAAAAACCTATCAACCAACAAAGATTAGTCCAAAATCTTCTAGCCTTTCACTACTTCAACTCAATTCTAGCTTTTCAGTGCGTGACAAGCTACCCTGAAAAATTTATATAACAACGGGGTGAGCATAAAGAGCTTAGCAAGCGACTAACATATCCATGGCGGTAGGAGAAATTCAAGCAAGCTTAGTATCAAGATAACAAAAGCAGAAATACAAGTGTTTATTTGAAATCATCTTATTTGTTATAAAAATCACAAAGGGTTTCCTCATTCAAAAACAAGCGTTAGACATAACAATACGAGAAAGGAAATTGGAGCATTTCATTGGCAAAATAAGCATTTAGGCATGTATCAAATGGCACCTGAAGCATTTAAGTGTATATCAAAGGCATAAGAGTGTTTGAGAGCATAACAATGATATACGAAACACTCCAAAGTATAACAAGTGAACCGAATAGTAAATACAAGCTTGTATGTCATTTTTGATGTAGCATGCATTCCATTTTTATCCAAAGCATAAATATAAACTCATAAGCAAAGCTTTGGATATCATATCAAAAACATAGAGGGCGCTGTGTGACCACATACTTAATGTGATTCATCCATTTCAGGATGACCACCATGCATAAGTCTCCCACGTCTGGGAGCTCCATCCACCCATGTCTGAGTGAAGTCAATGGGGCCGACAGAGCAATTTAGTAATAGAAGGTCAGAATTGATCATCTCTGTTTTGTAGAATAGATAGAATCAATTTAAACAGATGTTTCAGAAGGCAAACATACTTTAAAATTTCCAAATTGGTGTCAAAAGAAAGATATACAAATCTAGTTTCCAAAGAACCAAGTTTTATATACTTCAGAATTTTTTACTAGAGAATTATGAGTAATTTAGTAATAGAAAGTCCGAAATTATAGTCCCTATTTTGTAGAATCTGTAGGGTTAAATGCAATTGAAGTCATATTAGGCATTTTGACTCCAAATCATTCCATCCTAGTATCAAAATAAAGGTCTTCGAGTGTACTTTCAAATGGAATAGGATTTGCCTAAATCAGAGTTTACTACAAAAAGTTAGGATCAAAACAATGCATGGAGGTCAGATTACTGAAAAATTACAGATTTATGGCTTTGTATCAAAACGAAAGAAATGTTTGGTTCTCAGCTGAAATCTTTCAAATTTTGTAGAATGGAAAAGAAAACAGAGATTAGGATTCTATTGGATGGGGCTAGAACACTTGTCTTCAAAAGTTTTGATTTTCATATGTGGGGGAATTGATGCAAAGCCTTAAGCCAAGATAAAACTTCTTCTTCTTCAATTCTTTCTCCTTCTCTTCTCCTTCAATTCCTTCTCCTCTTTTCAAGTTACGTTGGCTGTAAAGTTTCCCTTAGTTGTGCCTTAAATTACTTAGGTTTGGCTCATGCTAAAATAGTGAGGTGGCAAGCATGCATGGAGGTTTAGGTGTCAACTTTAGAATAAGTGCAAGTGGCTCATCCTTGCTAATGCCACAAGTCCTCCATATAATTTAATATTGATATAATAAACTAAACTATTAAAGTACTATATAAGCATTTTTTGTTTTTAAATGAGGGATGTTACACTCTCCCCTCCTTAAAAGAAAATTTAGTCCTCTAAATTTGTCATACCTCTTTGGGGAAAAGATGAGGATAAGCTTTCTTCATTTCTTCCTCTAGCTCCCAAGTCGCTTCATTTGCAAGATGATGCTTCCAAATTACTTTAACCAGAGTGATGATTCTATTTCTTAAGATCTTCTCTTTTTTATCAATAATATGAATGGGCTCTTCCTTGAACAAGTCTTTCTCAATCGCAATCGGCTCATACTCAATGACATGAGAGGGATCAGGTTTATACTTTCTGAGCATTCACATGAAATATATTATGGATATGACACATCGATGGTGGCAAGGCAATCTTGTAAGCGACAGAGCCAATTCTTTTGAGGATCTCAAAAGGTCCAATGAACCTTGGGTTTAACTTTCCTTTCTTTCCAAATCTTACAACACCTTTCGAACGGGAGACCTTTAGGAATACAAAATCCCCTACTTGGAACTCGATATCTCGTCTTCTGTTGTCTGCATAGCTCTTTTGCCGAATTTCAGCAGCCTTTAGCCTTTTTATGATAATCTGAATCTTTTCAGTAGTCTCTTGTACTTTATCTGGTGCTAACAATTTTTTATCACCAACTTCCTCCCAACATATAGGCATTCTGCACTTTCGCCCATACAATGCTTCATAAGGAGCCATCTGAATGCTCGAATGGTAACTATTATTGTAAGTGAACTCAATAAGAGAAATATTTTTATCCCATTCACCTCTCCAATCCATAACATAGGCTGTAAGCAAATCCTCAAGTACTTGAATTGTTTTTTCAGATTGACCATCAGTTTGAGGGTGATAGGCAGTGCTAAACTTTACTTTGGTGCCCATAGAATCTTGTAATCTCCTCCATAATCTAGAAAGAAATCTGGAGTCTTTGTCCGAGATGATCTCCTTCGGGACACCATGAAGTCTTACTATTTCATCAACATACAAATTTGCAAGCCTATTAAGAGAATAAGTCATATTGATTGGTAAGAAATGTGCAGATTTGGTTAACCTATCAACAATGACCCAAATAGCATCATGCTTTCTAGAGGTTCTGGGTAGTCCTGAAACAAAGTCCATAGTAATGCATTCCCATTTCCATTCAGGAATATCTAAGGGCTGTAACAAACCTCCAGGTCTCTGGTGTTCTACTTTGATTTGCTGACATGTCAAACACCTTGAAACATATATTGCAATCTCCTTCTTCATACCTTTCCACCAATAATGACTTTGGAGATCTCTATACATTTTTGTGCTACCAGGATGCATGGTGTACTTTGAATTGTGACATTCGTTTAAAATTTGGTTCTTGATATCTGGGTTATTTGGAACATATATTCTATCCCCAAATCTCAATAGGCCATCATCTGAAATTTGAAAATTCAACTTCAGTCCCTTTTCAACTTCATTCCTCAAGTATATTAAATGTGGATCTCATAGTTGTCCTTCTTTATTTTGTTGAATGAGATCAGTTTGCACCTGGATAGAGGCCATCAACATTATTGAGTCTTGCCCTTTTCTCATTACATTTGAATCATAATTTCTTTCTAATAGCTTTCATTGTTTCACAACCAGACTAGCCATAAAACTTGTAGATTTTCTACTAAGTGCATCAGCTACAACATTTGCTTTACCTGGATGATAACGGATGGTACAATCATAATCCTTTAGAAGTTCTATCCATCTTCGCTGCCTCATATTTAACTCCTTCTGTGTAAAAATGTATTTTAAACTCTTGTGATCAGTAAAGATATCAAATGTCCGCCCATACAAGTAATGTCTCCAAATCTTTAGAGCAAAGATGATTGCTACTAATTCCAAATCATGAGTCAGATAATTCAATTCATAATTCTTTAGCTATCTTGAAGCATAAGCAATTACTTTCCTTTCTTGCATCAAAACACATCCAATACCCCTTTCATAAAGCATCAATATAAACTACAAATCCTTTATTACCACTCGGAATAGTGAGAATAGGGGCACTAGTCAATCTTCTTTTTAATTCTTGGAAACTTTGCTCACAATCATTACTCCATTCAAATTTCACATTCTTTTGAGTCAGTTTGGTGAGGGGATGAGCAATTTGAGAAAATCCCTCCACAAATCTCCTATAATAACCTGCCATGCCCAAGAAACTTCTAATTTCTGTTACATTTGTTGGCACTTCCCAATTAACTACTGCTTCCACCTTCTTTGGATCAACAGATATGCCCTTTCCTGAAATCAAGTGGCCTAAGAAAGCAATTTCCTTCAACCAAAATTCACATTTGCTGAACTTTGCATATAGCTTTTTTTCTCTTAGTATAGATAATATATCTCTCAAGTGTTTATCATGCTCTTGATTACTCCTTGAATATACTAATATGTCATCAATGAATACAATTACACAATTATCTAAGAGTGGCTGAAATATTCTATTCATTAGTTCCATAAAAGCTACAGAAGCATTAGTCAAGCCAAAAGGCATTACTAAAAATTCATAGTGACCATATCGAGTTCTAAAGGCTATTTTTAGAATATCCTCCTTCTTGACCTTCAATTGATAGTAGCCTAATCTTAGATCAATCCTGGAGAATACTTGTGCACCCTGCAATTGATCAAACAAGTCATTAATCCTAGGTAGGGGATACTTGTTTTTGATGGTCACCTGATTCAATTGTCTATAATCAATACAAAGTCTCAACGTCCCATCCTTCTTCTTAACTAATAGCACTAGAGCACCTCATGGTGAGACACTAGGTCGAATAAAACCCTTATCTAACAACTCTTGTATTTGCTTCTTCAATTCCTCGAGCTCGAGTGGTGCCATTCTGTAGGGAGGCTTAGATATTGGGGCTGTCCCAGGGACTAAATCAATAACAAATTCACCTTCTCTGTCTGGAGGTAGTCCAAGCAAATCCTCTGGGAATACATCAGGGAACTCTTTAGCCACGAAAATTTCATTTAGGTGAGTTTCTTGTTCTGAATATTCCTTTACATATATAACATAACAAAAACATCCCTTCTGCATAAGGTGTTGAGTTTGAAGTGCCGATATTAAGCAAAGAGGCAAATCATGCCTAATACCCTCAAAGTAGAAGATAGGCTGATTTGGTATGCAAAAAGTAATTATTTTTGTATAGCAATCAATACTAGCATGATAGGAAGATAACCAATCCATACCCAGTATAATATCAAAGCCTTGGATTTCTAGGAGTATCAAATCGACAAGGAGTTCATGTTCTCCAATAGAAATCAAACAAGATGGATAAACCAGATTTGTAGTCAAAGAATCCCCAACAGCAGTAGTTACGTGTAGCAAATAATCCAGTGGTTTAGGTTGAATGCCCAAGTGACAAGCAAAATATTGTGAAACAAAAGATAAGTTGGAACCAGGATCAAACAAAACTTTTGCATTTCTATTAGAAACATGTAGAATACCTTCAACCACTAATTTAGAGGCTCTGGAATCTTATTCTATGATAGCATATACTCTAGCATGGGTCGTGGCTTAGGGGTTAGTGGCTCTTTCTTCTTGTTTAGTGGGCAGTCTCTGACTTTATGATCTAACTTTCCACAGGCAAAATAGGCTCCAGTCACCCGAAAACACTCACTTGTTTCATGATTACGTCCACATTTTGTACACGATAGAGTTCCTTTCTCAAATCTAGGTACCTTTACCCTCTTATTACTTCTTTCTACTTCATTTCCTCTCTTACTTTTACCAACAAATTTATCCTTGTTATTCTTGTCCCTGATTTCTTGGATCTCCTCCAAGTCTTTTTCAAGTATGAAAGCTCTTTCTACTACATCAGTGTATACCTGGAGTTTTAAAGTTGATATCCGACTTCTTATTGCCGGCCTTAGTCCTCTTTCAAATCTTCTTGCTTTCCTATATTCATCATCGATCATATGCATGGCAAATCTAGAGAGCTCAGTGAATTTAGACTCATATTTGGCTATTGTCAAATTTCCCTAGATGAGATTCAAGAACTCCAATTCTTTCTGCTCTCTAATACAATCTGAAAAATATTTATCATTGAACTTTTCTGTAAATACCTTCCAAGTGATTGGCTCTTGTCAAGCTTCAGAAATCCTCTTCATGGTTCGCCACCAGTGCTCAGCCTCTCCTTCTAGCATGAAGGTAGCAAGAGAAACCTTCTTATCATCTGGGCAATTTAAAACATCAAATATTTTCTCTATCCGCATCATCCATTGTTCTGCTACCATTGGATCAGGCTCACCACTAAAATTGGGAGGACTAAGTTTCTTAAACTGTTCAATTCCCAACCTAGTCTGGTTTGAATTCCCCATTTCATCATTTCTTCCTTATCGAACTTGTTGTTTCATTACTTGTGTCATAGTCTCTAGAGTTTTCATAATTCCACTCAATTGATCAGAAGTAGATGTAACAGGAGTACCAGATGACCTCGTCATCCTTGCTTCCTAAAAATAACAAAAGATAACTTTTGATCAGTCTCTAAATAGAAATCACTAAACCTCAAAATTTATTATACATCTAGCATAT
This sequence comes from Musa balbisiana, assembly GCA_004837865.1. Taxonomy (NCBI): domain Eukaryota; kingdom Viridiplantae; phylum Streptophyta; class Magnoliopsida; order Zingiberales; family Musaceae; genus Musa; species Musa balbisiana. Next base: position 36,897,770 of record CM017188.1, read on the forward strand.
CAAAATTCTTAGAAATCCTCAAACAATGCTCTGATACCAACTCTGTCACGCCCCCCCGAATTTTATCCATTCAGGAGGTGTGACCCTGTCTAAAAATCAATAATATTATAATTCATCATCACAAATCAATCCAGGATCCAATCTAACATTTAAGGATACTAAGAACCATTCAAATCAATATTCACAATTCATAAACCTGTACATTTCATAAATCATACTCCACTTCACTTAGAGATTCATAAAATCCAAAGGCAACTCAACTAAACATCAACCACAACACAAATCCATATTCGTAGAAATATATACCATCACAAAAATATTATTCACCATGAGTTCATATACTTATACAACGTAAGCTTATCATTCCATAAACATGAGTAGTTCTTTAAACTTTTACAACACATAAGTATTAATATATCCTTAACATTACATCAGAAGTAAAGTATACTATACAACAAAAACCTATCAACCAATAAAGATTAGTCCAAAATCTTCTAGCCTTTCAGTGCTTCAATCCAATTCTAGCTTTTCAGTGCGTGACAAGCTACCCTGAAAAATTTATATAGCAACGGGGTGAGCATGAAGAGCTCAGCAAGCGACTAACATATCCATAGCGATAGGAGAAGTTCAAGTAGGCTTAAAATTTCCAAATTGGTGTCAAAAGAAAGATATACAAATCTAGTTTCCAAAGAACCAAGTTTTATATAATTTAGAATTTTTTACTAGAGAATTATGAGTAATTTAGTAACAGAAGGTCCGAAATTATAGTCCCTATTTTGTAGAATCTGTAGGGTTAAATGCAATGGAAGTCATATTAGGCATTTTGACTCCAAATCATTCAATCCTACTATCAAAATAAAGGTCTTCGAGTCTACTTTCAAATGGAATAGGTTTTGCCTAAATCAGAGTTTACTACAAAAAGTTAGGACCAAAACAATGCATGGAGGTCAGATTACCGAAAAATTACAGATTCATGGCTTTGTATCAAAACGAAAGAAATGTTTGGTTCTCAGCTGAAATCTTTCAAATTTTGTAGAATGGAAAAGAAAATAGAGATTAGGATTCTGTTGGATGGGGCTAGAACACTTGCCTTAAAAAGTTTTGATTTTCAAATGTGGGGGAATTGATGCAAAGCCTTAAGCCAAGATAAAACTTCTTCTTCTTCAATTCTTTCTCCTTCTCTTCTCCTTCAATTCCTTCTCCTCTTCTCAAGTTACGTTGGCTGCAAAGTTTCCCTTAGTTGTGCCTTAAATTACTTAGGTTTGGCTCATGCTAAAATAATGAGGTGGCAAGCATGCATGGAGGTTTAGGTGTCAACTTTAGAATAAGTGAAAGTGGCTCATCCTTGCTAATGCCACAAGTCCTCCATATAATTTAATATTGATATAATAAACTAAACTATTAAAGTACTATATAAGCTTTTTTTTTTTAAATGAGGGATGTTACAGCCGGCAACCAAGAGGGTCACTCAATCACATGTCCACCCATGTTCAATGAAACGGATTACACCTATTAGAAGACTCGAATGAGAATTTTTCTTATTTCTATGGATTTCAAATTGGGGAACATTGTAGAAAATGACTTTCAAAAGTCTTCTCTTCCAGTGAATGATTGGAATGAGTTGGAGAAGAAGACTTTCGCTCTAAATGCCAAGGCTATGAATGTCTTGTTTTGTGCTTTGGATAAAAATGAGTTCAATCAAGTGTCAATTTGTAAAATAATTTTTGATATTTGGCATACACTCGAAGTTACTCACGAAGGTACTTGTAGAGTAAAGGAGTCAAAAATTAATCTTTTAGTCCATACTTATGAGTTGTTTCGGATGAAACTAAGTGAGACCATTAGAGATATGTATACTCGATTTACGAATATTGTCAATGGTCTAAAAGGACTTGGTAAAAGTTTCTTAGATTTTGAACTTGTTAATTAAATATTAAGATCTCTCCCAAAGAGTTGGGATCCTAAAGTAACGACCATTCAAGAAGCCAAGGATTTAAATAACTTTCCTCTCGAACTAATCGGGTCACTAATGACCTATGAGATGACTTGTAATGCTCATGAAGAGCTTGAGAATAACCTTCCAAAGAACATAAAGGATATGACACTAAGAACTCAAGAAGACCACTTGAAAGAAAATTCAAGTGATGAGGACTATGATGATAACTTAGCACTCTTGACAAGAAAGTTCAAAAAATTTATAAAAAGAAATAAATTTAGAAATAACACTAAAAATAAATTTGAACCCAAGAAAGAACAAGTTATATGCTACGAATACAAGAAGCCGGGACATTTCAAAAGAAAATTCAAGTGATGAGGACTATGATGATGACTTAGCACTCTTAATAAGAAAGTTCAAAAAATTCATAAAAAGGAATAAATTTAGAAATAACACTAAAAATAAATTTGAACCCAAGAAAGAATAAGTCATATGCTATGAATGTAAGAAGTTGGGATATTTCAAAAGTGAATGTCCCTAAGCAAAGAAGAAACAATCAAAGAAGAAGAAAGCTCTTAAAGCAATGTGAGATGACTCAAGTGCATCCGAAGAAGAGGAGCAAACCAACACTGAGCAAGTTGCTCACTATGCGCTAATGGCTATCGGAGATAAGGTAAGTAGTTCACTAGATGCAAATTTATCATTTGATGAGCTATTAAGTGTTTTTAATGATTTATTTGATGAATGCAAATTAGTTAGTAAAAAATATAAATTGTTAAAAAAGGAGCATGCTTCTCTTGTTAGTGATTTGGAGAGATTAAAAATTGAACATAATGATAGTTTAGCTCCTTGTACGAATTGTGATGAACTAGAAATACATAAAAAGGAAAACTTACTACTCAAAGAAACTTTAGAAAAATTTAAGGTTGGTAGCAAGTCCTTGAACATGATCCTTGCCAATAAGGGTCATGTCCATAGTGTTAGGATCAGGGTCGACACTAAGAGGGGGGGTGAATTAGTGCAATAGTAAAATCACGTCTCTATTAAAACTTCATTCAATAAAAACCATTTTCGATGAAAACCTTTTCGTAAAGATCTTAACTTTGAAAGCTTACGGAAATGTATTTGATGTAAAGTAAGGAAGGCAATTTGCAGTATGTAAATGGCAAGAATAAAATGCAAACCAGAGAACACGATTGTTTTAGAGTGGTTCGGTTAACGTGACCTACATCCACTTTCGGCTTCCTCCTTCGACGAGGTCACCAGCATCTACTAGAGGCATTTCTTCAATAGGCGAAGGCCAATCACCTTTTACACCCTTCTTCTCCTTTTACCGGGTTTAAGAGATAACCCTTACAAGCACTCACACTCCTCTTTTACATAAATCTAACACTTAGAGTAGATGAGGGAATTCTAAAGAGATTACAGCAGCGTTTCTTTTCTTTTAGACTCTTTGTGCTTGTATGCTTTAACTAGGGATGGGAAAGTTATTTATAGGCTTCAAGTTGATTCAAACTTGGAGCCTAAATCTTTCCCATCCTGGGTTCCCCGGGTATGGGCGGTACCACTGCCTAGTGTCCGTTTCACTGACACTGTCTTGGGCAGTACCACTGCCCAGGTCTGGCAGTACCATCGCCTAGGGGGCTGTGCTGGGCAGTGCCACCACCCTGACTGATGGTACCATAGCCTGGCACCCTGCCAAGGGTTGTACAACTGCCTAGATTGGCGGTACCATTACTTGGCATAGTCTCGAAGACTGTGCCACGACGGTGAGACTTCTTTGGGCATTGTTTGGGCTTCTTATTGGGCCCAACACAGTTCTTACATGGGCCTAGCTGACCCCTAATTGGGTTGGCCAAAATCCTAGCCCAATTAAGTGCTAACTACGAAATCCTAAGATATTTAGTAAGCTAAATAAGTCCCTATGTCTATTCTTCCAGCGAGCTTCCAGCGAACTTTCGACAAACATTCGACGAACACTCGGCGATGCTCTGGCGGACTCCTGGCATGCACTTGAACTTCACGATGATCTTCTTGGTGAGTTCCGATAAGCTTCTCTGGCAAGCTCCGAGACTTCTCAACTGGTTCCTCCAGAACTTATGACAAACGTCTGGACTTCCAATGAACTCTCGAACTCCCAATGTGATCACGTCCTTGACTCTGGGACTTCATTTTGCTTCATGCCTTGCTATTGTAGTTAATCCTACATATGTAAAATATACTTCGATCTAGACAATTAATACTAAGCATTAATCACGTTGTCCGGTCATGTCATTGGTCTCTCAATGCTTCATCTGATTCTTCGGCATATCATTCTCTTTTATGGCCTATTGCCCAATTGGCCAATTGACTCCGCAACTCCAATATTCTTGGCGTAATGTCCGCTTGTCTTGGCTTAATGCCCAAATCCATGGCCCGAAGCCTTCTGTCTATACGTCAACCGATCCACCGGCCCAACGTCCAATCTTCTGACATATTCCTTTAGCACAACATGATTTTCCTGCTTAATTGTCTTATCTTGATCGAAGCATCCTATGTTACTCGAAATGTAGATTAAAACATAAACACTATTAATTGGTTTCATCATCAAAATCTGGGATTCAACAATCTCCCCCTTTTTGATGATGACAACCGACGGAGTTAACCTTAACTCCCGGAGTTTAAACAAACTCCCCTTATCAATATGCCATATTGATAGAAACTCTTGGATTCAAAAATCCAAATAACATGTCATGATCAAATCATGCATGACATCAATATACTTCTCTCCCTTTGTCATCAACAAAAAGGAGAAGTTCCAACTCTCATGTGTTTAAGATAAGTTCTAGACATTGCATAAAAGACATAATATCCATTTTTATCATCATGTAAGTTTGCTATCACCATAGATATGCAAGGTAGTAAGATAACATGTTCTACTTCATACAAGCTAGCAATTTTAAAGATGTGCAAGTTGGCATATTTGCTTTTCTTTGCGATAGGCAAGATAGCAATGTTGCTTCTCTTGAGATTGGAAGCTAGCAAGTGTAGGTGATGTTCAAGATAGCAAGCTCTTTCTTCTCTTTTGAGAAGTGCTAGTTTTGCTTTCTTTGTAAAGTGCATGCTAGCAAAATTTTGCTTCATTCTTGAATTGTGCAAGTTAGCAAAATTCAAGATAACAAGTTAGCAAGAGACAATGTTTTACATGAAGCAAGCAAACAATTTGGCAAGTGTTACGTTTGCATCTTCTCTTTAGATGTGCAAGAAAGTAAGCAAGTTTTTGCATTTCTTGACTTGTGCATTCAAGATAGCAAGCTCTTTCTTCTCTTTTGAGAAGTGCTAGTTTTGCTTCTTTGTAAAGTGCATGCTAGCAAAATTTTGCTTCATTCTTGAATTGTGCAAGTTAGCAAAATTCAAGATAACAAGTTAGCAAGAGACAATGTTTTACATGAAGCAAGCAAACAATTTGGCAAGTGTTACGTTTGCATCTTCTCTTTAGATGTGCAAGAAAGTAAGCAAGTTTTTGCATTTTCTTGACTTGTGCAAGCTAGCTAATTTGCTTTCTAGCAAGTTTTGCTCCCCCTTTGTCATTATCAAAAAGAAGGGAAGACCCTTTATGTCAATTTCTAAATCATGACAAAGGTAAATAGCATAGATGAAAATTCAACTCATGAATGTCAAAATAATTATTTTATCATGAATATTTCATCATTGCATGCATCATTATCATAAGTTAAGGTATTGCATGCATAATATCAAATTACCATTCATAATTACATCAATATTTTAATCATTATTTCAATCATCAAAAACTCATCATGCACACAATGTAAAATCATCAAACATGATACAAACATTTATTTTCAAAATATTCATCATGTATATAAAATATAAAATTATAATTACATGCATGATTCCAAATCATCATTCTAGAGTGTTATTTCAGAAAATGATAATTATTGATTTTCACATTATTTCAAAAAATCATAGTGTTGCATGCATTTTTATTTAAGGGAAAAATCATAGTATTGCATGCATCATATCAAATCATTTCAGGCCATGCAAGCCATAAATACATAGAAATCATGTCATGAAAGATAAGACCACTTAAATACCAAAAGACATGATCCATATAGTAAATCTCCTCTTAAATAAAATACCAATAGGAATTCTTGGGAGATCATGATATAGATAAAGTTCATTTAATCTTGTAGGAGAACAAGATCTCAATTCATGCATATAAAATCTCTCAATTCATTATGAATCATAAAAATCATAATTCCAAAAAACCATGATTCATTTAGATAGTAGATAGCAAAAAGAAACAAGGAGATAATGATCTTAATTCATAGAAAGATTTTAAATATCAAATATCGAGAAATGAAGATCATGAATTGAATTATTTTTCTCTTTAGTAAATGTCAAAGAGAAACATAGGAGATCAAATAAGAGATCTTGATTCATAAAAGATTTCATGTTATAAATCTTGAAAAACCAAGATAAAGCTCATTCAAATTTAAATCATCAAATCAAAATCAATTTCAAGATATTCACAAAAGTGATACAAATAGATTCATTGATCTCCTTTTTAAAAAACTCAATAAAGTAGGAAAAATAGATTTTTCAAGGAGAAACCTTTCCTCTTTTTAGTTATTTCAATTCATGTGATTTATTTCATTCAAGCATGTCCTTTTTCTTTTATGTCAAATAAAAATCTACATTAATTGTTTAAAAAATCGAAAACGAACTTTCATTACAACAAAGATCGATAATCACAAAAATCATCATGCATAATTTTGAAATATAAATTTATTAAGCATTATCATTATGCATCACTGCTTTGGGCATGACATCAAAACATGGTTTCAAAACATTTAATTTTTTCATTACAATAATTACATCATTATGCATTATCAAAATTGATTTTATCAAACATAAAGCATTTTCCATCAAGATCATTTTGTTTGTTGTAGTCATGCATTTTTCTTTTTAGGTGAATCTAACTTTTCATGCTTAGTTTTTCATACAAAAGCCATACATCATTAAATCATTAAGCATGATATTAAACTTCTTGATATTTTCATTAAGGCATTAAGCATGGTTTCAATCAAAATCGGAAATTATCAAGACACACTATTTCTTCTTAAAAAACATTCATAGGTTCATCATTAGATTAAATCTCACATTTTATTCCATTAACATAAAACATGCAAATTTCAAAATTACTAGCATGATCATAATTTTTGCATTTTCATTTTTAAACATGTAATTTAAAAAAAATAATTATTCTAAACTAAATAAAAAGGAAAATACATCATGAAATGCATTATGTAATTTCAAAATAAACTAAAGGTATTTTTATTACCTTATCGTTAAAAGCGGTTAAGGCATAGTTTGCCACCTCGTCGTTTTTTATTTTCTCCTCAACTTCGGAGGAGCTCGATTCATCCCAATTTTTGTTCTTCTTCTTGCGTTCAAAGCAAGTAGTTCCATTCTTTTTGTTCTTAATTTTTTGTTTCATTAACTTTTTAAATTTTTTTGCAAGTTCAAGTTCACCATCACTTGAGCTTATGCTCGAGTGGTCTTCATGAGTTCTATGTCCCAAATCCTTCCTGTTCTTTGGAAGGTGGTTCTCAAGTTCTTCACGTGCATTGCACATCATTTCATGGGTCATCAAAGACCCTATAAGTTCTTCGATCAAAAAGGTATTCAAATTTCTTGATTCTTGTATAGCGGTTACTTTTGAATCCCAAGTTTTAGAAAGCGATCGTAAAATCTTATTAACAAGTTTCAAATTCGAAAAACCTTTACCAAGAGCTTTTAAACCATTGACGACATCCATAAAATGGGTGTACATGTCTCCAATGGTTTCGCTTGGTTTCATATGAAAAATTTCAAAATCGTGCATTAAAAAATTTACTTTAGAATCTTTTACACTACTTGTGCCTTCATGTGTGATTTCAAGAGTACGCCAAATATCAGAAGCCGTTTCACACAAAGAAACTCGACTAAACTCCGTTTTATCTAAGGCACAAAATAAAGCATTCATAGCTCTAGCATTTAAAGAAAACGTCTTCTTCTTTAAATCATTCTAATGGTTCATTAGAAGTGAAGACATTTGAGAACCGTTCTCGATAATATTCCATAAATTTAAATCCAACGAAAGCAAGAAAACTCTCATTCAAGTTTTCCAATAAGTGTAGTCCATCCCATTGAAAAAGGGAGGACGAATGAGAGAGTGACCCTCTTGAAAGCCGAAAAGAGCCATTTCTATTTGGGTGTTAAACCAAATTAGAAAACCGTGACTCTGATACCAATTATTAGGATCAGAGTCGACACTAATAGGGGGGGTGAATTAGTCAACAGTAAAATCATGTCTCTATTAAAACTTCGTTCGATAAAAACCGTTTTCGACGAAAACCTTTTCCTAAAGATCTTAACTTTGAAAGCTTACGGAAACGTATTTGATGTAAAGTAAGGAAGGTAGTTTGCTATATGTAAATGGCAAGAATAAAATGCAAACCAGAGAACACAGTTGTTTTAGAGTGGTTCGGTCAACGTGACCTACATCCACTTTCGACTTCCTCCTCCGATGAGGTCACCGGCATCCACTAGAGGCCTTCCTTCAATAGGCGAAGGCCAATCACCTTTTACACCCCTCTTCTCCTTTTACCGGGTTTAGGAAATAACCCTTATAAGCACTCACACTCCTCTCTTATAGAAATCTAACACTTAGAGTAGAGGAGGGAATTCTAAAGAGATTGCAGTAGTGTTTCTTTTCTTTTAGACTCTTTGTGCTTGTATGCTTTAACCAGGGATGGGAGGGGTATCTATAGGCTTCAAGTTGATTCAAGCTTTGAGCCTAAATCATTCCCATCCCGGGTTCCCTGGGTATGGACGGGCAGTACCACCGCCTAGTGTCAGTTTGACTGACACTGTCCTAGGTGGTACCATTGCCTGGGGGGTTGTGCTAGGCGGTGCCACCACCCAGACTGACACAATTATTACATGGGCCTAGTTGACCCCTAATTGGTTGGCCCAAATCCAAGCCTAATTACGTGCTAACTATGAAATCCTAAGACATTTGCTAAGCTAACAAGTCCCTATGTCTATTCTTCCGGCGAGCTTCCGGCGAACTTCCAGTAAACATCCGACGAACCCTCAGCGATGCTTCGGCATACTCCGACTGCTCTCGGTGCCACCACCCAGACTGGTGGTACCATTGCCTGGGGGGTTGTGCTAGGCGGTGCCACCACCCAGACTGGTGGTACCATTGCCTGGGGGGTTGTGCTAGGCGGTGCCACCACCCAGACTGGTGGTACCATTGCCTGGGGGGTTGTGCTAGGCGGTGCCACCACCCAGACTGGTGGTACCATTGCCTGGGGGGTTGTGCTAGGCGGTGCCACCACCCAGACTGGTGGTACCATTGCCTGGGGGGTTGTGCTAGGCGGTGCCACCACCCAGACTGGTGGTACCATTGCCTGGGGGGTTGTGCTAGGCGGTGCCACCACCCAGACTGGTGGTACCATTGCCTGGGGGGTTGTGCTAGGCGGTGCCACCACCCAGACTGGTGGTACCATTGCCTGGGGGGTTGTGCTAGGCGGTGCCACCACCCAGACTGGTGGTACCATTGCCTGGGGGGTTGTGCTAGGCGGTGCCACCACCCAGACTGGTGGTACCATTGCCTGGGGGGGACCATTGCTTGGCACCCTGCCAGAGGTGGTACAACTGCCCAGACTAGCGGTACCACCGCTTGATACAATCTCGAAGACTGTGCCATGACGATGAGACTCTTTGGGCACTGTTTAGGCTTCTATTGGCCCAACACAATTATTACATGGGCCTAGTTGACCCCTAATTGGGTTGGCCCAAATCCAAGCCTAATTACGTGCTAACTATGAAATGACATTTGCTAAGCTAAACAAGTCCCTATGTCTATTCTTCCGGCGAGCTTCCGGCGAACTTCCAGTAAACATCCGACGAACCCTCAGCGATGCTTCGGCAGACTCCCGACATGCTCTTGGACTTCACAACGATCTTCTTGGTGGGTTCTGATGAGCTTCTCTAGCAAGCTCCGAGACTTCTCAGTTGGTTCCTCCAGAACTTCCGACGAACGTCCGGACTTTCGATGAACTCTCGAACTCCTAATATGATCGCGTCCTTGGCTTCGGGACTTCATTTTGCTTCATGCCTTGCTATCGTAGTTAATCCTACATATGTAAAACATATTTCGATCTAGACAATTAATACTAAGCATTAATCATATTGTCCAGTCATGTCATTAGTCTCTCGACGCTTCGTCCGATTATTCGGCACATTATCCTCTCTTGCGGCCTATTGCCTAATCAGCCAGTTGACTTTGCAACTCCGATATTCTTGGTGTAATGACCGCTCTTCTTGGCCTGATGCCCAAATCCACGGCCCGAAGCCTTCTGTCGATACGTCGACCGATCCATCCACCCGACATCCAATCTTCTGACATGTTCCTCCGGTATAACATAATTTTTCTGCTTTAATTGTCTCATCCTGATCGAAGCATCCTACATCACTCAAAACGTAGATTAAAACATAATCACTACTAATTGGTTTCATCATCAAAATTCGAGATTCAATATATAGGAGAGGTAGAATCGAATTTGTGAGTAGCTCTCACCAAAATCCAACCACCTTTGTTAAAGGCCATACCTTACATGTATCACCTCACACCAAATGCAACTATTATTGTAAACTCGAACATGTTGTCTATAAATGTCCATTAGGAAATATAGTCTACATAAATTGATTTGGGTTCCTAAAAGAATATTAAATGACTCAATGCAATATAATAAGCTATATAGATCGATTTTTGAGGCACCTAAGGTCAAATGGGTACCTAAAAATCATCCTTTTTTGTAGAAAAATGTACCATCACAAGCTAAGAGAAAGATATGGTACCTTGATAGTGGATGCTCAAGGCATATGATCGGAGATCCATCTCAATTCTCTAAGCTCGCTACCCTAGATGAAGGATATATCACCTTTGGAGATAATAATAAGGGTGAAATCATTGGTAAAAGAACCATAGGTAACATATCCAACCTTTTTATTGAAGATGTGTTATTGGTTGATAGCTTAAAGCATAACCTTTTGAGTATTAGTCAATTGTATGATAAAGGATATATCGTTAGATTTGAATCTAATGCTTGCATTATTAAAAAACCATATAAAACACATCTATTATTGCCCTAAAACAAAATAATATATACAATATTGACATTGATGATCTTCGTAATGAAATATGTTTTTCGATTATAAATGACGATGCTTGGCTTTGGCATAGGAGATTAGGTCATGGTAGCATGAAACTAATCTCTCAAATCTCATCTAAAGAACTTATAAGAGGAATTCCTTACATTAAGTTCATTAAAGACAATGTATGTGATGCATATCAACTAGAAAAACAAATAAAATGTAGTTTCAAACTAAATAATCAAATTAGCACCTCTAGATCATTACAATTGATTCATATGGATTTGTTTGGACCAATTGCTACATCAAGCCTAGGAGATAGCAAATATGCCTTTGTCATCGTGGACGATTATAGTAGATACAATTGGACTTATTTCTTGGCACACAAAAGTGATTGCTTTAGGTATTTCTCTAAGTTTTGTAAAGTTGTTCAAAATGAAAAGGGTTTTATGATTTTATCAATTCAAAGTGATCACGATAGTGAATTTCAAAACTATGATTTTCAAGGTTTTTATAAATCTAATGGATATAACAACAATTTCTCTACTCCGAGAAATCCTTAACAAAATGAAGTAGTAGAAAGAAAAAATAGAAACTTACAAGAAATAGCAAGAACCATATTAAACGAACATAGCCTACCCAAATATTTTTGGGCTGAAGTCGTAAATACAGCATGCTATATCATGAATAAGGTTCTAATAAGACCATTACTTTTCAAAACTCCTTACGAGTTGTGGAACAACAAAAAACCCAACGTTTCATATTTAAAGTTTTCGAGTGTAAATGCTTTATCTTGAATGAAAAAGATGTTTTAGAAAAATTTGATGCAAAATCCGATTAATAAATCTTTCTTATCTATTCTTTTACTTCTAAGGCCTTTCGTATTTTTAACAAAAGAACTTTGGTTATAGAAGAATCTATTCATGTTGTTTTTAATAAAGTTTCCGAAGTTAAGAAAAATGATTTTGATGATGATCTTAATCTTGATGCTTTAAATTTAAATGGAACCTTTTCTCCATCTAGCAACTTGGATGCATCTTCTTCTGAAATATCATTACCCAAGGAATGAAAGTATGTAGATGCTCATCCTAAGGAGCTAATCATAGGAGACACATCAAAAGGGGTTCAAACTTGTTCCTCTCTTACGAAATTTTGTGCTAATGCCGCTTTTCTCTCCCAAATTGAACCTAAATGCATTGATGAGGCCTTAAAAGATGATTCATGGGTTATCGCAATACAAGAAGAGTTAAATCAATTTGAGAGAAATGAGCTATGGAAGCTAGTTCCAAGGCCTAATGACCATTTAGTTATTAGTACTAAATGGGTCTTTAGAAACAAATAAGATGAATTTGGTATCGTGATTAGAAATAAGGCTAGATTAGTGGCCAAGGGTTTCAACCAAGAAAAATGTATCGACTATGAAGAAACCTTCGCTCCTATGGTACGATTAGAAGCCATAAGGATGCTCCTTGCCTATGCTAGTAGTAATAATTTTAAGTTGTTTCAAATGGATGTTAAAAGTATTTTTCTAAATGGCTTTATTTTTGAAGAAGTTTATGTTGAACAACCTCCCAGATTTGAGAATGATAATTTCCCTAATCATGTGTTTAAATTGATAAAAGCTCTCTATGGATTGAAACAAGCCCCAAGGGCTTGGTATGAGAGACTTAGCTCATTTCTTATCCAAAATAATTTCTCTAATGGCAAGGTCGATACCATATTATTTATTAAAAATTTTGAATATAATTTTCTTAGTACAAATATATGTTGATGATATTATCTTTGGTTCTATAAATAAATCTTTATGCTAATCATTTGTTAAGAGTATGAGCCTAATGGGGGAACTAACCTTCTTTTTAGGCTTACAAATCAAACAACTTAATGATGATATTTTTATTAGTCAAACAAAATATGCATTAGACTTGCTAAAATGATTTAATATGGATAGTTCAAAAGCTATTAATACTCCTATGAGTACCTTCACTAAGTTAGACATTGACGAAGGTAGAGAAAGCTTTGATCCAAAAACTTATAGGGGTATGATAGATAAGCTTACTATATTTCATCGCAACTAGACCCGACATTATATTTAGTGTAGGACTTTGTGCTAGGTTTCAATCTAACCCCAAGCAATCTCATTTAAAAGTTATTAAAAGGATTTTTAGATACCTAAAAGGAACTCCTAAACTAGGATTATGGTATCCAAAATCTAAAAATTTTGAATTGCTTAGTTATGCCAATGCTGATTTTGCTGGTTGCTAAATAGATAGAAAAAGCACATCCAGAACATGTCAATTTTTAGGACATGCACTTATCTCTTGGTCTTCCAAGAAACAAAACTCAGTTGCATTATCCACAACTGAAGCTGAGTATATTGCAGCAGGTGCATTCTGTGCTTAAGTTATATGGATGAAAAATACTTTAGAGGATTATGGAATTCACCTGAAGAATATACCTATAATGTGTGATAACACAAGTGCAATATGTTTAACGAAAAATCATATTCAGCACTCTAGAACTAAACATATTGACATTAGACATCACTTATATGAGATCATATAAAATAATCATGATGTACTCTTAGAATTTATTAACATGAAACATCAATTGGCTGATATTTTCAAAAAATCCTTGATTGAGGAACAATTTGATTTTATAAGAAGAGAATTAGGTATACTAAATTTCTCGGATACATTAGTTCCTCTTTAAATTTTCTCTAGGATTCTTCTTATCGATCTACTACTTACAAGATTCATTACATAAATCATGAATTATGATATGTGATTCTAGATTTCTATCGAATTCTATCTTACAAGATCATTACATAAATCATGAACTTATGATATGTGAACCTTATCATATGAATTTTATATGATGTTTGCGTACGGATTTTATATGATGCATGAACTTATGGTGTTAATTTTATATGAATCATATGGTGTGAACTTTTGGTACAAGAATAGAATTTATGATGTTTGTGTAAATGAGTGTGTGCACCTCATAAGGATAAAAATTTTATAAGAAGGAACCACATAATATTAGCACTACACCTCAATGCATGCAGTGCTCAATGCCTGTAGGCGGTGGCATCGCCCAGTTGACGGTTGCATCGCCCAGCTAACGATTGCACGGTGGCACCGCCCAGCTGACGGTTGCACCACCCAGCTGACGATTGCACGGTGGCACCGCCCAGCTGACAGTTGCACTGCCTGCAACCTACCCTATATAAAGAACAAGCTAGGGCCAGTGGTAGAACTGACCCCAACCCATTCTACACACTTCTCCAAAGAGCACCAAACCCCTTGATCCTCTTGCTCTCCCTCTAGTAACTCAAAATAATCCCCATTTTCTACTAAATCAAGGATCAATCTCAAACACTATTTTAGTGATCACAAGAAGGAAAAACTATTAAGGTAATCCCTAAACCAAATTGATTCCCCTAAGTATTACTTATTTTTACCTCTTATTTATCTTCATAATTATAATCTTCATGACTTTTAGAAAATCCTTAAGGGACAAAGGGAAGAGGAGATTAGATGAAAACTATGACTCCCTACTTTTCGATTCTCATCAACATGCCCTTAAATTTCTAACCATAGAGTCTAGAAATGTTCATAAGGGTAAATATGTTGATTTAGAAGAATTAAGTGAATTGGAACCTATTCAATGGTTTGCTAATCTAGATATCCTCCTAATCCTTCAAATATGTGAACTTATCTATCCTAGACTTGTTAGACTGTTCTATAATAACTTGCACGTGGATGAAAATAATAGGGTCTCTACGTATCTCTTAGAACATCATATACCCATTATGAATGGCATAATTTGCAAACTCATAAGAATTACAGAGAAAGAAAGAGGTTGTTATTTTAGAGGCTAATGGGATGAAGAATTAGTTTGGACCACTTATTCTGAAGCCTTAGGAACCATCTTCGGTAATCCTAACTTATCTATTCTTCCGAAAAGCTATGAACATTTATAACCTTTCAACACCAAACTACTTCATCATATCTTGATAAGCATTATAATTCCAAAATAATATCATCATGATGAAGTTAACCAAATGGAAATAGAAACGATGTATTGGATTATGAAAGGACATGAAAATTGTTTTGGCTACCTAATACAACAAAATATGATTAAACTATCGAGAAAGAATATGATGCTTCCATATGGTGGCCTGATCACAAGACTAATCCATGCTTATGACATAGTTATCCCACCTGATGAAGAAGTTATGAAACTAGGTAGATTTAATGTCATAAATAAAAACCTACTTCAACGGTTAAGGTGTATATTCAGAAATGTGATATAGACTAGATTGCCTAGAAGGACTGATCCCCTCCCTCCTAAATTAGAACCTGAAACACTAATTTTAGGGGTAATCAATCTTCTCAAACTAGTCCCTTTGAGGCAACACCTCTAGTAGAGCAAGCACCACCCTTATCTATGATCAACTTAAACAATGTCAAGATCAAATTTTAATTGAGTTGTAGTAAATTTATCGACAACTCAATACCTTATTTAGACATTTTGACTTGCCACCACCTGAATAGTTGTGTATGTCTTTTTGCTGATGACAAAGGGGGAGAAGTTAACGAAATCCCTCTCATCCCTCTCTTTTCTTGTGCTTACTTTGATGTTGTAATCTTGTACTTACTTTGGTGTTGTAATCTTATGACGCTGAAAATTTCTATGATGTTGTGATCTCTTTAAATGCAGAGCATCTCTAATGTTATCAGACATGAAATGATGCAATATCGTACTTACTTTGATGTTGAAATTCTGTACTTACTTTAATGCTGAAAATTTCTATGATATTGTGATCTCTTTAAATACTGAGAATTTTTAATCATACAATAATGCAATATCGGATTCTTAAGATTATCAACTTTCGAGTGCTACAATGCAATAATGATAATGTTTTATGCAAGTAGTGATGAAAGGCTATGCTGAAATATTTTATTATATATAAAGTGATTGTGCATTTAATATCTTGATGACTTGAAATTATGATGATGCACAAAATTTCTAAATTCGATCAAAGCTTGAATTCAAGGTTGTGAATTCAAGTTTATATTTTCTCAAAGTATGGCATATAGATAGGGGAGTTAAGGTTAACTCCTTCACCAATTGGTTGTCATTATCAAAAAGGGAGAGCTTGTTAAATCTCATGTTTTGATGATGAAATCAATTAGTAAATTATTTAACCTAATCTATGTGTTGAGATAGGTGTGTAGGATTAATTACGATAATGGTAAGGCGTAAAGCAGATGATGGGCTGGAGTTGAAGATTCGGACGATATACCAGAAGCTCATTGAAAGCTCATATGAAGATTGTTGAGAGTTCATCGGAAGATCGCCGAGAGTTCATCGGGAGTTCACTAGAAGTACTACGGAAGACTCGCCGAGAGAAAAATCAACATATCGGAGTAATTGCTTTCCTTAATCATAGTTAGAACTGTAAATTAAGTTAGGATTGGGAGGTGATTCCACTAATTGAGTTAGGGGCCAATTGGGCCCTTAACAGGGCTAAATTGGGTTGGATTAGATAGCCCATTCAGCATTTGAATTCATGGCTGGTGGTGGTGGCACCACTTGAGACTTAGTTTCCCGGAAGTTCTAGGCGGTGGTACCATTGATAGTTAATGCTGTCATGCGATGGTACCACACCTATCAGGCAGTGGTACAACCAGAGCTCAATCTTTGAGCTCTATCATGCGGTTATACCACCTAGATTGAGCGGTGGTACCGCCCAGTGTCGGTCTTCAGGAAATAGTTGTCACGCCCCTCAAAAATATCGATAATATTTAAAATTTTTCATCACAAAACAATCCAGGATCCAAACTAATATTTGAGGACATTGAAAAACATACAATCAAATTCACATCTATAAAACCTATGCAATTTATAATCATATATCACATCACTTGATAATTTACATTTATGAAACCTAAACCAACTTAGCAAAATATTAACAATACTTATAAATCCACAAGCTAAATAATTTACACAATCAGAGTTTCAACTATTTACCACCAATTCATATCATTGTAAACTAAACTCAACATTACGAAATCCAAATAAGAGATCTTTTAACACTTTTACACAATGTATCAATTCAGATTCATCGACAATATTTCATTACATACAAAATGCACTTATACAATAATGACCACAATACATCCACCAATATGATTTGCCCTCAATTCTGAATAGCTCTCCACTACCTCAGCTCAATTTAAACATCTCAAAGAGTAACAAGCTAACCTGAAAGATTTATATAACAATGGAGTGAGCTACAAATAGCTCAGCAAGTGACAAAATATATCTAGAGTAAAAAGGGACAGTTTCAAACAAATAAGGTATCACAATGCAAGGGAGAATACAAGAACTCTCAGGGAACCCTATGATTAGACACAAAATTGCAAATATCATGTCATTCAAAACACATTTGGTTCATAACAAATATAGTACAGAGTAATTGGAGCATATCAATAGTGTATGAAATGTTCTGGAGCATATCAATGGCATATGGAACATTTCGGAGCATAACAATAGCAGATGAAATATTTCGAAGTATATCAATGGTGAACAAAATGTTTTAGAGCATATCAATAACAAATGAAACATTTTGGAACATGTTAACGGTATATAAAATATTTCAAAGCATAACAATGACATATGAACCATTTCGGAATGTATCAAAGAACAAATATGAAGCAGAAGCTCAAACGTCGAATTTGACATTGCATTTATATCATTCTTATCCAAAGCACATACAGAAATATATAACCAAAGCTCTAGGTATCATATCAAACATACAGAAGGTGTAGTGGGACCATAACATAATCTGGTACATCCATTTCTGAATGACCACCAAACATAAGTCTCCCACATTTGGGAGCTCCATCCACCCATGTCTGAGTGAAGTCATGGGGGGCCGGCAGAGCATCACAGGCTCTATGCATAACTCCCTTTACCATTTCTGGCAAAGGTTCACAATATCCCACAAACACCAGAGTACAAAAGGATAGTATAAACAATAAATAGCACATATCTGAAGCACACATGGAACAACAAAATGTACATGTGCCTTTACGAGTCAATACGAGGCAAGCATAATCTTTCACAAATGTATTTAGATTTGAAAGGAAATGAAAGCAAGAGCATACAAGGATTCCAACCAATCATATATAGCTCAATTGAAATAAGGAGGTTAGATGAATTCAGTGTCCAAGGAAATGAAATTGGAATAGGCACATATTGAAAGCAATTGCGAAACAATAGGATATACATGTGCCTATACGAGTCAATATGATAGAACATAAAATTTACAAAATAAGTTTCAAGAATGCAAATAATTTAAGGACAAGAGTATACAAGAATTTAAAGCAATAATATAAAGCTCAATTGAACAAAGAAAGCTAAATGAAATCAATTTCCAAAGGAATGGAACATGATAAGGCGAAATCGACCAAAGCTCGATTTCTAATAGAATTCGAGAGGCACATTGAACAAATGATTCAAACTATCAATCGTACTCCAATTTACTCAAAAAGTATATCATTAGAAAGATATTTCAATATAGTTTTAGATAAAATAAGTTTTGTATGAATCAAAGTCTCCAACAAAGAGTTACAATTGATTTAGCAATCAAAGGTCAGAAAACAAAATCACCGTTTTGCAGAATTCATAGGGTCGGTTTCAATAGATTACTGGGCATGCATTTAGACTCTTAATCTTTCAAACTAGGTATCAAACGAAAGATCTATGAGTCTAGTTTCCAATGAAATAAGTTTTGAATAAATCAGAGGTCAGTGCATGAAGTTATAACCATAACAATGTAGAAAGGTCATATATTGGAAGTTTCACATATTTAAATCGTTATGTCCAAATAGGAGACATATCAAATGCAAGGCTAGAACAATTTAAAGTTTTCATATTTAAGGTAATTGCAGAGATAAAATTATAGTAAGGAAATATCAAGACACTTGCAATGGGAAAGATTAGAAAGCTTGCAATAGGAAGGATCGGAACACTTGCAATAGAAAGGATCGAAACACTTGCAATAGAAAGGGTTGAAACACTTGCAATAGGAAGGATCGGAACACTTGCAATAGAAGGGATCGAAACATTGGCAATAGGAAGGATCGAAACACTTGCCTTTCGTAGATTTTGA
This sequence comes from Musa balbisiana, assembly GCA_004837865.1. Classification (NCBI taxonomy): domain Eukaryota; kingdom Viridiplantae; phylum Streptophyta; class Magnoliopsida; order Zingiberales; family Musaceae; genus Musa; species Musa balbisiana. The sequence continues at coordinate 36,917,095 of CM017188.1, forward strand.
TCCAAAGATCCGAAGATCCGAAGAAGGTGTACACCTGAATCCTTCTTCTACTTTTCCTCTGTCTCCTCTCCCTGTTTCATTTTTTGCATCCGTCTTCTTTCTTTATCTACAATTACAACTCATGCCGAATATAGGGGCATAGTCATCTACTCTCCCTTACTCGCATTCCTTCTTTTTTTCTTTCCCAAATGCAGCTGCCACAGCCACCGCTACAACCGCTGCCACAGTCGCAGCCCCTTCAACTGTACTACCTTCTACCTCCTCTTCTTTCACAGACACAGCTGCTGCATATGTAGCCACCACCGTCGAAACCGCAATCACGGCCGCAGCCCCTTTTTCCCCTTTTCTTTCTTTCTCTTTTTCATTTTTCTTTCTCTTTCGCCACGCAGCTGCTGCAGTTGCCATCGTAATCGCTGCAGCTGCAACCACAGCCCAACCCCTTCTTTCTCTTCCTTCTCTTCTTTCCTTCCTCTTCTTCTTTCGCTAATGCAGCTGCTGCAATTGCCACCGTAACCACTGCAGCCGCAACCATGGCCCAACCCCTTCTTTCCTCATCTTCCCTCTCTTTCTTTTCTGCAGCTGCAGCTGCCACCGCCGTAGCTGCAGCCTCATCTTCCTCCCCTGCTCTTCTTCCTCTCCTTCTTCTCTTCCAACTGTAGCTGCCACCGCCGCAGCTGCAGCCTCTTCTTCCTCCCCTGCTTTTCTTCCTCTCCTTCTCTTCCAGCTGCAGCTGCCACTGCCATAGCCGCAGCCTCTTCTTCCTCCCCTGCTCTTCTTCCTCTCCTTCTTCTCTTCCTTTCTCCTCCCCAACACCCCATAGCTCCTCGCTATAGCCCTTGCCACAGCCGCCCTCCTATTTTCTTCTTCTTCTTCTTCTTCTTCTTCTTCTTCTTCTTCTTCTTCTTCTGCACTTCTTTCCTTCTCCTCCCCGACGCCCCACACATGCACTCCTCTATTTCCTCCTGCAGGAAACAAAGGTGCTGCAGCCCTAGCTGCTGTAGCTACCTCTCGCTCCCCTCCCTCTTCCCTCTCTTCTCCCTCTTCTCTTCTTCTTCTTGTCCTCTTCTTCCTTTCTCCTCCCTGACGAACAGCGCCTCCTCTCCTCTGTTTCCCCCTGCGGGAAACAGAGGTGCTGCAGCCACCTCCTCCCTCCTCTTCTTCTTCTCTTCTTCTCCTCCTCCTCTTCTTCTTCTTCTTTCCTTCTCCTCCTCTTCTTCTTCTCCTCCTTTTCTTCTTCTTCTTCTTCTTCTTTTCTTCTCTTCTCCCCTCTTCTTCTTCTTCTCCTCTTCTTCCCTTCTCCCTGATGCCCCACACCTCTGTTTCCTTATGCAGGAAATAGAGGTGCTGCAGCCCTAGCTGTAGTCACCTCCCTTTCCTCTCCTTCTTCCCTTTCTTTTCCCTCTTCTTCTCCTTCTCTTCTTCTCCTCTTCTTCCCTTCTCCTTCCCGATGCCCCACACCTCCTCGCTGCAGCCTTGCCACAACCACCCTCCTCTCTTCTTCTTCTTCTTTTTCTTCTTCCCTTCTCCTCCCCAACGCCCTACGCATCCTCTCCTCTGTTTCCACCTGCGGGAAACAGAGGTGCTGCAGCCCTAGCTGCTACAGTTGCCTCTCTCTCATCTCCCTCTTCCCTCTCTTCTCCCTCTCCTCTTCTTCTTCTTCTTCTTCTTCTTCTCTCCCTCTTCTTCTTCTTCTTCTTCTTCTCTTCTTCTCCTCTTCTTCCCTTCTTTACTTCCCTTCCCTCTTCTTCTCCCCAACGCCCCACAACTCTCCTCTCTATTTCATAGGAAACAGAGAGCGTGGGAAGCGGTGGGATAAAACCAAAATTTTTGGTTTTCTTTTTCTTTTCTTTTTTTTTGTAACTTAACAATTTAGTCCTTGAAATTTTTATATTTACATATATGCCCTCTGATTTATAAATAAATCAATAAATTTTAAAAGTGAGGGATATTACAATAGTCCCACCCAATAATGGCGGTGGTACCACCAATATCTTGAAATCCGAGGAAGTAACACTTGTTAGCTCCAATTTAGAAGCCACTGGAGCCTATAAATACCTTACCCTTTTCTGCATGAAAGGGTAACAAAGTGCAATCGAAAGTGTGAAAAATTCTAAGTATTTAGGGTGTTAAAAGTATTGTGAAAGTGAGAAGAGTCCTCCTCCTCCCTCTCTTAGCTTTGTAACCATTCAAGAAAGAGGAATGAGGCTTGTAAGGGTTATCTCCTAAACCAAGTGAAAGGAGAAAGAGTTGGAAAAGGTTGTTGGTCTTCGCCTATTGAAGGAAGGCCATTAGTATACACCAGTGATCTCGACGGAGGAGGAATCCGAAGTGGATGTAGGTCACAATGACCGAATCACTCTAAATTCTAGTTTGCATTTTGTCTTGAGCAATTTACCTTCACTGCACACTGCTTTACCTTCTTATTGCTTTCTCTATGCTCCCATATGGTTTCAAGTTAATATCTTTATGAAATGATTTTCATCGGAATCAGGTTTAATCGAAATGAAGATTTTTGAAACTAGTAATTTTTCCGCTGCACTAATTTACCCCCCCCCCCCCCCTCTTGGTGCCGCTCTTGATCCTAACAAGTATATCTCCAATGATTAGCCCCTTAGGATATGCATCTACATATTTCTATTCTTTGGGTAAGGATTAATTGGAAATAGATATATATTGTTGCTTTGGAGAGAGGAATTCAAATTAATTAGGATTAATTGGAATATATATTGGTTGCTTTGGAGAGAGGAATTCAAATTATAAAATTCAAAATCATCATCAAAATTATTTTCTTAGTTCAACAGATTCATAAAAAATAATATAAATTGATTCATCAATTTCTAAGGATCTCCTATTGAAAATTTGTTAAGCTTTAGAGATAGAGAATTTAAACAAAAATGCATTCCTCTTATAAGTTCTTTAGTTTCAATTTGTGGGATTGATTTCATACTAGCATACCCTAGTCTTTTATGCCAAATCCATACATCATCATTTAAAACTGAAAAACATATTTCGTCATGACAATTATCAAGATCAATAGTATAACCATTATCGCTCCTTAAAGCGATCATAGATTTTTATGTGGTATCTCTATGATGCAAGTATTAGGTTTAAATTTAATTTTATATCACTTATCACACAATTGACTAATGCTTAATAAGTTATATTTTAAACCATCAAAAGATTTGATTTGTTACCAAAAAATCCAATTCCAATAATCTTTCCTTTATTGTTGTTGTTTCAGCTAGTGAGCTTTGAGAAGTGTGTTGGATCTTCGATCATATACCTTGGGCATCCACTATCAAGATAATATCTTTTGCTCCCAGCTCTCATTTGGGGACATATCTATGAGAAGGATAGGTTTGTTCTAAGTACCCATTTAACTTTGGGTCCATTATGATTAGATCTACTTTTCTTGGCTTTTAGCATTGAGTCATTAATGATTCCTTTAGAAACCCAAACTAATTTATGTGAGCTATATTTTTTAAATGAACATGTAAAAATGTAATGATCGCATCAATCACAAAAATTATATTTCACTTTAGAGAGAACATGTTGCTAGTCATAGGTGCTCTATAAGCCAATCACGTGAGTGATGGCACGTGTGACTTGACACACAATCTTTTTATTTATTATATTTTAGTATTTTATCACTTTATATTAATTATTGCATATATACATAGATATTGTGATGTCCATGGATCTGTGCAATGGGAATTGAATCGTGATGAGATCATGATAATGAGATCGATTCAACTTTAAATATAGACCCTAAATAATCCTTATCATAGGTTACTCAAGAAGGACATCGAGATTATTAGGAACGAGTCGGCACTAAGAGGGGGTGAATTAGTGCAGCGGATAAAAATGTTGGTTTGAAAATTTTTGTTTTAATTAAACCCGTTTCGGAAAGATATTAACTTAAAAATATATGAAAGAGTATAATGAGAAAGTAAAGTATGTAAGGCAGTTTGTAGTAAAGGTAAATTACAATAAGTAAATGCAAACCAAGTTTTATAGTGGTTCGGTCATCGTGACCTACATCCACTACCGATTCCTCCTCCATTGAGGCCACCGGCATCCACTATTAGTCTTTTTTCAATGGGTGAAGACCAACTACCCTATTATAACACTTTCTCCTTTTTGCAGGTTTAGGAGATAACCTATACAAGCCACTCTTTTACAAGTTTTCCCTCACACACCTCCCTTAGGACTAACTCTAAGTACTAGGAGGAGGCAACTCAACGTTTTGGCAAAGTTTACTCAATTTTTTCTTCTAGAATTCTTGCCCATTCTTGTTACCCAAGTGGGATATTTATAAGCCCAAAATGGTTTAAAAAATGGAGCTAAAAATTTAAACTTCTGGGTCTTCCAAGTATGGGCGATACCACCGCCTGCACTAGGCAGTACCACCGCCTATAGCCTGACACTGGGCGGTACCACTGCCTAACACCCTCGAAGATCGAGTTTTCCAACTCATAGGCATTTTTACCACTTGTTCTGGCGGTGCCACCGCTTGGCCCAATATTTGGGTTATTGGATGGGCCTCCTAATAAGCCCAAATCACTCCTAATTTAGGTCCAATTAGCCCCTAATTGAGTTGACCTAATTTTAACCTAATTATGTGCTAACTATGAATTTTAAGGCATACACTAAGCTAAATAAGTCTGATAAGTCTAGGTTTCTTCTAGTGAGCTTTCGGCGATCTTCCAACGAACATCCGACAATCTCTCGACAATGTTCCAACGAACTTCCGGTAAGCTCCTTGACTTCACGATGATCTTGTTGGTGAGTTCTGGTGAGCTTCTTTAGCAAGCTCCTGGACTTCTTGGTCAATTCCAATCGGACTTCCGACGAACATCCGGACTTCCGACGAACTCTCAAACTCCCAACGAAATCTTGTTCATGACTCCGAAACTTTATTTTACTTTATGCCTTGATCACTATCATAGTTAATCTAGCACACTTTAAACCTACTTCGATTTAGACAATTATTACAAAGCTTGAATCAAATGTTGTTCGACATGTCATTGGTTCATTGACGCTTCATCCGATTCTTCAGTGCCTCGTCCTCTCTTGCGACCTATTACTCAATCGGCCAGTTAACCTCCGCAACTCCGATTTCCTTGATGTAATTTTTGCTCTTCTTGGCCCGATACCTGAACCCATGTCCTGAAGCCTTTTGTCAATAAGTCGACCGATCCTTCGGTGCGACATCCAATCTTCTAACATATTCCACTTCGGTCCTACACAATTCTTCCTGCTTTAATTGTCTCTCCCTGATCGAAGCTTCCTACATCACTTAAAACATAGATCAAATCATAAACACTATCAATTAGTTTCATCATCAAAATTCTAGATTTAACAATCTCCCCCTTTTTTATAATGACAATAACCAATTGATGACGGAGTTAACCTTAACTCCCCCTATTAATATGCCATATTGATAGAACCTTGAATTCAAGTTGAATTCAAGTCAAAGCAATCTTTCATCATGAATATTTGCAACACGTTATCATAAAATCATGTATAACCAAAATTTCAATACATCAATCCATGCATGATTATCATAATAACTTCTCCCCCTTTGTCATCAACAAAAAAGAGAAGTACAACTAGCAAGTGTATAGACATAATTTTAAATCATTGTATAATAAACATAATCTCAAGTTTTATCATCATGCAAGTTAGAAATTTTCTTTCTTCTCTTTTGAGAAGTGCAATTTTTTGCTTCCTTGGCATAGTGCAAGCTAGCAAAATTTTATATCATTTTACATGCAAGCTAGCAATGATTTTGAGTTTCGTAAGTTTGTACATTTTGCTATATTAGCATGTTTTGCTTCTTGAGATAGGCAAGATGGCACTTCTGCTTCTCTTGATATTGCAAGCTAGCAATTCTTGGTGATGTTCAAGATAGTAAGTTCAACATCATATTAGACCATGCAAACTAGCAAATTTATATCATTTTATAATATGCAAGTTATCAAAATTTACACATATGAAAGTTAGCAAAATTTTACATCTTTTGAAATATGCAAGATAGACTATTTTTGCATCTTCTTGAAATGTATAACTTAGTAAACATTGCTTCTCTTGATATTTGCAAGATAGCACTTCTTGCTTCTCTTTTGAGATGAGCAAGCTAGCAAGTTTGCCTCTTTTCGTGATGTACACACTAGCAATTCTTTCTTCCCCTTTGTCATTGGCAAAAAGAGGGGAATAACAACATAATAGTGCAATTCATTTCCATTTACTTCAATCTTCAAATCATGTTAAGGATAAATAACAAAGATGAAGAATCAAGTCATGAATGTCAAAAGACCATATATCATGTTTGATAAATTTCTTCTTTTGTAAATAAAAAGCAAAATAGGGAATGATCTTGATTCAAAAAGAAGACTCAAGTTATAATTCCAAGAATTCATAAGAAAAATCATGATTCATTTGACAAAAAGATTGTCAATTCATGTATTTGAATAAATATTTTTAAACCAATATCACTTCAACTCATCATGCATAATGTAAAACTATTGACGATATCTGTAAAGCAGGTATACATATCAATGAGTCTAAGATTTGGGTTTTTCGAGTTTTCCAACTCATAAGCGATTCTACCGCCTGTTGTGGCGGTGCCACCGCTTGGCCCAACATTTGGGTCATTGAATAAGTCTCCCAATGAGCCCAAATCACTCCTAATTTAGGGTCAATTGGCCCACAACTGAGTTGACCCAATTCCAACCCAATTATGTGCTAACTATGAATTTTAAGGCATACACTAAGCTAAATAAGTTGGGTAAGTCTATGTTTATTTCGGCAAGCTTCCGATAATCTTTTGGTGAACTTTCGACAATCTCTCGGTAATGTTCCAATGGACTTCCGGTAAGCTTCTCGACTTCAAGACGATTTTCTTGGTAAGTTCCGATGAGCTTCTTTGGCATACTCCTAGACTTCTCGATCAATTCCAACAGAACTTCTAATGAACGTCCAGACTTCCGACGAACTTTTGAACTCCCAATGAAATCTTGTTCTTGACTATGGGACTTCATTTTGCTTTATGCCTTGATCGCTATTGTAGTTAATCCTGTATACTTAAAACCTACTTCGATCTAGATAATTATTACAAAGCTTGAATCAAATGTTGTCCGACATGTCATTGGTTCATCGACGCTTTATCCAATTATTTGGCGCATTGTCCTCTCTTGTGGCCTATTGCCCAATCAACCAGTTGACCTCTATAACTCCGATTTCCTTGGCGTAATTTCTGCTCTTCTTGCCCGATGCCTGAACCCATGGCCCGAAGCCTTTTGTCGATACGTCGACCGATCCTTCAATGCGACGTCCAATCTTCTGACATATTCTACTCTAGCCCAACATGATTCTTCCTGTTTTAATTGTCTCTCCCTAATCGAAGCTTCCTGCATCACTTAAAACATATATCAAATCATAAATACTATAAATTTATTTTATCATCAAAATCCAAGATTTAATAGAGATAACTAGACAGATTGGTGTATTATATACCCATCCAAATGATGGATGTAGTTGGTCTCATAGCTGCTCGTGTGGGAACACTAGGGGTACAGTATAGGTGCTTATTGGAGAATGGGTTCACTAACTGATCCGCTTATGGAATGATGGATGGTTGATGATATATTATTGTCAAACAATAATTCTATAGTCCTAGTGGTGTATATGGTCCTTAAACTTGAGACACCAAGGATGTCCTATATGAGTACTCCACTCTTTGATACCAGACTTACAGGTTTGGAAGTTTCAAATCTAGTACAACCGGTTATTAGGTGTGGTAGCCAACCTTACGAGGGCTATTGAGTGTCGATAAAGGATCATCCGCTCTCGGTATCATAAGAGGAATATCCCGTGTGTTCTTGCTCAAACAAATCCTTGGCCAAGGTTATTCGAATTGAGAGAGAAAGAGTTTCCAAAAAAATCCGATTAGAGCGAGACTCGAGGAGAAACCTTATGGGCCTAATAGCCCCATGCCAACAAAATGATCTTTAAGATATTAGTGTTGAATCTCAGATTTTGATGATGAAACTAATTGATTGTGTTTAGATGTTTAACTGCATTTTGAGTGATGCGGGTCTACTCGATCATAATTAGACAGTTGATGCAGGAGGAATTGACGTTGTGGCGGAAGAGATCACGTTAGGATATTGGATGGCAGAACGCTTCGGACATCGGGCATCGGGCCAAGGAGAGTGGAATTACACCAAGGATATCGGGGTTGCAGAGGTCAACCACCGATTGGGCAACAAGCCGCAAAAGAGGATGATGCGCTGAAGAATCGGACGAAGCGCCAACCAACGACGTGCCGGGCAATAGAATGTCAATTCGCGTTGTAATAATTGTCAAGATCAGAGTAAAGTTTTGGCTTGTGTGTGCAGGATTAACTATGATAACGATGAAGACATAAAACGAAACAAAGTGCCGAAGTCAAGCGCGAAGGATTCATTGGGAGTTCGAGAGTCCGACGGAAGTCTGAAGGTTCGTCGGGAATGCTACCGGAACTAGCCGAGAATGAGTAGGGAGCTTGCCGAAGGGTTTCCAGAAGCACGCCGGATGGTACGTCAGAAGTACACGAAGCTCATCGAGAAAGATCGTAGCTTGCAGAAGAAGCTCGTCAGAACTCACCAAGATCAAATCGTGAAGTCTAGGAGCTTGCCGGGAGTCCGCATAATGGTTTCCGAGAGTTCATCAGAAGACCGCCAAAAGTTCGCAGGAAGAAGTCTTGACTTGCGGACTTTGTAATAGCTTAGGAAATGTCTTTAAAATTCGTAGTTAGCATGTTAATTAGGGTTAGGATTAGGTATTAATCTTATAACCCAAGTAGGGGCCAATCAGGCCCGAGTTCAGACTGGTTTGGGCCAAGTTTGGAGCCCAACCAGTGAGCTAAAATAGTGTAGGCGGTGGAACCGCCAGACTAGGTGGTGGCACCGCCCAGAACCCGAAAGGTTGGGTGGTGGAACTGCTAGACTGGGCGGTGGAACCGCTAGACTGGGCGGTGGCACCGCCCAACACCCGAGCCAGGCGGTGGCACCGCTGGTCTGGGCGGTGACACCACCCAGCACCCGAAGAGCTAGGCAGTGGCACCACTGGACTGGGCGATGGCACCGCCCAGTACACTATCAGTGTCAGAACTGACAGGCAGTGGCAACGCTAGCTTCGGGAACCGAAGAGAATTCAAATTTTGGAGCCCAAATTTGAATCCTCTTGAGACCTATAAATACCCTCAATTCTCAGCAGAGATTACAACTTTGAGAAGCAATAGATTGAGATAAAAGCCTTAGCAAAGTCTTTAGCAAGTCTTATTTTCAATTGCTTGAGTGTTCACCTCCTTCTTTCTCGTTGAAACTTTGTAAGAGTGTGAACCACTGGTAAAAAGTTGTAAGAGGGGTGTTTGTCCTTCCCCTTCAAAGTGATTTGCTAATGGAAGTTGGGGGACTCATTGAAGAAAGCTTCGCAAGTGGATGTAGGTCATTTTGACCGAACCACTTTAAATCTGCGTGTTCTTTGAATGTGTGAGTTGTTATTTTTCTGCAATCATTGTTTACATAGAAGCAAGTTTTTGTTCTTCACTTTACTCAAGTTTTTATCATACGAAAGATTTTCCAAAACCAATGTTTTAATCTGCTGCACTAATTCACCCCCCCCCCCTCTTAGTGCTGCTCCGATCCTAACAATTGGTATCAGAGCTCGGTATTTCTCATTTCGGATTTACACTCAAGAGAAATGACTCTTCATGGCTTTCAAGAGGGCTTTTTGGTTGTTCATCCACCGTTGTTTAACGGATTGGACTATACTTATTGGAAAACTCGAATGAGAGTTTTCTTGATTTCTATGAATTTGGATTTATGGAATATTGTTGAAAACGGTTTTCAACTTTCCTCTAAACCGATGAACGAATGGTCGGATTTGGAGAAAAAGTATTTTTCTTTAAACGCAAAGGCTATGAATGCCTTATTTTGTGCTTTGGACAAAAATGAGTTCAATCAGATTTCTATGTGCGAAATACCTTTTGATATTTGGCGAACATTTGAAATCACGCATGAGGGAACTAGTAGAGTCAAAGACTTGAAAGTTAACATTTTATTGCATGATTTTGAGCTTTTTCGAATGCAACCAAGCGAGACTATAGGCGACATGTACACCCGTTTCACGGATGTCGTCAATAATCTAAGAGTTCTTGGTAAATCTTTTTCGAATTTTGATCTCGTAAGTAAGATATTAAGATCCCTTCCAAAAAAGTGGGATCCTAAAATAACCATCTTACAAGAGATAAAAAATTTAAATGATTTTCCATTAGAAGAATTAATTGGGTCATTGATGACCTATGAAATGACACTTTTGGAACATTTTGAACCCAATGAGCACTTGAACCACCTTCCAAAAAATAGGAAGGATTGGGAACTCCGGACAAATGAATACCACTTGAGCGATGACTCAAGTGATGAGGACAATGATGAACTTGAACTTCGAACACTAAATCTTAATAAGTTCATTAAACAAAAATCTAAAATAAACAATGAACTTGAATAGAGGAAGAGGCCAAAGAAGAGGAAGGCAACCAAGAATGAATCAAGAACTTCCAAAGGTGAAACGACGAATTGGGCTTTGACGGGCTTCGACTACAAGGTAAGTAACTCAACTCTCTTGAATTATTTTGAAATTACTTGAAATTTTTCATGAGTGCTTAATTTAAATAGTAGGAATAAGAAATAAAAAATTATTTTTCAAAAATTATATCAGGTTTTTCTTTTTAGCATCTTTGAAAAATTAAAAAATTTGATCATGAAAAGTATATTGCTAAGGTTTCATGCATGTTATGTTTTGAAATGTTGAATGATGTATGCAACATTAGGGATGATAATTATATGATATGAGATAATGCTTAGGATTAATCCACGCATGTGTATCTTGATGATTTTATGTCATGCATGAGTTTTTGAAGTAAATGTTGATTTGAAACTCTCATTTTAGATTAACATGTTTTTGATCTAATCGTTTTTATGACGAATTAAGATGACTTCTCATGACATATTAAGATAACATAGTGCATGTACATCTATATATGAATTTCTTGATAGTCTTTTGATGATAGATGTGATATCATGATGTGTTTGGTCTTGACGGCTTCATGACGAAACTTATGTTTCGATTTTAAATGATGATACATGTTTTCACAAAAGACTTGAATACCCTCACGTGAAATCAATTGTATGAAATGGAAATGAATTTTCTATCCTATTGAGATTAATGAATTTATTTTACCAATCTTGTGAATCTCATGAAAATAAACATGATGAACATTTTGAAAATAAATGAGTGTATCATGCATTTGGTCTTAATGATTTCTCTTAAACATACTTCTTGAAATCATACTTGATGATGAATATCAAGATATTAAAAGGATGTTATCATGGAGTCATGCTTAATGATTTGTTTTATGAAATTTACCTATCCGTCTTAAATGTTGACACTCGTTTTATTAAAGGTAAATGCATGCTTATAAGAAGCAAATCACATGAATAAAAATTTATAAAAATGAAATGTGATCCTCTATCTTATCGACTTTTCAATAAATCTATGCTTGTCATGTATGAATTTATTGAATGTGACTTTGAGGATGATTTCGGATTTCACAAATGCTTGATTCATACTTATGACATGAGACACATTTTAAATATAAATCATGTTCAATGCTTCAATCATATTATATCTCCCTTAATTCATTTTGTTCTCCTAGATTTATTTACCAAAGAGGAGAATCTTCCGAATGAATGAAATGATACAAATGAATCACTTATCGATATATCTTTTTTGAAATATCTTTTTAATGTGATGTTGATAATTTGAGATGCCTGTTGGAATTCATGACATGAGATAATTGAATCCTTGACTTACTCTGGCTTGAAAATAGATGTTTAAAATCTTGCTTGATGAGTTGTTTTATAAGATTTTGCCTTTACGTCTTGAACTTTCATGCTTATCTTGATTTGGCATATAATGACTAAAGCATGCTTAGATGAAAATAATCACTTAAAAAATTTTTTTCCCATCTGATCGAGATTAATGATTTCATGATATTTATGTAAATCTCGAAATTGATTTTGATGACTTAATTATGAATTTCGAGTTAACAATTTGATCTGAATGAGATTTATCCAAATCATAATCTTGATCTTGCAAAATTGGAATCACAAATAATATCTTTTGGTATTCATGACTTGAATTTGATTGAAACATTGCATGCTTAAATTAATCATTCTCCTATGTTTCAAAAATTCTTTAAATGCCTTATGTGATGATTGAAAATTAATTTACTTTATGATAAATCTATGTATACCATTTTGAATCTCTTGAAAGTAATATTGAGATTTTGATAAATTTGACGATTTGAATATGAAAGAGTTTGTATTCGAATTATGATTTTAACTTCTTGGATTTACTACTTTATTATCATACATGAAAATAGTGATAAATATTTTGAAAATAAATATTTGTATCATGTTAGATGATTTTACATTTTGTGCATGATGAGTTATAGTGATGATTAAAACAATGATTGAAATGATATGAAGGATGATTTGGAATCATGCATAGAATGATGAGTTTATATGTTTTGAAAATATATATGATAATTTGGTATTATGCATGCAATAATGATGCACGCAATGATGAAATATTCATGATAAAATTATTATTTTGATATTCATGACTTGAATTTTCCTTTCTTTTTGCCAATAACAAAGGGAGAGAAAGTGTTGCTAATGTGCTATCTTGAATTGATGTAAGGGTCATTTCAAAGAGAAATTAGCTAGCTTGCACAAGTCAAGAAAATATAAAAACTTGCTTACTATCATGCACATCGTAAAGAAAAACAAATATGCCAACTTGCACATCTTTAAATTTACTAGCTTTTATATAGTAAAACTTACATATCGTAAAAGTTGCTAGCTTGTAGAGAAGCATAGAATTGCTATCTCGAAAGAAGCAAAAAATGCAAAACTTAGAAAACTTGCAATATAATTGCTCTTGCCATGCTTTGTATCAAAATAGGTTGATATTCTTAAAAGCATCACATTAAATTTTTATAATCACATGTATCATAAATTAAAAATTTTGAGACTATTATCATATCATGTTTAACAAGTGATGTCTTTCATGACATGATTTCTTTACATTTTTGTCTTATATGTATCATGTGATTATTAAAATATTGATTGATGCAAATTCATAATTTATGTAAAAGTCTAAATCATTGGTTCCTCTCCTTCTTTTTCGCAATGACATAGGGGGAGAATGATTGCTAGCTCAAGGCAAATGTTGGCTAGCTTGTACTCTTCCCTTCTTTTCGATAAAAACAAAGGGGAGAAAGCTTTAGCTAGTTAAACATGCAAAGAAAAGCAAAGTGCAATTTGTACAAGAAGCAGTGATGATTAAAACAATGATTGAACTTAAGAATCTTGCTATGCTTTTGTGCTTATATGTTATGATGAAAATCTAGCTTCATGTTACAAAAACTTGCATATCTTTTAAAATAGCTAGAGCTACTTCTCCTTTTTATTGATAACATAGGGGGAGAAGTATATTGATGACTTCATGCATGTAATTGAATATTTTATATATATTTGCATGATGGTTTAAATATTTTTCATAACATGTGATGAATGTTGCTTGGATTTGGGATAATCCAAGTATTCTATCAATGGCATATTGATAGGGGGAGTTTGGTTAAACTTCGGGGAGTTAAGGTTAACTCCGATAATCATCAATTAGTTGTCATCATCAAAAAGGGGGAGATTGTTGAATCTCTTGAAAGTAATATTGAGATTTTGATAAATTTGACGATTTGAATATGAAAGAGTTTGTATTCGAATTATGATTTTAACTTCTTGGATTTACTACTTTATTATCATACATGAAAATAGTGATTGAACTTAAGAAATCTTGCTATGCTTTTGTGCTTATATGTTATGATGAAAATCTAGCTTCATGTTACAAAAACTTGCATATCTTTTAAAATAGCTAGAGCTACTTCTCCTTTTTATTGATAACATAGGGGGAGAAGTATATTGATGACTTCATGCATGTAATTGAATATTTTATATATATTTGCATGATGGTTAAATATTTTCATAACATGTGATGAATGTTGCTTGGATTTGGGATAATCCAAGTATTCTATCAATGGCATATTGATAGGGGGAGTTTGGTTAAACTTCGGGGAGTTAAGGTTAACTCCGATAATCATCAATTAGTTGTCATCATCAAAAAGGGGGAGATTGTTGAATCTCATACTTTGATGATGAAACTAATTGATTGTGTTAAGATGTTTAACTGCATTTTGAGTGATGCAGGTCTACTCGATCATGATTAGACAGTTGACACAGAAGGAATTGACGTTGCGCCGGAGGAGATCACGTTAGGATATTGGACGGCAGAACGCTTCGGACGTCGGGCATCGGGCCAAGGAGAGTGGAATTGCACCAAGGATATTAGGGTTGCGGAGATCAACCGCCGATTGGGCAACAAGCCGCAAGAGAGGACGATGCGCTGAAGAATTGGACGAAGCGCTAACCAATGACGTGCCGAGCAACAGAATGTCAATTCGCGTTGTAATAATTGTCTAGATCAGAGTAGAGTTTTGGCTTGTGTGTGCAAGATTAACTACGATAACAATGAAGACATAAAGCAAAACAAAGTGCCAGAGTCAAGTGCGAAGGATTCGTTGGGAGTTCGAGAGTCCGACGGAAGTCTGAAGGTTCGTCGGGAATGCTACCAGAACTAGCCGAGAATGAGTAGGGAGCTTGCCGAAGGGTTTTCGGAAGCTCACCGGAAGGTACGTCGGAAGTTTACGGAACTCGCTGAGAAAGATCGTAGCTTTCCGAAGAAGCTCGTCAGAACTCGCCAAGATCAAATCGTGAAGTCTAGGAGTTTGCCGGGAGTCCGTAGAATGGTTTCCGAGAGTTCATCGGAAGACCACTAGAAGTTCACCGGAAGAAGTCTTGACTTGCGAACTTTGTAATAGCTTAGGAAATGTCTTTAAATTTTGTAGTTAGCATGTTAATTAGGGTTACGATTAGGTGTTAATCTTATAACCCAAGTAGGGGCCAATCAGGCCCGAGTTCGGACTGGTTTGGGCCAAGTTTGGAGCCCAACCAATGAGCTGAAATAGTGTAGGCAGTGGCACCGCCAGACTAGGCGGTGGCACCACCCAGAACCTGAAAGGTTGGGTGGTGGAACCGTCGGACTGGGCGGTGGCACCGCCCAGCACCCGAGCCAGGCGGTGGCACCGGTGGTCTGGGCGGTGATACCGCCCAGCACCCGAAGAGCTAGGCGGTGGCACCGCCCAGTACACTATCAGTGTCAGAACTGACAGGCGGGGGCACCGCCGCTGACAGGCGGTGGCATCGCTAACTTCGGGAACCGAAGAGAATTCAAATTTTGGAGCCAAAATTAGAATCCTCTTGAGGCCTATAAATACCCCTCAATTCTCAATAGAGATTGCAACTTTTGAGAAGTAATAGATTGAGATAAAAGCCTTAACAAAGTCTTTAGCAAGTCTTGTTTTCAATTGCTTGACTGTTCACCTCCTTCTTTCTCGTTGAAACTTTGTAAGAGTGTGAACCACTTGTAAAAAGTTGTAAGAGAGGTATTTTCCCTTCCCCTTCAAAGTGATTTGCTAGTGGAAGTTAGGGGCCTCATCGAAGAAGGCTTCGCAAGTGGATGTAGGTCATTTTGACCGAACCACTTTAAATCTGCGTGTTCCTTAAATGTATGAGTTGTTATTTTTCTACAATCATTGTCTACATAGAAGCAAGTTTTTATTCTTCACTTTACTCAAGTTTTTATTGTACGAAAGATTTTTCGAAATCGACATTTTAATCTGCTGCACTAATTCACCCCCCCCCCCTCTTAGTGCTGCTCCGATCCTAACAATTAGATGGATGAGGGACTATAGGTACACGATAACTAAGGATAGATAGGTCCAAAGGATTAGATTCCCCTGTATCGTATAGGGACTATGACATAGTGGCCAAGTATGTCCGTAATCGATGAGTCGAGTGAATTATTATAGAGATAATATCTCATTGAGCCAAAAGGAGTTCTAATAGATATGAAGTCTTGAATACTGAGTCTGGGCAGTACCACCGCCTGATATAGTCTCAAAGACTGTGCCACGGAGGTCCCACCTGTTGGGTCACTGTTTGGGCCTTACACTTGGCCCAACACAACCCAAGCTTGGGCCCATGCACCCCTAATTGAGTTGGCCTAATTACATTCTAAACTTACTCAATTAGACTCTAAACTAACACAATCTAGACATAATCAATTACAAGGGAATCCTATATTGTCTGGCATGTCATTGGTTCTTCCGACGCTTCGTCCGATCTTTTGGTGCATTGTCCTCTCCTTCTGTAGATTGCTCAATCAGCATGTTGTCTTCTCGTAACATCTAATCTCCTTGGCGCAATGTCTGATCTTCATGGCCCGATGCCCGAATTCATGGATCGAAGCCTTTTGCCGACATGTCGACTAATCCTCTGGCTTGACATCCAATCTTCTAACATGTTTGCTCTAGCCCAACATTCGATTCCTCCAACTTTAATCGATTTTCCTTTTCTGATTGAAGCTAGTCCTATGTTACTTAAACACACATTAGATGACAAACGCATCAATTGATTTCATCATCAAAATCTGAGATTCAACAATTAAGACATTTAATAAAGCATTCTTGGTTCGGTATGTCAATTGTTCTTCCGATGAGCTTTTGATGATCTTTTGGCTAACTTCCGAAGATCTCTCGGCAATATTCCAACGGACTTCCAACAAGCTCTTGGACTTTACGACAATCTTCTTGGTAAGTTCCGACGAGCTTCTTTGGCAAGCTCTTGGACTTTTTAATTAATTCTGGCAGAACTTCTGACGAACGTCCAGACTTCCGATGAACTCTCAAACACAAACAAAATCCCGATCTTAACTCTGGCACAACATTTGTTTTATGTCATCCACTATTATAGTTAATCCTGCACACTTTTGACAATATATAGATTAGATCAAACAATTTAGCAATTGATTTTATCATCAAAATCCAAGATTTAATAAGAATTTGACAACAAAATCTCAGCTTAGATAACAACAATGATGACAAATTTAAACAAGAAAATTTTAGTAGTATAATAGCAAGAAAATTGGTGCAAGTTACGATAGCAAAATTCTCGTCGAAAAATTCTAATGGTTTGTGACAAAAATTTATAGCAACACAAGAATGTTTTTAGGGATGAATTCCTCAATATATCAATCTTAGATGGAAGCCAAGTTTATCTATGAAGCATATAAGAAATTTCGTTTAAAAAGGATTTCAAATAGATCGGTTAAAGGCAACAATATGTGGCTAAAATTTTCTACAATAATGCTTCATTCGCAAATATGATAACTTTTATGATGAAAGGAATTTGCAGCACAGGATAGATAAGAAGACTTCTTCTTAGTATTTTGAATAGAAAATTATAGTAGCAAAAGGTATTAGTGATAGGAGAAAACCAAGTCTCTTGATGCAATTGGAGGCGATGGCAGTAGATTGATTTGATCTACAGTAGAAGATGACGGTGGAGATGGCGACGTCAAGAGCAATTGTGGGAATTGCTTGGCTGGTGGTGGGCGACTGAGGTGGTAGCAAAAGTAGCAAGATCACTATTCTGATACCATATGATACAACCCTAGAGGAATTCTATGTAGATTGATCTTTGAGGGAGATCACTCCTTGGAATGCTATAAGGGTTCCACCCTTCTAGAAGTCGACCAAATGGCTACAATTGTAGACAGATCTTATTCCCAAAGAGATGGAGGCCACATACTTATATAGAGATCCAAACCCTAACCCTAGGGGCTGCTTCCTAAGTGAGTTACCCCTATTGCCCTCAACCCTAACCAACTAGCCTTGTAAAAGGGGGGGGGCGGTTAAGAAGCCCAAAGGCCCAAATATAAAGCCTAGCCACTCTTCTTTATAAGATAGAGGCAGCTAGGTGGGGTCTATTACAATCTCACAGGGTTTTATTAGCTGCTTCTTGGTTAATTAGGATCCAACCCTACTAGGGTCCTATCATCCCGCCTTTATGGTACCATGGTGTTGCCATGCCCATAGTCGTACTATCTATCATCTTGCATCTATGTTTTTTTCTTTGTGATCAGTAGATCTACCTCTATAGCACTGTGACACTCTTTTGAGTCTACCTCCATTCTAACGAATGCTTCATTTTAGATAGCAAATTCTATCTGGACTCATTGTCGCTTCCTCACCCTATTTGACTACTTGCTTCAACACCTATATATTCTTCGAGCAGTTCCCCTTAATCAATAAAAAGAAATATTGTATCTCTCATGCATGGCCTCTGCCATCATGATGCAATGCTATTCTCCTTCATGTCCTTGGTAGCAATGTTCGCTCACTTGGCCTTGTTCTTTAACTTGCCAAGCTCTCTCAAGAGAATATGAGCTATGGAGTAATCCAACTCTTTAGCCACTCCAATCATACCCTTGCATGATCAAGTCTCTATAGGGAAATCTAGGTGGTAACATCACATGTGCAACAGAAGAACATAAAAACAAAATCCTAAAATTTCCTAAAGATGTATTCGTCGTCATGCAAAGATTAGTGCGCAAAATCTATGAAACTTAAAAGTCACGTGTGAGATAGATTGTGTTATCTCGAGAGATCGTATATCTCTTAATCCTTGCATATTTGTAGGAGAGGATGAAGGAAGCCAAACGCCCTCCTCTCTAGTAGTGATCCACACAGTAGGGTTGCGACGACGTTCCTCAAATCTCTAGACTTGCTATCTAAGGAGGAGAAGAGTATAGGAGAATAGGAGATGACAACCCTAAGAGGCTCTAGCCTATGGGCCTTTAGTTCCCTCTTGTTTGTAGAGGTCCACTATCAACTTAACCCTAATGGATCCTATTGAATCTCGAATTTTGATGATGAAACCAATTAATAGTGTTTATAATTTGATATGCATTTTGAGTGATGCAGGAAGCTTTGATTAGGGACAGATAATTAAAGCAGGAAGAATCATGTTGGGTTGGTAAAAAACATGTCAAAAGATTGGACATCGAGCGGAAGGATCGGTCAACGTATCGATAGAAGGCTTTAGGCCATGGATTCAAGCATCGGGCTAAGAAGAGTAGATATTGCGCTAAGGAAATTGGAGTTGCGGAGGTCAACTGGCCCATTGGGCAATAGGCCGTAAGAGAGGACAATTCATCATCGACATCGGATTAGAAACTCGAGTTCGTGTAGCCTTCAACCCTAAGGCTACTACCTCTATATACTAGTAAAAGATCCTTAGTCCTTAACAATTACTTAAGGATATAATTTACTGCTTTTTAGAGCTCCAAGCCTAGATCTACCTGATACCTGCTCATGACACTCAGAGTATGCGCTATATTATACCTGGTACATAGCATGGCGTACATGATAGACCCTATCGTTGAGGCATAGGGTATCCTATCCATGTTCATCCTTTCTTTAAGAGTCTTTAGGGACATACTCCTAGAAAGCGAAATCCCATGTCTCATCGGTATGAGACCTCTCTTGAAATTTTTCATGCCAAACCTTTTGACAATGGTGTCTATGTACCTGGATTGGGACAAGCCAACCATCATCTTGGATCAATCTCTATATATTCGAATCCCCAAGATATAAGATACTTCTTGTAAGTTCTTCATGTTTTCACGTCCATATGTCAGATCTCATAATCATAGTGTGTTGCAATAACCAATACAATTTAGATGGATTTTAGCATTGCTACGGGTGAGAAGATTTCATCATAGTCAACACCTTACCTTTGATGATACCCCTTAGCCACTAGCCTTGCATTATAGGTCTCTATCTTTCCATCTACTCCAGTCTTCTTTTTTAAGATCTACTTGCAACCGATGGATACAATACCCATATGTGCATTAACTATGTTCCAAACCTTATTGGAGTACATGGAATCTATCTCAGAATTCATGGCTTCTTGCTACTTTCCAAAGCCTATACTCATAATAGCCTCCTCATAGGTTTGAGGATCAATCTCCTCAACATCTGTTAGGATCAAGAGTACTAAGAGGGGGGGGGTGAATTAGCGCAGCGGAAAACTTTTGTCGGTTAAAAAGACTTTCGTATGAAAACCATTTCAAAAAGATCTTTAAAGTTAAGAGTAAGCGGAAGTGTAGTTGATGTAAATCAATGAAGGCAGTTTGTAGTTAAGATAAAGAGCATAATGTAAATGCAAACCAAGATTTAGAGTGGTTTGGTCAATCTTGACCTACATCCACTTTTGGCTTCCTCCTCTGATAAGGTCACGGACATCCACTAGAGGCCTTCCTTTAATATGTGAAGGCCAACCACCCTTTTATAGCTTTTCTCCTTTTGACGGGCTTAGGAGGCAACCCTTACAAGCACTCAAACTCCTCTTATAGAATTCTAAACTTAGAGTGGAGGAGGGAATTTCTAAAGAGATTGTAGCAACATTTTCTCACATTTTAATCCTCTATGCTTATGTGTTTTACCAAGGCATGAGAGGGGTATTTATAGGCTTCAAATTGATTCAAACTTGGAGCCTAAAAACATCTCATCCCGGGTTACCCGGGCACAAGCGGTACCACCGCCTAGTGTCAGTTTAACTGACACTATCTTGGGTAGTACCACCGCCCAAGTCTGGCAGTACCACCGCTTGGGTTCCAATGCTGGGTAGTACCACATCTTGGCACCCTGCTAGGGGTGGTACAACTGCCTAGACTGGCGATACCACTGCCTGACATAGTCTCGAAGACTATGCCACGATGGTGAGATTTCTTGAGGCATTGTTTGGGCTTCTTATTGGGCCCAACATAGTTCTTACATGGGCCAAGCTAGCCCCTAATTGGGTTAGCCCAAATCCAAGCCCAATTACGTGCTAACTATGAAATCCTAAGACATTTGCTAAGCTAAACAAGTCCCAATATCTATTCTTCCTGCGAGCTTCCAGCGAACTTCCGATGAACATCCGACGAACCCTTGGCGATGCTCCGATGGACTCCCGACAAGCTCCTGGACTTCATGACAATCTTCTTGGTGAGTTCCAATGAGCTTCTCTGGCAAGCTCCGAGACTTCTCGGCTGGTTCCTCCAGAACTTCTGATGAACTCTCAAACTCCCAACGTGATCGCATCCTTGACTCCGGGACTTCATTTTGCTTCATGCCTTGATATTGTAGTTAATCCTACACATGTAAAACAAACTTCGATCTAGACAATTAATACTAAGCATTAATCAAGTTGTCCGGCATGTCATTGGTCTCTTGACACTTCGTCCGATTCTTCGACACATTGTCCTCTCTTGTGGCCTATTACCCAATTGGCCAGTTGACTCCGCAACTCCGATATTCTTAGCGCAATGTCCGCTCTTCTTGGTCCAATGCCAGAATCCACGGCCCGAAGCCTTCTGTCGATACATCGACTGATCCACTGGCCCAACATCCAATCTTTTGACATGTTCCTCCGGCCAACATGATTTTTCCTGCTTTAATTGTTTCATCCTGATCGAAGCATCCTGCGTCACTCAAAATGCAGATTAAAATATAAACACATATCAATTGGTTTCATTATTAAAATTTGAGATTCAACAATCTCCCCCTTTTTGATGATGACAACCAATTGACGACGGAGTTAACCTTAACTCCCGAAGTTTAAACAAACTCCCCCTATCAATATATCTTATTGATAGAAACTCTTGGATTCAAAAATCCAAACAATATGTCATGATCAAATCATGTATGACATCAACATACTTCTCCCCCTTTGTCATCAACAAAAAGGAGAAGTCCAACTATTCATGTGTTTAGACATACATTCAAATCATTGCATGAAAAACATAATATCAAGTTTTATCATCATGCAATTTATAAGCTAGAAAATTTAGGGATGTGCAAGTTGGTATATTTGCTTTTCTTTGCAATATGCAAGATAGCATTTCTTTGTAATGTTCAAGATAGCAAGTTCTACATCATGCAAGCTAACAAATTAGAGATGTTCAAGAAAGCAACACTTGCTTCTTGAAATATGTAAGTTGCAAGCTAGCAATTTTTGCATTTTCTTGAGATTTCAAGCTAGCAATTCTTGGTGATGTTCAAGAAAGCAACTTCTTCTCTTGCTTTCTTCTTAAATTGTGCAAGCTAGCTATCTCCCCCTTTGTCATTATCAAAAAGAAGGGAAGACCCTTTATATTAATTTCTAAATCATGACAAAGTTAAGTATCAATCTTATTTGTGCATCATTACATTTTCAAATTAAGATATGCACAATTTCAAAATCACATATTTTATTTTTCATGCATGATACAAATAAATCAATTATCACTATGGGCATATCATACATGATATTCATGATACATTATTTTTGCAACATGATCATAGCTTTTCAAATGATGGTATTTAAATGTCAAAATTCATTACATCCATGATCATTAACTTCTCATTTGTATTTCATGCATAATTTCATTTCATCACATTCAAAATATCACCAAAAAAAAATTAATTGGGTGATGAATACAAGGAGTTATACAAAGACAAAAGATCATGTCATGAAAGATGAGATCATGTGAATACCGAAAGATATGATTCATTTTAACACATCTCCTCTTAAATAACATATCAAGAAAAATTGTAGGGGTAAAAAGAAGAGATCTTGATTAAAGAAAAAATCTCAAGTAATAAATCCAAGAACTCACAAGAAGAATCATAATTCATTATAAAATCTCCAGTTAAGAAAATACCAAGTAGGAGAATGATTAAGGAAAAATCTTGATTCATAATAAATCTTAATTTGTAAATATCAAGGAATCAAGATCATGATTTTGATAAAAATTTGTTCAAACTTAAATCATCAAAATCATTAAAATCTCACCATTACCTTTAAGAGATTCAAAATGGCATACATGGATTTATCATAATAATCATCAAGATCAATAAGATAGAGAAAAGTAATTTTCAAGAAAAATATTTTCCTCTTTTTAGTTGTTTCAATTCATATGATTTTATTTCATTTTGCCAAATAAAAACATGTATCAACGTTTAGGATCAAAAAATGAATTACGTCATAAAAACCACCCATCTTGCTTATAATAAAAAAAGCCACTTTTATTATCATGAAAGTCGATAATCCATAAATCTCGAGAATCATCATACATAATTTCAAAAAATAAACTCATTAAGCATGATTTCAAATCATCATTACATTATTACATCAATCATGATGTCGCAAAGTATTTTCAATTAAATACGAAGATCATCAAGATACACTTTATCACATCATTAAAACATCTAGCATGATTTAAGTCTAACATTTTGTTCCTTCATCATATGCAGTTTTCGTGATTATTTTCAAAATTACTAGCATGATAAACATGATCCCAATTCGTTAGCATTTTTATTATATTATTTAAACATGCGATTTTCAAGAAAATTAATTCTATATAGAAACAAAAAAGCATCATGGAAAGCATCATATAATTTTGAAATAAATTAAGGGGGTTTCGATTACCTCCTCATCGAATGTCGTTAAGGCGTAGTTTGCCACATCGCCTTTCTTGATTTTCTCCTCATCTTCGGAGGAGCTCAATTCACCCCAATTTTTGTTCTTCTTCTTGCATTCAAAACAAGTAGCTACGTTCTTTTTATTTTTTAATTTGTGTTTCATAATTTTCATTGGAAGTTCAAGTTCACCATCACTTGAGCTTATGCTCGAGTGATCTTCAAATGTTCTATGTCTCAAATCCTTCCTGTTCTTTGGAATGTGGTTTTGTTCATCATGTTCATCATGTGCATTGTGCACCATTTCATATGTCATCAATGTGTTAGGATTAGGGTCGGCACTAAGAGGGGGGGGGTGAATTAGTACAACAGTAAAATCATGTCTCTATTAAAACTTCATTCGATAAAAATTGTTTTCAACGAAAACCTTTTCGTAAAGATCTTAACTTTGAAAGCTTACGAAAACGTATTTGATGTCAAGTAAGGAAGGCGGTTTGTAGTAAAGATAAATAGCATAAAGTAAATGCAAACCAAGATTTAGAGTGGTTCGGTCAATCTTGACTTACATCCACTTTTGGCTTCCTCCTTCGACGAGGTCACCGACATCCACTAGAGGCCTTCCTTCAATAAGCGAAGGCCAATCACCTTTTACACCCCTCTTTTCCATTTCACGGGTTTAGGAGATAACCCTTACAAGCACTCACTTACTCCTCTCTCAAACTAGTTTAACACTTTAGAAGAGGGAGAGGAGATCACACAAGATTTTCACAACATTTCTTTCCTTTTATACTCTTTGTGCTTGTGTTCTTTATCTAGGGATGGGAGGGGTATTTATAGGCTTCAAGTTGATTCAAACTTGGAGCCTAAATCTTTCCTATCCCGAGTTCCCCGGACACGGGCGGTACCACTGCCTACGCTGGGCAGTACTACCACCTAGTGTCAGTTTGACTGACACTGTCCTGGGTGGTACCACCACCCAGGTTTGGCAGTACCACCGCCTAGGGGGCTGTGCTAGGCGGTACAACCGCCCAAACTGGCGGTACCACCTCTTAACATAGTCTCGAAGACTATGCCACGATGGTGAGACTTCTTTGGGTACTATTTGGGCCTCTTATTGGGCCGAACATAGTTCTTACATGGGCCTAGCTGGCCCCTAATTTTGTTGGCCTAAATCCAATCCCAATTACATGTTAACTATGATTCCTAAGACATATTCTAAGCTAAACAAATCCCTATGTCAATTCTTCCGATGAGCTCCCAGCGATCTTCCAGTGAACCACAGACGAACTCTCGGCAATATTCCGGTAGACTCCTAGCAAGCTCCTAGACTTCACGACGATCTTCTTGATGAGTTCCGTCAAGCTTCTCTGGCAAGCTTTGTGACTTCTCGGCTGTTTCCCGTAGAACTTCCGATGAACGTCCGGACTTCCGACGAACTCTCGAACTCCCAATGTGATCACGTCCTCGACTCCGGGACTTCATTTTGCTCAATTCCTTGCCATCGTAGTTAATCGTACACATGTAAAACATACTTCGATCTAGACAATTAATACTAAGCATTAATCACGTTGTCCGGTCATGTCATTGGTCTCTCGATGCTTCGTCCAATTCTTCGGCGTATCATCCTCTCTTGCGGCCTATTACTCAATCGCCTAGTTGACTCCGCAACTTCGATATCCTTGGCGCAATACTCGCTCTTCTTGGCTCGATGCTCAAATCTATGGCCCGAAGCCTTATGTTGATATATTGACTGATCCACTGGCCCGACGTCCAATCTTCTCACATGTTCCTCTAGCCCAACATGATTTTTCTGCTTTAATTATCTCATCCTGATCGAAGCATCCTGCATCACTCAAAACGCAAATTAAATCATAAACACATATTAAGTGGTTTCATCATCAAAATATGAGATTCAACAATCTCCCCCTTTTTGATAATGACAATCACTTGATGACGGAGTTAACCTTAACTCCCAGAATTTAAACAAACTCCCCCTATCAATATGGCTTATTGATAGAAACTCTTGGATTCAAAAATCCAAGCAACATGTCATGATCAAATCATGCATGACATCAACATACTTCTCCCCCTTTGTCATCAACAAAAAGGAGAAGTCCAACTATTCATGTGTTTAGATATTAATTCAACTCATTGCATGAAAAACATAATATCAAGTGTTATCATCATGCAATTTGTAAGCTTGAAAATTTAGCAAGTGTTATATCATGCTTAGAACATTCAAGCTATCAAGTTGTAGATATGCAAGTTTTACAACGTTCAATCTAGCAAGTGTTTGAAAAAGAAGGCAAGTTTTGCATCATACAAGCAAGCAATATTTACAACATTTTAGAACATGCAAGCTAGCAGTTTTGAGATGTTCAAGAAAGCAACTCTTGCTTCTTAAAATATATAAGTTTGCTAGATGTGCACGTTAGCATGTTTTGCTTCTTGAGATAGGCAAGATAGCACATTTGCTTGATACTACAAGATAGCATTTCTTGCTTTTGAGATGAGCAAACTAATAAGTTTTGCCCTTTTTTGCGATATGTTCATTTGTAATTGTTGCTTCTCTTGACTTGTGCAAGCTAGCTATCTCCCCCTTTGTCATTGTCAAAAAGAAGGGAAAAATCCAATGTTGTAATTATTTTTTCTTTTTTAAAGCATGACAAAGGTGTTAGGATCAAGAAAATATAAAAATAAAATTTAACACATTCATGTATTCGGACATAGTTTTTGTCACGCCCCCCCGAATTTTATCCATTCAGGAGGTGTGACCCTGTCTAAAAATCAATAATATTATAATTCATCATCACAAATCAATCCAGAATCCAATCTAACATTTAAGGATACTAAGAACCATTCAAATCAATATTCACAATTTATAAACCTGTACGTTTCATAAATCATACTCCACTTCACTTAGAGATTCATAAAATCCAAAGGCAACTCAACTAAACATCAACCACAACACAAATCCATATTCGTAGAAATATATACCATCACAAAAATATTATTCACCATGAGTTCATATACTTATACAACGTAAGCTTATCATTCCATAAACATGAGTAGTCCTTTAAACTTTTACAACACATAAGTATTAATATATCCTTAACATTACATCAGAAGTAAAGTATACTATACAACAAAAACCTATCAACTAATAAAGATTAGTCCAAAATCTTCTAGCCTTTCAGTGCTTCAACCCAATTCTAGCTTTTCAGTGCGTGACAAGCTACCCTGAAAAATTTATATAGCAACGGGATGAGCATGAAGATCTCAGCAAGCGACTAACATATCCATGGCGATAGGAGAAGTTCAAGTAGGCTTAGTATCAAGATAACAAAAGCAGAAATACAAGTGTTCATTTGAAATCATCTTATTTGGTATAAAAATCACAAAGGGTTTCCTCATTTGAAAACAAGCGTTAGACATAACAATACGAGAAAGGAAATTGGAGCATTTCATTGGCAAAATAAGCATTTAGGCATATATCAAATGACACCTGAAGCATTTCAGTGTATATCAAAGGCGTAAGAGTGTTTGAGAGCATAACAATGACATACGAAACACTCCAAAGTATAACAAGTGAACCGAATAGTAAATACAAGCTTGTATGTCATTTTTGAGGTAGCATGCATTCCATTTTTATCCAAAGCATAAATATAAACTCATTAGCAAAGCTTTGGATATCATATCAAAAACATAGAGGGCGCTGTGGGACCACATACATAATGTGATTCATCCATTTTAGGATGACCACCAAGCAAAAGTCTAGAGCATCGCGGGCTCTATGCATAACTCCCTTTACCATATCTGGCAAAGGTTCACAATATCTCACAAGACACTAGAGTACAAAAGGGTAGTATGAACAATGACATTGGCATATATCGGAAGCACATGCGGAAACAACGGAAATATGCGTGTGCCTTTATCAAACAAGGAAATGCCAACAAAACATTACA
Source organism: Musa balbisiana (assembly GCA_004837865.1). Lineage (NCBI taxonomy): Eukaryota > Viridiplantae > Streptophyta > Magnoliopsida > Zingiberales > Musaceae > Musa > Musa balbisiana. The sequence continues at coordinate 36,944,632 of CM017188.1, forward strand.
TAATAAATTTCAGACATACAACAATTTCAGGATGAATAATACAAGAATTTTCAAAGGACTGCAAAAGAATTTAATAGAAATCAAACTTCCAACAGAATGAGACTCGAATAGGCAAAATTCAACAAAGTTTTCAATTCTGGCAGAATTCGAATGATACATTTCCTGATTTGTTTGAGTGACCAAGCATGCTCCAATTCACTAAAAATAGGTGTCAAAAGAAAGATATGCGAATCTAGTTCACAAAGAATTAAGTTTTGCATAATTTAGAATTTTCACTAGAGAGTTATGAGCAATTTTAGAATTTTCACTAGAGAGTTATGAGCAATTTAGTAACAGAAGGTCAGAATTGATCATCTCTGTTTTGCAGAATAGATAGCATCAATTTAAACAGATGTTTCAGAAGGCAAAAGTACTTCAAAATTTCCAAACTAGGTGTCAAAAGAAAGATATACGAATCTAGTTTACAAAGAATTAAGTTTTGCATAATTCAGAATTTTCACTAGAGAGTTATGAGCAATTTAGTAACAGAAGGTCATAAATTACAGTCCCTATTTTGTAGAATCTGTAGGGTTAATTACAATAGAAGTCATATTAGGCATTTCGACTCCAAATCATTCAATCTAGGTATCAAAATAAAGATCTTCGAGTATACTTTCAAACGGAATAAGTTTTACCTAAATCATAGTTTAGTACAAAAAGTTAGGACCAAAACAATGCATGGAGGTCAAATTACCGAAAAATTACAGATTCATGGCTTTGTATCAAAACGAAAGAAATGTTTGGTTCTCAGCTGAAATTTTTCAAAATTTTGTAGAATTGAAAAGAAAACAGAGATTAGGATTCTATTGGATTGGGTTAGAACACTTGCCTTAAAAAGTTTTGATTTCCAAATGTGGGGGAATTGATGCAAAGCCTTAAGCTAAGATAGAACTTCTTCTTCTTCAATTCTTTCTCCTTCTCTTCTCCTTCAATTCCTTCTCCTCTTCTCAAGTTGCATTGGCTGCAAAGTTTCCCTTAGTTGTGCCTTAAATTACTTAAGTTTGGTTCATGCTAAAATAATGAGGTGGCAAGCATGCATGGAGGTTTAGGTGTCAACTTTAGAATAAGTGCAAGTGGCTCATCCTTGCTAATGCCACAAGTCCTCCATATAATTTAATATTGATATAATAAACTAAACTATTAAAGTACTATATAAGCTTTTTTTTTTTTTTAAATGAGGGATGTTACAGTTTTACCATAGCTTTTCAAACACAATCATGAAGGTAAAACATGCTTATCATCATGGAAATTTTTGCATCCAAAACACATAATTTCCAACACGTTATTGAAGCATATAATCAAGTAAAATTTGTATCATAAGATTTTCAGCATTGAGTTTCTAAGTGATTGATCATAGAATCAAGAAAGTCCGAAAATGAAGTTCAACAAATTCATGTATTCAGACAATTGTTTTGTCACAATTATGAAGATAAACATGTTCATTATCATGGAAACTTTTAGCATCAAGACACAAAATTTCCAACATTAAAGCAAACATGTTATTGAAGCACACAATCTTATCATCATGTAAAATTCGTTTCATGAAATTTTCAGCATCGAATTTTAAGTGAGTGATCAAAAGAATCAAGAAAGTCCGAAAACGAAGTTCAATAAATTCATGTATTTATATCATCACATAAGGAATATCAAGAAGAATCATAGGAGTACAAAGAAGAGATCTTGTTTTAAAAGAAAATCAAGTAATAAATCCAAGAACTCATAAGGAAAAATCATGATTCATTTAGAAAATCTCCTCTTAAGAAAATACCAAGTAGAATTGTAGGAGAACGATTAATGAAAAATCTTGATTCATAATAAATCTTAATTTGTAAATACTAAAGAACCAAGATCATGATTTGGATAAAAATTTATTCAATTTTAAATCATCAAATCAATTTCATGGCACACAAAATTCATAACTTAAATAGATTCATTCTTTTAATTCCAATGATAATATATTTTCCTTTTTATGTGTTTCATTTGAAGTGATTGATTTCATATAAGCATGCTCGTGTTTTTCGTATGAAAACCATACATCATAGTTTAAAATCGAAAGAGCAAATATCATCATGGAAATCATCAAGATCAAATAATCATTTCTTCAAATCATCATGCTTTAATTAAATATAAAATCGTCAAGCATGATACTTACATTGTTTCATATATAAGCATGCATTTTTTATTTATGTCAAATCTGTTGAATCTCGGATTCTGATGATGAAACTAATTGATTGTGTTTAGATGTTTAAACTGCATTTTGAGTGATGCAGGTCTACTCAATCAGGATTCGATAGTTGACGCAATAGGAATTGACGTTGCGCCGGAGGAGATCACGTTAGGATATTAGATGGCAGAATGCTTCAGATGTCGGGCATCGGGCCAAGGAGAGCGGAATTGCACCAAGGATATCGGGGTTGCAGAGGTCAACTGCTGATTGGGCAACAAGCCGCAAGAGAGGACGATGCGCTGAAGAATCGGATGAAGCGCCAACCAATGATGTGCCGGGCAACAGAATGTCAATTCACGTTGTAATAATTGTCTAGATCGGAGTAGAGTTTTGGCTTGTGTATGTAGAATTAACTACGATAACGATGAAGACATAAAGCGAAACAAAGTGCCGGAGTTAAGCACGTAGGATTCGTTGGGAGTTCGAGAGTCCGACGGAAGTCCAAAGGTTCATCGGGAATGTTGCCGGAACTAGCCGAGAATGAGTAGGGAGCTTGCCGAAGGGTTTTCGGAAGCTCGCCGGAAGGTACGTCAGAAGTTCGTGGAGCTAAGATCATAGCTTGCCGAAGAAGCTTGTCGGAACTCGCCAAGATCAAATCGTGAAGTCTAGGAGCTTGTCGGGAGTCCGTAGAATGGTTTCCGAGAGTTTATCAGAAAACTACCGGAAGTTCACCGAAAGAAGTCTTGACTTGAGGACTTTGTAATAGCTTAGAAAATGTCTTTAAATTTGTAGTTAGCATGTTAATTAGGGTTAGTATTAGGTGTTAATCTTATAACCCAAGTAGGGGCCAATTGGGCCCAAGTTCGGACTGGTTTGAGCTAAGTTTGGAGCCCAACTAGTAAGCTGAAATAGTATAGGCGGTGGCACCGCCCAGACTAGGCGGTGGCACCACCCAGAACCCGAAAGGTTGGGCGGTGGCACCACCGAGAGCCTGAAGTATCCGGCGGTGGTACCGACGGACTGGGTGGTGGCACCGCCAAGCACCCGAGCCAGGCGGTGGCACCGCTAGTCTGGGCGGTGGCACTGCCCAGCACCCAAAGAGCTAGGCGATGGCACTGCTGGACTAGGCGGTGGCACCGCCCAATACACTGTTAGTGTCAGAACAGATAGGCGGTGGCACTGCTAGCTTCGGGAACTGAAGAGAATTCAAATTTTGGAGCACAAATTTGAATCCTCTTGAGGCCTATAAATACCTCTCAATTTACAGCAGAGATTACAACTTTTGAGAAGTAATAGATTGAGATAAAAGCCTTAGCAAAGTCTTTAGCAAGTCTTGTTTTCAATTGCTTGAGTGTTCACCTCCTTCTTTCTCCTTGAAAATTTGTAAGAGTGTGAACCACTTGTAAAAGGTTGTAAGAGGGGTATTTGTCCTTTCCCCTTCAAAGTGATTTGCTAGTGGAAGTTGGGAGCCTCATCGAAGAAGGCTTCGCAAGTGGATTTACATGGCACTAATTCACCCCCCCTCTTAGTGCCGCTCCAATCTTAACAATTGGTATCAGAGCCCGAGATTTCTCATTTCAGATTTACACCCAAGAGAAATGGCTCTTCATGGCTTTCAAGAGGGCTTTTCGGTTGTTCGTCCACCGTTGTTTAATGGATTGGACTACACTTATTGGAAAACTCGAATGAAAGTTTTCTTGATTTCTATGAATTTGGATTTATGGAATATTTTTGAAAACGGTTTTCAACTTCCCTCTAAACCGATGAACGAATGGTCGGATTTGGAGAAGAAGTATTTTTCTTTAAATGCAAAGGCTATGAATGCCTTATTTTGCGCTTTGGACAAAATTGAGTTCAGTCGGATTTCTATGTGTGACATGGCTTTTGATATTTGGCGAACACTTGAAATCACGCACGAGGGAACTAGTAGAGTCAAAGACTCGAAAGTTAACATTTCATTGCATGATTTTGAGCTTTTTCGAATGCAACCAAGCGAGACTATAGGTGATGTACACCCATTTCACGGATGTCGTCAATAATCTAAGAGTTCTTGGTAAATCTTTTTCGAATTTTGATCTCGTAAGCAAGATCTTAAGATCCCTTCCAAAAAAGTGGGATCCTAAAATAACCGCAATACAAGAGATAAAAAATTTAAATGATTTTCCATTAGAAGAATTAATTGGGTCATTGATAACCTATGAAATGACACTTTTGGAACATTTTGAATCCGATGAGCACTTGAACCACCTTCCAAAGAATGGGAAGGATTTGGAACTCCGGACAAATGAATACCACTTGAGCGATGACTCAAGTGATGAGGACAATGATGAACTTGAACTTCGAACACTAAATCTTAATAAGTTTATTAAACAAAAATCTAAAATAAACAATGAACTTGAACGGAGGAAGAGGCCAAAGAAGTAGAAGGCAACCAAGGATGAATCAAGAACTTCCAAAGGTGAAATGGCGAATTGGGCTTTGATGGGCTTCGACTACAAGGTAAGTAACTCAACTCTCTTGAATTATTTTGAAATTACTTGAAATTTTTCATGAGTGCTTAATTTAAATAGTAGGAATAAGAAATACAAAATTATTTTTCAAAAATTATATCATGTTTTTCTTTTTAGCATCTTTGAAAAATTAAAAAATTTGATCATGAAAAGTATATTGCTAAGGTTTCATGCATGTTATGTTTTGAAATATTGAATGATGTATGCAACATTAGGGATGATAATTATATGATATGTGATAATGCTTAGGATTAATCCATGCATGTGTATCTTGATGATTTTATGTCATGCATGAGTTTTTGAAGTAAATGTTGATTTGAAACTCTCATTTTAGATAAACATGTTTTTGGTCTAATCATTTTTATGACGAATTAAGATGACATTCTCATGACATATTAAGATGACATAGTGCATGTACATCTATGTATGAATTTCTTGATAGTCTTTGATGATAGATGTGATATCATGATGTATTTGGTCTTGATGGCTTCATGACGAAACTTATGTTTCGATTTTAAATTATGATACATGTTTCCACAAAAGACTTGAATACCCTCACATGAAATCAATTGTATGAAATGGAAATGAATTTTCTATCCTATTGAGATTAATGAATTTATTTTACCAATCTTGTGAATCTCATGAAAATAAACATGATGAATATTTTGAAAATAAATGAGTGTATCATGCATTGGGTCTTAATGATTCTCTTGAACATACTTTTTGAAATCGTACTTGATGATGAATATCAAGATATTAAAAGAATGTTATCATAGAATCATGCTTGATGATTTGTTTATGAAATTTACCTTTCATCTTAAATGTTGACACTTGTTTAGTAAAGGTAAGGCATATAAAGGTAGCATGCTTATAAGAAGCAAATCACATGAATAGAAATTTATAAAAACGAAATGCGATCCTTTATCTTATCGACTTTTCAATAAATCTATGCTTGTCATGTATAAATTTATTGAATGTGACTTTGAGGATGATTTCGGATTTCACAAAATGCTTGATTCATACTTATGACATGAGACACATTTTAAATATAAATCATGTTCAGTGCTTCAATCATGTTATATCTCCCTTAATTCAATTTTGTTCTCCTAGATTTATTTACCAAAGAGGAGAATCTTCCGAATGAATTAAATGATACAAAGGAATCACTTATCAATATACTTTTTAAAATATCTTTTTAATGTGATGTGATAATTTGATATGCCTGTTGGAAATTCATGACATGAGATAATTAAATCATTGACTTACTCTTTATATGGCTTGAAAATAGATGTTTAAAATTCAATTTGCTTCATGACATATTAAGATGACATTCTCATGACATATTAAGATGACATTCTCATGACATATTAAGATGACATTCTCATGACATATTAAGATGACATTCTCATGACATATTAAGATGACATTCTCATGACATATTAAGATGACATTCTCATGACATATTAAGATGACATTCTCATGACATATTAAGATGACATTCTCATGACATATTAAGATGACATTCTCATGACATATTAAGATGACATTCTCATGACATATTAAGATGACATTCTCATGACATATTAAGATGACATTCTCATGACATATTAAGATGACATTCTCATGACATATTAAGATGACATTCTCATGACATATTAAGATGACATTCTCATGACATATTAAGATGACATTCTCATGACATATTAAGATGACATTCTCATGACATATTAAGATGACATTCTCATGACATATTAAGATGACATTCTCATGACATATTAAGATGACATTCTCATGACATATTAAGATGACATTCTCATGACATATTAAGATGACATTCTCATGACATATTAAGATGACATTCTCATGACATATTAAGATGACATTCTCATGACATATTAAGATGACATTCTCATGACATATTAAGATGACATTCTCATGACATATTAAGATGACATTCTCATGACATATTAAGATGACATTCTCATGACATATTAAGATGACATTCTCATGACATATTAAGATGACATTCTCATGACATATTAAGATGACATTCTCATGACATATTAAGATGACATTCTCATGACATATTAAGATGACATTCTCATGACATATTAAGATGACATTCTCATGACATATTAAGATGACATTCTCATGACATATTAAGATGACATTCTCATGACATATTAAGATGACATTCTCATGACATATTAAGATGACATTCTCATGACATATTAAGATGACATTCTCATGACATATTAAGATGACATTCTCATGACATATTAAGATGACATTCTCATGACATATTAAGATGACATTCTCATGACATATTAAGATGACATTCTCATGACATATTAAGATGACATTCTCATGACATATTAAGATGACATTCTCATGACATATTAAGATGACATTCTCATGACATATTAAGATGACATTCTCATGACATATTAAGATGACATTCTCATGACATATTAAGATGACATTCTCATGACATATTAAGATGACATTCTCATGACATATTAAGATGACATTCTCATGACATATTAAGATGACATTCTCATGACATATTAAGATGACATTCTCATGACATATTAAGATGACATTCTCATGACATATTAAGATGACATTCTCATGACATATTAAGATGACATTCTCATGACATATTAAGATGACATTCTCATGACATATTAAGATGACATTCTCATGACATATTAAGATGACATTCTCATGACATATTAAGATGACATTCTCATGACATATTAAGATGACATTCTCATGACATATTAAGATGACATTCTCATGACATATTAAGATGACATTCTCATGACATATTAAGATGACATTCTCATGACATATTAAGATGACATTCTCATGACATATTAAGATGACATTCTCATGACATATTAAGATGACATTCTCATGACATATTAAGATGACATTCTCATGACATATTAAGATGACATTCTCATGACATATTAAGATGACATTCTATGTTTTGAAAATATATATGTTGATTTGGTATTATACATGCAATAATGATGCATGCAATGATGAAATATTCATGATAAAATTATTATTTTGATATTCATAACTTGAATCTTCCTTTCTTTTTGCCAATGACAAAGGGAGAGAAAGAGTTGCTAATGTGCTATCTTGAATTGATGTAAAGGGTCATCTCAAAGAGAAATTAGCTAGCTTGCACAAGTCAAGAAAATGCAAAAACTTGCTTACCTTCTTGCACATCTTTAAATTTGCTAGCTTGTATGTAGTAAAACTTGCATATCATAAAAGTTGCTAGCTTGTATGTAGTGAATTTGACGATTTAAATTGAATGAGTTTGATTCGAATTATAATCTTGACTTCTTGGATTTACTACTTGAGATATTTTTAATCACAATCTCTTCTTTGTATACCTACAATTTTTGTATTTATAAAAGAAGAGATTTGATAAAATGATCATTGTTGACTTAATGTTCGGTATCATGAATACTTTATTATCATACATGAAAATAGTGATAAATATTTTGATAATAAATGTTTGTATCATGTTAGATGATTTTACATTTTGTGCATAATGAGTTATAGTGATGATTGAAACAATGATTGAAATGATATGAATGATGATTTGGAATCATGCATATCATGATGAGTTTATATGTTTTGAAAATATATATGTTGATTTGGTATTATACATGCAATAATGATGCATGCAATGATGAAATATTCATGATAAAATTATTATTTGATATTCATAACTTGAATCTTCCTTTCTTTTTGCCAATGACAAAGGGAGAGAAAGAGTTGCTAATGTGCTATCTTGAATTGATGTAAAGGGTCATCTCAAAGAGAAATTAGCTAGCTTGCACAAGTCAAGAAAATGCAAAAACTTGCTTACCTTCTTGCACATCTAAAGAAAAGATACAAATGTAACACTTGCCAAATTGTTTGCTTGCCTCATGTAAAACATGGTCCCTTGCTAGTTTGGCATTTTGCTAAGGAAGCAAAAATGACACTTCTCAAAAGAGAAGAAAGAGCTTGCTTTCTTGAACATCTTTAATTTGCTAGCTAGAATGATGTACAATTTGCTATCTTGAACATTACAAAGAAATGCTATCATGTACATCACAAAGAAAAGCAAATATGCCAACTTGCACATCTTTAAATTTGCTAGCTTGTATGTAGTAAAACTTGCATATCATAAAAGTTGCTAGCTTGTAGAGAAGCAAAGAATTGCTATCTCGAAAGAAGCAAAAAATGTAAAACTTAGAAAACTTGCAATATAATTGCTCTTGCCATGCTTTGTATCAAAAATAGGTTGATATCCTTAAAAGCATCACATTAAATTTTTTAGTATCGCAATGTATCACATGTATCGCAAATTGAAAATTTTGAGACTATTATCATATCATGTTTAACAATTGATGTCTTTCATGACATGATTTCTTTGCATTTTTATCTTGTATGTATCATGTGATGATTGAAATATTGATTGATGCAAATTCATAATTTATGTAAAAGTATAAATCATTGGTTCCTCTCCTTCTTTTCGGCAATGACATAGGGGGAGAAAGATTGCTAGCTCAAGGCAAATACTGGCTAGCTTGTAAGAAGCAAGAATTGCTATCTCGAAAGAAGCAAAAAATGTAAAACTTAGAAAACTTGCAATATAATTGCTCTTGCCATGCTTTGTATCAAAAATAGGTTGATATCCTTAAAAGCATCACATTAAATTTTTTAGTATCGCAATGTATCACATGTATCGCAAATTGAAAATTTTGAGACTATTATCATATCATGTTTAACAATTGATGTCTTTCATGACATGATTTCTTTGCATTTTTATCTTGTATGTATCATGTGATGATTGAAATATTGATTGATGCAAATTCATAATTTATGTAAAAGTATAAATCATTGGTTCCTCTCCTTCTTTTCGGCAATGACATAGGGGGAGAAAGATTGCTAGCTCAAGGCAAATACTGGCTAGCTTGTACTCTTCCCTTCTTTTCGACAAAAACAAAGGGGAGAAAGCTTTTGCTAGTTATAACATGCAAAAAAAAAAGCAAAGTGCAATCTTGCATAAGAAACAAGTGTTGAATTGCCATGATTGAACTTCAAAATCTTACTATGCTTTTTTGCTTATATGTTGTGATGAAAAATCTAGCTTCATGTTGCAAAAACTTGAATATCTTTTAAAATAGCTAGAGCTACTTCTCCTTTTTGTTGATGACATAGGGCAAGAAGTATATTGATGACTTCATGCATTGAAATGAATATTTTATATATATTTTTGCATGATGGTTTAAATGCTTTTCATAACATGTGATGAATGTTGCATGGATTTGGGATAATCCAAATGTTCTATCAATGGCATATTGATAGGGGGAGTTTGGTTAAACTCCGGGGAGTTAAGGTTAACTCCGGTAGTCATCACTTAGAGCAAGTGCAATCTTGCATAAGAAACAAGTGTTGAATTGCCATGATTGAACTTCAAATCTTACTATGCTTTTTTGCTTATATGTTGTGATGAAAAATCTAGCTTCATGTTGCAAAAACTTGAATATCTTTTAAAATAGCTAGAGCTACTTCTCCTTTTTGTTGATGACCATAGGGCAAGAAGTATATTGATGACTTCATGCATTGAATGAATATTTTATAATATTTTGGCATGATGGTTTAAATGCTTTTCATAACATGTGATGAATGTTGCATGGATTTGGGATAATCCAAATGTTCTATCAATGGCATATTGATAGGGGGAGTTTGGGTTAAACTCCGGGGAGTTAAGGTTAACTCCGGTAGTCATCACTTAGTTGTCATCATCAAAAAGGGGGAGATTGTTGAATCTTAAATTTTGATGATGAAACTAATTGATTGTGTTTAGATGTTTAAACTATATTTTGAGTGATGTAAGTCTACTCGGTCAGGATTAGATAGTTGACGCAAGAGGAATTGACGTTGCGCCGAAGGAGATCACATCAGGATATTAGACGGCAGAATGCTTCAGATGTCGGGCATCGGGCCAAGGAGAGTGGAATTGATCCAAGGATATCGGGGTTGCAGAGGTCAACTGCCGATTGGGCAACAAGCCAAAAGAGAGGACGATGTGCTGAAGAATCAGATGAAGCGCCAACCAATGACGTGCCGGGCAACAGAATGTCAATTCGCGTTGTAATAATTGTCTAGATCGGAGTAGAGTTTTGGCTTGTGTATGCAGGATTAACTACGATAACGATGAAGACATAAAGCAAAACAAAGTGCCGGAGTCAAGCACGAAGGATTCGTTGGGAGTTCGAGAGTCCGACAGAAGTCCGAAGGTTCGTCGAGAATGCTGCCGGAACAAGCCGAGAATGAGTAGGGAGCTTGCCGAAGGGTTTTCGGAAGCTCGCCGGAAGGTACATCGGAACTTCGCGGAGCTCACCGAGAAAGATCATAGCTTGCCGAAGAAGCTCGTCGGAACTCGCCAAGATCAAATCGTGAAGTCTAGGAGCTTGTCGGGAGTCCGCAAAATGGTTTCCGAGAGTTTATCGGAAAACCGCCGGAAGTTCACCGGAAGAAGTCTTGACTTGAGGACTTTGTAATAGCTTAGGAAATGTCTTTAAATTCATAGTTAGTATGTTAATTAGGGTTAGGATTAGGTGTTAATCTTATAACCCAAGTACGGGCCAATTGGGCCCAAGTTCGGACTGGTTTGGGCCAAGTTTGGAGCCCAACTAGTAAGCTGAAATAGTGTAGGCGGTGGCACCACTAGACTAGGCGGTGGCACCACCCAGAACCCGAAAGGTTGGGTGGTGGAACTGCCAGACTGGGCGGTGGCACCGCTCACAGCCTGAAGTATCCGGCGGTGGTCCCGCCGGACTAGGCGATGGCACCGCCCAACACCCGAGCCAAGCGGTGGCACCGCCCAACACCCGAGCTAGGCAGTGGCACCGCCGGTCTGGGCGATGGCACCGCCGGTCTGGGCGGTGGCACCGCCCAGCACCCAAAGAGCTAGGCAATGGCACCGTTGGATTGGGCGGTGGCACCGCCTAGTACACTGTTAGTGTCAGAACTGATAAGCGATGGCACCGGTAGCTTCAGGAACCGAAGAGAATTCAAATTTTGGAGCCCAAATTTGAATCCTCTTGAGGCCTATAAATACCCCTCAATTCTTAGCAGAGATTACAACTTTTGTGAAGTAATAGATTGAGATAAAAGCCTTAGCAAAGTCTTTAGCAAGTCTTGTTTTCAATTGCTTGAGTATTCACCTCCTTCTTTCTCATTGAAAATTTGTAAGAGTGTGAACCACTTGTAAAAGGTTGTAAGAGGGGTATTTGTCCTTCCCCTTCAAAGTGATTTGCTAGTGGAAGTTAGGAGCCTCATCGAAGAAGGCTTTGCAAGTGGATGTAGGTCATTTGACTAAACCACTTTAAATTGGTGTGTTCTCTGGTTTGCTTTTACTTATTGCTATTTACCTTACTGCAAACCTTCATACGTGCTTTACTTCCTCATTACTTTTGCTGCACACCTTTACGAACACGCTTTCAAGTTAAGCACTTCCGAGTTCGGTTTTTATCATACGAAAGATTTTCCAAAACCAACGTTTTAATCCGCTGCACTAATTCACCCCCCCCCCCTCTTAGTGCCGCTCCGTTCCTAACAAAATCAAAATATGCATCATTTTTAAAACCAAAAAAGCCACTTTCATTACCGTAAAAATTGATAGTCCATGAATCGCAAGAATCATTATGCATAATTTTTAAAATATAAATTTATTAAACATGATCATTAAATCATCATTACATTATTTTATCATGCATGATTTAAGTCTAATTTTTGTTCCTTTATCATATGCAATTTTCATGATTATTTTCAAAATTACTAGCAAGATAAGCATGATTTCTAATTTTTTGCATTTTCATTACATTATACAATTTTCAAAAAATAATTTTTCTAAATAAAAAAATGCATCATGGAAAGCATTATGTAATTTCAAAATAAATTAAAGGGGTTTCGATTACCTCCTCGTCGAATGCCGTTAAAGCGTAGTTTGCCACCTCGCCTTTCTTGATTGTCTCCTCATCTTCAAAGGAGCTCGATTCATCCCAATTTTTGTTCTTCTTCTTGTGTTCAAAGCAAGTAGTTGCATTCTTTTTGTTTTTAAATTATTGTTTCATAATTTTCATTGGAAGATCAAGTTCACCATCATTTGAGCTTATGCTCGAGTGGTCTTCAAATGTTCTATTTTCCAAATCCTTCCTGTTCTTTGGAAGGTGGTTTTGTTCATCATATTCATCATGTGCATTATGCACCGTTTTATATGTCATCAATGTACCAATAAGTTCATCAAGGGGAAAAATATTTAAATCTTTTTTTTCTTGTAAAGCCGTTACTTTTGAATCTCAAGTCTTAGAAAGTGATCTTACGATCTTGTTAATGAGTTCAAAGTTCAAAAAATATTTACCAAGTGCTTTTAGACTATTGACGACATCCGTAAAATGGGTGTATATGTCTCTAATAGTCTCTCTTGGTTCCATAGAAAACATTTCAAAATCGTGCATCAAAAAATTTACTTTAGAATTTTTTACACTACTTGTGCCTTCGTGTGTGATTTCAAGAGTGTGCCAAATATCAAAAGTCGTTTCGCATAAAGAATCCTGATTCAACTCCATTTTATCTAAAGCGCAAAATAGAGCATTCATAGTTCTAGCATTTAAAGAAAACGTCTTCTTCTCCAAATCATTCCAATGGTTCATTAGAAGAGCAGACATTTGAAAACCAGATTCAACAATATGCCATAAATTCAAATCCAACGAAAGCAAGAAAACTCTCATTCGAGTTTTCCAATAAGTGTAGTCCGTTCCATTGAAAAAGGGAGGACGAATGAGAGAGAAACACTCTTGAAAGTCGAAAAGAGCCATTTCTATTTGGGTGTTAAACCAAATTAGAAAACCGTAGCTCTGATACTAAATGTTAGGATCAGGGTTGGCACTAAGAGGGGGGGGTGAATTAGTGTAGCGGTAAAATCACGTCTCTATTAAAACTTCGTTCGATAAAAACTGTTTTCGACGAAAACCTTTTCATAAAGATCTTAACTTTGAAAGCTTATGGAAACATATTTGATGTAAAGTAAGGAAGGCAGTTTGTAGTTAAGATAAATAGCAGAAAGTAAATGTAAATCGAGATTTAGAGTGGTTCGGTCAATCTTGACCTACATCCACTTTTGGCTTCCTCCTCCGACGAGGTCACCGACGTCCACTAGAGGCCTTCCTTCAATAGGTGAAGGCCAATCACCTTTTACACCCCTCTTCTCCTTTTCATAGGTTTAGGAGATAACCCTTACAAGCACTCACTTACTCCTCTCTCAAACTAGTCTAACACTTTAGAAGAGAGAGAGGAGATCACACAAGATTTTAGCAGCATTTCTTTCCTTTTAGACTCTTTGTGTTTGTGTTCTTTAACTAGGGATAGGAGGGGTATTTATAGGCTTCAAGTTGATTCAAACTTGGAGCCTAAATCTTTCCCATCCCGAGTTCCCTGGGCACTGGCGGTACCATCGCCTGCATTGGGCGGTACCACCGCCCAGTGTCAGTTGGACTAACACTGTCCTGAGCAGTACCACCGCCAAGGCCTGGCGGTACCACCACCCGGGGGGGCTATGCTAGGTGGTACCACCACCCAAACTAGTGGTACCACCGCTTGGCACCCTGCCAAGGGTGGTACAATCGCCCAAACTAGCGGTACCACCGCCTGACACAGTCTTGAAGACTGTGCCATGATAGTGAGACTTCTTTGAGCACTGTTTGGGCCTCTTATTGGGCCCAACAAAGTTCTTATATGGGCCTAGCTAGCCCTTAATTGGTTGGCCCAAATCCAATCCTAATTACGTATTAACTATGATTCCTAAGACATATTCTAAGCTAAACAAATCCCTGTGTCAATTCTTCCAGCAAGCTTTCGGCGATCTTCCAGCAAGCTTTCGGCGATCTTCCAGCAAACCTCCAACGAACTCTTGATAATGTTCCGATATACTCCCGGTAAGCTCCGCGACTTCTCAGTTGGTTCCCGTAGAACTTCCAATGAACGTCCGGACTTCCAACGAACTCTCGAACTCCCAACATGATCGCGTCCTTGACTCCGGGACTTCATTTTGCTCCATGTCTTGCCATCGTTGTTAATCCTGCACATGTAAAACATACTTTAATCTAGACAATTAATACTAAGCATTAATCATGTTGTCCGGTCATGTCATTGGTCCCTCGACGCTTCGTCTGATTCTTCGGCACATCATCCTCTCTTGCGGCCTATTGCCCAATTGGCAAGTTAACTCCGCAACTCTGATATCCTTGGCGCAATACCCGCTCTTCTTGGCTCGATACCCAAATCCATGGCCCGAAGCCTTTTGTCGATACGTCGACTGATCCACCGACCCGACGTCCAATCTTTTGACATGTTCCTCTAGCCCAACATGATATTCCTACTTTAATTGTCTCATCCTGATTGAAGCATCCTACATCACTCAAAATGCAAATTAAATCATAAACACATATCAAGTGGTTTCATTATCAAAATATGAGATTCAACACAATGTACCGATAAGTTCTTCAAGTGGAAAAATATTTAAATCTTTTGTTTCTTGTAAAGCCGTTACTTTTGAATTCCAAGTCTTAGAAAGCGATCTTAAGATCTTTTTAACGAGTTCAAAGTTCGAAAAACTTTTACCAAGTGCTTTTAGACTATTGACGACATCCGTAAAACAGGTGTACATGTCTCCAATAGTCTCTCTTGGTTCCATACAAAACATCTCAAAATCGTGCATCAAAAAATTTACTTTAGAATCTTTTACACTACTTGTGCCTTCGTGTGTAATTTCAAGAGTGTGCCAAATATCAAAAGTCGTTTCGTACAAAGAAACCCGATTAAACTCCGTTTTATGTAAGGCACAAAATAGAGCATTCATAGCTCTAGCATTTAGAGAAAACATCTTCTTCTCCAAATCATTCCAATGGTTCATTGGAAGAGAAGACATTTGAAAACCGGATTCGACTATATGTCATAAATCGAGATTCAATGAAAGCAAGAAAACTCTCATTCGAGTTTTCCAATAAGTGTAGTCCATCCCATTGAAAGGGGGAGGACAAATGAGAGAGTGACCCTCTTAAAAGCCGAAAAGAGTCATTTCTATTTGGGTGTTAAACCAAAATAGAAAATCGTGGCTCTGATACCAATTGTTAGGATCAAGAGCATTAAGGGGGGGGGGGGGTGAATTAGTGCAGCGGAAAACTTTCATCGGTTAAAAAGACTTTCGTACGAAAACCATTTCGGAAAGATCATTAAAGTTAAGAGTAAGCGGAAATGTAGTTGATGTAAATCAATGAAGGTTGTTTGTAGTTAAGATAAAGAGCAGAATGTAAATGCAAACCAAGATTTAGAGTGGTTCAGTCAATCTTGACCTATATCCACTTTTGGTTTCCTCCTCCGACGAGGTCACCAACGTCCACTAGAGGCCTTCCTTCAATAGGCAAAGGCCAACCACCCTTTTACAGCTTTTATCCTTTTGACAGGCTTAGGAGGCAACCCTTACAAGCACTCACATTCCTCTTACAGAATTCTAAACTTAGAGTGGAGGAGGGAATTTCTAAAGAGATTGCAGCAACATTTTCTTACTTTTTAATCCTCTATGCTTATGTGTTTTACCTAGGGATGAGAGGGGTATTTATAGGCTTTAAGTTGATTCAAACTCATAGCCTAAAAACATCTCATCTTGGGTTCCTCAAGTACGGGGGGTACCACCGCCTGCGCTGGGCGGTACCACCGCCCAGACTAGCGGTACCATCTCCTGATTCAGTCTCGAAGACTATCCCACGACGGTGAGATTTCTTGGGGCATTATTTGGGCTTTTTATTAGGCCCAACATAGTTCTTACATGGGCCTAGCTGACCCCTAATTGGGTTGGCCCAAATCCAAGCCTAATTACATGCTAACTATGAAATCCTAAGACATTTGCTAAGCTAAACAAGTCCCTATGTCTATTCTTCCGGCAAACTTCCGGCAAACATCCGACGAACCCTTGGTGATGCTCCGGCGGACTCCCGACAAGCTCCTGGACTTCACGATGATCTTCTTGGTGAGTTCCGATGAGCATCTCTGGCAAGCTTCGAGACTTCTTGACTGGTTCCTTTAGAACTTCCGATGAACGTCAGGACTTCCGATGAACTCTCGAACTCCCAACGTGATCATGTCCTTGACTCCGAGACTTCATTTTGCTTCATGTCTTGCTATCGTAGTTAATCCTGCACATGTAAAACAAACTTTGATCTAGATAATTAATACTAAGCATTAATCAAGTTGTCCGGCATGTCATTGGTCTCTCGACGCTTCGTCTGATTCTTTGGCACATCGTCCTCTCTTGCGACCTATTGATCAATCGGCCAGTTGACTCTGCAACTCCGATATTCTTGGTGCAATGTCCACTCTTCTTGGCCCGATGCCTGAATCCACAGCTCAAAGCCTTTTGTCGATACATCGATCGATCTACCGGTCTGACGTCCAATCTTCTAACATGTTCCTCCGGCCCAACATGATTTTTCCTACTTTAATTGTCTCATCCTGATCGAAGCATCCTACATCACTCAAAACATAGATTAAAACATAAACACATATCAATTGGTTTCATCATCAAAATCTGAGATTCAACAACATCCTCTCCTCTAATATGTCCTACATATCTCTCAAGAGGATGGGATACTCTGCCGGACCTATGTAAAGTTGAAACTTGTGTGCTAGGTACCTAAACAAACTTGGGTTGTGGAGTCGTATTTAAGCTAGGTTCTCCAACCTTGCTCAACTCTATTACTCTCCCACTGTCTCCGCCAAGAATGTGTTCATTTTCAAAGAACACCACTCTCTTTGCTACAAAGACCTTATGGTATTCGAGATGATAGAAATAATACCCATAAGTTTCCTTGGGATATATCTCATAAACTTGCACCGCTCTGTCCTCGATTCTAACTTATCAGGGTTATTTATTTTAATGTGGGCAGGGCAGTCCCAAATCTTAACAATCTTAAAATCGAGCTTCTTACCTTTCCATATCTCGTATGGTGTAGATACTACCGACTTAGTTGGAACTCTATTCAGAAGGTAAGCTGCAATCTCTAGGGCATATCCTCAGAATGAGATGGATAGGTCAACGAAACTCATCATGGACCGTACCATATCTAATAGTGTACAATTCCTCCTTTTAGATATACCATTGAGCTGAGGCGTATAAGAAAGTGTCCATTGAGATAGAATCCCATAGTCCTTAAGGAACTAGGTCAACTATATACTCAAGTACTCACCTCCTCGGTCTAATTGAAGAGTCTTGATACTCTTTCTAGTCTGGTTCCCCAATTCATTCTTATACTCTCTGAATTTCTTAAAGGCCTCGGACTTGTACTTTATCAAGTACAAATGTCCATATCTTGAGAAATTATCAGTAGAAGTAATAAAGTATGAGTAACGACCTATGGCATGAGTTGACATGGGTCCATATACATTATTATGTATGAGTTCCAATAGCTTAGTGGCTCTCTCTCTAGTTTCACTAAAAGGAGAGTTGGTTAGTTTTTCACGAAAGCAAGACTTGCAAGTTACATATGACTCATAGTCGAATGGATCTAGATATCTATCCTTTCCTCATAGATGTGATCTAGCCTACAATATCATAGGTATGCACTATTCACCTCATCTCGTTTCCTCTTGGACACATTTACATTCATGATATATGGAGTAGTGTTTAGTATAAACAAACCATTATGTAATGTCCCTCTCATGATGATCTCATCATCTAATAATATTGAACAACTATTATTCTCAAAAACTAATTTATATCCACTAATTGTCAAATATGAAATGGAAATAATATTTTTAACAATAGAAGGAACAAAATAGCATGCATCCAATGCAATAATAGCTCCACCAAGCATATGTAGGGTGACCTTATCAATAGCTACTACAATAACTTTTACTCTATTACCCATCTTAAGGTTCATCTCGCCTCTCGCCAATCTCTTGGGTTTTGCTAGAACCTACAACAAATTGTAAATATGATAGGCACTACCAGTATCCAATACTCATGTGTTATCATAAGAGTCTGACAAATGAAGACTGATCATAAATGTACTTGAAGCTTCTCCAAGCTTCTGTTTCGCTCTCTCTGCAAGGTACTATTTGCAGTTCCTCTTCTATTGTCTTCTTTGCCGCAGTGGAAGAATTGGCCTTTGTCCTTTGCTGGAACTTTCTTAGCAACCTTTGTTTTATCCTATCTGCCCTTGCCCTTGCCCTTCTTAAGGGAATTTTCTGTCTTTCTTTTCTTTCTGGTCTCACCAGTATAGAAAATTGGCTTCTTTTTCTTGATAGTGCTCTCTGCCTCCCTCAACATATTGAGGAGATCAGGGAGAGTCACCTTGCTTGTTCATATTAAAATTCATTATAAACTATGAATGAGAATCTGGTAGGGACTGGAGCATAAGATCCACACAAGTTATCCTCTAGGATCATTCCTAGACCTGTGAGTTTCTTTATCCACTCAATCTTCTTTAGGACATGATTCTGAACGGGTGTCCCCTTAGTTATCTTAGCACAGAAGAGGCTCTTGGATATCTTATATCACTGCGTCCTTCCCTATTCCTCAAACAATTTGTAGACATGTAAGAGAATGGATCTGGCATCCATTTTTTCATACTGTCTCTATAACTCAGGATTCATAGAGCCCAATATGTAATACTAAGCAAGAGTGGAGTCATCTATGTACTTCACGTAGTTGTAACATCCCTCATTTAAAAATAAAAAAAATGCTTATATAGTACTTTAATAGTTTAGTTTATTATATCAATATTAAATTATATGGAGGACTTGTGGCATTAGCAAGGATGAGCCACTTGCACTTATTCTAAAGTTGACACCTAAACCTCCATGCATGCTTGCCACCTCATTATTTTAGCATGAGCCAAACCTAAGTAATTTAAGGCACAACTAAGGGAAACTTTGCAGCCAATGTAACTTGAGAAGAGGAGAAGGAATTGAAGGAGAAAGAATTGAAGAAGAAGAAGTTTTATCTTAGCTTAAGGCTTTGCATCAATTCCCCCACATTTGGAAATCAAAAATTTTTAAGGCAAGTGTTCTAACCCAATCCAATAGAATCCTAATCTCTGTTTTCTTTTCAATTCTACAAAATTTTGAAAGATTTCAGCTGAGAACCAAACATTTCTTTCGTTTTGATACAAAGCCATGAATCTGTAATTTTTCGGTAATCTGACCTCCATGCATTGTTTTGGTCCTAACTTTTTATACTAAACACTGATTTAGGTAAATCCTGTTCCGTTTGAAAGTAGACTCGAAGACCTTTATTTTGATACCTAGATTGAATGATTTGGAGTCGAAATGCCTAATATGACTTCTATTGCAATTAACCCTACAGATTCTACAAAATAGGGACTGTAATTTCTGACCTTCTGTTACTAAATTACTCATAACTCTCTAGTGAAAATTCTGAATTATGCAACACTTAATTCTTTGCGAACTAGATTCGTATATCATTCTTTTGACACCTAGTTTGGAAATTTTAAAGTACGTTTGCCTTCTGAAACATCTGTTTAAATTGATGCTATCTATTCTGCAAAACAGAGATGATCAATTCTGACCTTCTGTTACTAAATTGCTCATAACTCTCTAGTGAAAATTCTGAATTATGCAAAACTTAATTCTTTGTGAACTAGATTCGCATATCTTTCTTTTGACACCTATTTTTAGTGAATTTGAGCATGCTTGGTCACTCAAACAAATCAGGAAATGTATCATTCGAATTCTGCCAGAATTGAAAAGTTTGTTGAATTTTGCCTATTCGAGTCTCATTCTGTTGGAAGTTTGATTTCTATTAAATTCTTTTGCAGTCCTTTGAAAATTCTTGTATTATTCATCCTAAAATTATTGTATGTCTGAAATTTATTATGTAATGTTTTGTTGGCATTCCCTTGTTTCATAAAGGCACACGCATATTTCCGTTGTTTCCGCATGTGCTTCCGATATATGCCAATGTCATTGTTCATGCTACTTCTTTGTACTCTGGTGTCTTATGGGACATTGTGAACCTTTGCCAGAAATGGTAAAGGGAGTTATGCATAGGGCCCGCGATGCTCTGCCGGCCCCATTGACTTCACTCAGACGTGGGTGGATGGAGCTCCCAAACGTGGGAGACTTTTGCTTGGTGGTCATCCTAAAATTATTGTATGTCTGAAATTTATTATGTAATGTTTTGTTGGCATTCCCTTGTTTCATAAAGGCACACGCATATTTCCGTTGTTTCCGCATGTGCTTCCGATATATGCCAATGTCATTGTTCATGCTACTTCTTTGTACTCTGGTGTCTTATGGGACATTGTGAACCTTTGCCAGAAATGGTAAAGGGAGTTATGCATAGGGCCCGCGATGCTCTGCCGGCCCCCATCCTAAAATTATTGTATGTCTGAAATTTATTATGTAATGTTTTGTTGGCATTCCCTTGTTTCATAAAGGCACACGCATATTTCCGTTGTTTCCGCATGTGCTTCCGATATATGCCAATGTCATTGTTCATGCTACTTCTTATACACATCTAGATGCTGTCTTTGCTCTCAAACCTTTCGTTGTATAATGAATGCTTCAGGTGCCATTGATACATGCCTAAATGCTTATTTGCCAATGAAATGCTCCAATCCTTTCCGTATTGTTATGTCTAACACTGTTTTCGAATGAGGAAACCCTTTGTGATTTTTATACCAAATGAGATGATTTCAAATGAATACTTATATTTTTGCTTTTGTTGTCTTGATACTAAGCCTGCTTAAATTCTCCTACCGCCATGGATATGTTAGTCGCTTGCTGAGCTCTTATGCTCACCCCGTTGTTATATAAATTTTCAGGGTAGCTTGTCACGCACTGAAAAGCTAGATTGGGTTGATGTAATGAAAGGCTAGAAGATTTTGGACTAATCTTTGTTGGTTATAGGTTTTTGTTGTATAGTATACTTTACTTCTGATGTAAGTTAAGGATATATTGATACTTATGTGTTGTAAAAGCTTAAAGGACTGCTTTAAGCTTGGATCCTGGATTGATTTGTAATGGTTCTTAGTATCCTTAAATGTTAGATTGGATCCTGGATTGATTTGTGATGATGAATTATAATATTATTGATTTTAGACAGGGTCACACCTCCTGAAAGGATTAAATTCGGGGGGGCATGACAGTAGTGAGTGATCTCATCCGCGCTTGCCCCTTCCTTGGGTGTAGGCATCACTGTATCAAGGACATATGTGATTTTCTTTGCCATGAGAACAATTCCCAAATTGTGGAGCTAATTCATATAATTCAACCAGTAAGGCGGTTGACATCAAGTATGCCACGTAAGGGATTCGAAAGCGATATTTTCTGAAAATAAAGATGTAGTAGAAATAAATAACATACAAATTTTGCAGAAAAATAAGCAAATAAGATATGGACTTGTATTTTAATGAGTCACGTGACACCCTCAGCTATTTTTCTGATGAGTCACGTGACACCCTCAGCTCAAGAAAAGAAAGTATCCGATAAACTTCTAGTGGGGATCAGGATCCAATCAACGTCTTAGTGTAACCTCGAGGGACTCAACCAATCACACTAATCCCAAAAGGTAGGCAACTCTTGCCAATCATAACTCCTTGTGATTCTCATCTTGTTCGGCATTTGAACCACCATGGTCTCGAGGGACTCGACCAACCATGATATTCTGTTAAGCCAACACCATCATTACAAGATGAGTCTGATTTGATGATATACCCTCGAGGAACTCAACCAAACATTCCATGTCCTCAGGTCATCGGTGACATCTCTATGTCATAGGCAAGATAGTGAATCGTGATATAGGTGAGCCTCGAGGGACTCGACCAACTCAACTTACATCGAGAATCGGTCCCTACCTATAATGATGAAAGGTCACATGGGTCAATCTAATTGTCTTACATTTACCGATTTAATATTATCAAGAGAGGGGATTTTGATTTGGTCTCCTAATATGACATGTCACACATATATATTTAATATATATCTACATCGCATGCAAATATATATATATATATATATATATATATATTATATATATATATATATATATATATATATATATATATCTAGTAGGTGTATAAGCAATCACACATCACTTGAGCAATCATACCAGATGATCATGGACCATAACATAATATGATCAGGCCCGAGCCAGTACGCCTAATCACTCACATCAAGATCTATGTATGTAGTAGTGCATCTCCATGCCCTATGATCGTCCATCTCGTCCTCATCGGTTCTGTCAGTATCTCGACACATCTCCATAAATCACGATCGTCCATCTCAACCTCGTGGGTCCCACCATCGCTTCCACGCTCCCACTAGTGTATCCTTATGTGATTACAACTTAATCATAGGCACGCGGGCCCAACAATAAATGAGAATAAAAGTGGAGGCTCGTAGGCCCCAATAATAATAATAATCACTATTAGGATCAATACGATACTAAGAGGGGGGGGGGAGGGGTTGAATTAGTGTCATCATAAATTCGATGTCGATTCGAAAAACTTTGTTTTGATTAAATTGTTTTGACAAAGCCCATATTGGAAAGTAATCAAGGTAATGACTTAGAGCAAATGTAAAGTGAAGTATCCGGCCCAAACCAGTCAATTACGGGCCTAGTTGGCCCCTAACAGAGTTAGTGGGATTACCTCCCAAATCTAACCCTAATTACATGCTAACTACAATTCTTAAGGCATACACTTGTTAAGATCGAGTCAACACTAAGAGGGAGGGTGAATTAGTACAGCGAATAAAAACATCGGTTTTGAAAATCTCGTTCGTATGTTTGATGAAAACCGATATTAGAAATGCTTAACTTTGAAAGCGTATGGAAGAGTATAGCAAGTAAGGTAGTTTGCAATTAAAATGAAAAGTTTAAAGTAAATGCAAACCAGATTTTTATAGTGGCTCGGTTGTCATGACCTACATTCACTCTGTTGATTCCTCTTCCGTCGAGGCCACCAGCATCCATAAACAATCTTCCTTCAATAGGTGAAGATCAACTACCCTTTTACACTCTTCCTCCTTTTCACAAGTTTAAGAGACAATCCTTACAAGCCTCTCTTTTTAGACCTCACTTCTCCCTTTAAACAAACTTCTAAATACTAGGAAGAAGTGATCCTAAATCCTAAGAGAGTTTTCCAATTTTTTCTCAAGTGTTTTTCCTCCTTTTGCAACTCAATTTCATGCTCAATTCTTGCTACTCCATGCAAAAATAGCTAGGATATTTATAGACCCCAAATGGCTTCAAAATTGGAGCAAAAAAAGGTCTCATCTCGGGTTTCCCGGGTCCCAATGATACCACCACTTGTGCTGGGCGGTACCACTGCCTACAGCACTGACATTGGGCGGTACCACCACCTAGTCTGGTGGTACCACCTCCTGACACAGTCTCAGAGACTGTGCCTCGTAGACTGAGCCACTGGCGGTAACACCGCTTGACCCAACTTTTGGGTCACTAAATGGGCCTTTCTCTTGGCCCAAAACAGCCCCATTTTGGGCCCAATTGGCCCCTAATTAAGTTGGCTTAATTACATTTTAAACTAACTCAATTAAACTCTAAAATAACTCAATCTAGATATAATCAATTACAAGCGAATCCTATATTGTCCGGCATGTCATTGGTTCTTCTAGTGCTTCGTCCGATCTTTCGGCGCATCATCCTCTCCTTTGGTGTATTGCCCAATAAGCATGTTGTCTTCTCACAATATCTGATCTCCTTGATATAATGTCCGATCTTCTTAGCCCAATGCTAGAATTCACGGACCGAAGCCTTCTACCGACATATCAATCGATCCTCCGGCCCGACATCCAATCTTCTAACATGTTTGCTCCAACCCAAACGTTTGATTCCTCTTACTTTAATCGATTTGCCTTTTCTGATCAAAGCTAGTCCTACATCACTAAAACACACATTATATCATAAACACATCAATTAGTTTCATCATCAAAATCCGAGATTCAACAATTGATGAATGTTTTTTAGATATGCAAGATAGAATGTTTTTGTATCTACTTGAAACGTGTAAGCTAGCATTTTTTACGTTTCTAGCAATTCTTTCTCCATGCAATTTGCAAGCTAGCAAATTTAGATTGGGTAGTGATACCACCCAGTGTCATGCGATGGTACCGCCCAAACATAGTCTCCCAAGCAGTGGTACCGCCAGACTAGGCGACGGTACTGCCAAACTGGGCGGTAGTTGTCACGCACCAATGAATTTAATACTCATTCAGGAGGTGTGAACCTAACTCAAAATCCATAATATTATAATTCAACAAACAATCTATTCCAAGATCCAAACACATATTTGAGGACACTAAGAAAACATTCAAGTCAAAATTCACCTCTATAATCCACAATTTATAAAACCTGTGCAGTTTATCATAATATCATCATATCACTTAATGATTCACAAAATCCAAAGACAACTCAACTAAACTATAACCACATCATAAATCCATAAG
The DNA here is from genome assembly GCA_004837865.1 of Musa balbisiana. Lineage (NCBI taxonomy): Eukaryota > Viridiplantae > Streptophyta > Magnoliopsida > Zingiberales > Musaceae > Musa > Musa balbisiana. Next base: position 36,969,913 of record CM017188.1, read on the forward strand.
CAGGATATTCTATACAATCACAAAAACCAATATTTACCACATGTTCATACCATTACACAATTTAAACTTAACATTCCAAATTCCCGATATGATGGGTACTTTTCAAATATTTACAAGATACATCAATCTAGATTTGTCATTGATATTTTATTACACACAAAAACAACTTATACAACATCAACCTAACAAGTACAAAATATTTGCCCCAAAATCTTCTAGCTTTCTACTGCCTCAACCCAATTTACATATTTTAGCGAGCGATAAGCTATCATGAAAATTTTATATAGTAATCGGGTGAGCATATAAAGCTCAGCAAGAGATTAACATATCCATAGCAAATAGGACAGCTTTCAAATAAATAAGATATCAAAATATAAAGTAGAGATACAAGATGAAACAGAAGCATGTTTTGTTTGAATGCATAATTACGATGTTGTTTCATTCCAAGCATGTTTCGTTCAAATAAGCAAGGAAAGGTAATTGAAGCATATCATTGGCATAAGGAGCATATCCATGGCATATGGTATATTTCAAGACATAACAAAGACATATAAATATTTCGGAACATATCAAAGAACAAAACATGAACAGAAGCTCAAATGTCACATGACGTTGCATTCATTTCAATCTTATCCAAAGCATGCATAAAAACACAACCAAAGCTTTGGATATCATGTCAAATACATAGAAGGTGAAGTGGGACCATAACATAATATTATGGTCTAACCATTTCTGAATGACCACCAAACATAAGTCTCCCACGTCTGGAAGCTCCATCCACCCATGTCTGAGTGAAGTCATAGGGGGTCGGCAGAGCATCGTAGGCTCTAAGCATAAATCCCTCACTATTTTTGGCAGAGGTTCACATTTATCCCACATACACCAAAGTACAAAAGGATAGTGAATAATAAATTGGGACATATCGGAAACACATGCGGAAACAACGGAATGCATGTGCCTATATGAAACATTGCGATACAAACTTGAACTTTACATAATAAATACAGGTATATAAAAAATTAAAGGGAAAAAGTATGCAGTAATTTAAGGCAATAATGTAAAGCTCAACTAAAGTAAAGGTTTTTTGCTGAAATCAATTTCTAAAGAGAAGAAACAAGAGGAGGCGAAATCGACCAAAGCTCAATTCTGACAAAATTTAAGAGGAAGATTGTATAAATTATGTGGATAACCAATTATACTCCAATTTATACAAAATAGGTGTCATTCAAAAGATGTATCAATCTAATATTAGATAAATTAAGTTTTATAGGAATTGGAGATTAGAACAAGGAGTTACAAATAATTTTATAGTGAAAGGTCTGAAAACATCAGCTCTATTTTACTGAATCCATAGGGTCGATAAAAATAGATGTTTTCAATTTGCATATATATTCCAAAATTTTCAAATTAGCACAGAAAGATGTTTGAGTCTAGTTTCAAGTAAATTATACTTTGCATGAATCTGAGTTCTCAGCAGAAAGTTATAAGCAGTTAAGTAATAAGAGGTCAGAAATTATAGTCCCTATTTTGCAGAATCTGTAGGGTTAAGTGAAACAGAAGTCATAGTAGGCATTTAAACTCTAAATCATTCAATCTAGTATCAAAATAAAGATCTTTTAGTCTAATTTCAAATGGATTAGGTTTTGTCTAAATCAGAGTTTAGTGCTGAAAGTTAATTCTAAAACAATGCAAAGAGGTCAGGTTACCGAAAAATTACAGATTCATGGCTTTATATCAAAATGAAAGAAAAGTCTGGTTCTCAGTTGAAATCTTTCAAAATTGATAGAATTATAATGAAAACAAATATTAGAATTTCTATAGGATGGGATTAGAACACTTGCCTTAAATAAATTTGAATCCCAAAGGTGTGGGGAAATTGATACAAAACCTCAAGCTCTTCTTCTTCTTCTTCTTCTTCTTCTTCTTCTTCTTCTTCTTCTCAAACCAACGTTGGTTGCAGCAAGCTTTCCTCCTTTAGTTAAGCTTTCCTTTAGTTTCTCCTCTAATTACATTAGGGTTGGCTAATACAAGGCTTGCAAGGTGGCAAGCATGCATGAAAGGGCTTATGTGCTATCCATAGAACCAACATGGGTTGCACCATACTTAGGTTAGCTAGTGACACATGTCCTCCATTTTTTTTAACTTAAATCTGAATCTTGCATAAATTATATCAAATTTCTAATATTTACTCTTAGGTCCCTAACCATAAACTTCTAATATAATATCATTTAATACAAAAAATTACTAATAATCCTCATATTTACAAACAAGCATTTATTTTTTTTTTTAAATGGGGTATGTTACACTCTCCCCTCCTTAAAAGAAAATTTTAGTCCTCTAAATTTATCATACCTCCTTAGATGAAAAGATGATGATAAGCTTTCTTCATTTCTTCCTCAAGCTCCCAGGTTGTTTCCTCTCCAAATTGATATCTCCAGATCACTTTAACTAGAGGGATGACCCGATTCCTCAGGATTTTTTCTTTCTTATCAACAATCTAAGTGGACTCTTCCACAACGATGGTGGCAAGACAATCCTGTAAGCGAAAAAACCAACCCTCTCAAGAACCTCAAACGGTCCAATAAATCTTTGGCTTAACTTTCCTTTCTTCCCAAATCTTACAACACCTTTAGAAGGGGAGACCTTCAGGAATACAAAATCCCTGATTTGAAACTCAATATCTCATCTTCTATTATCAACATAACTCTTTTAATGACTCTGAGCAATCTTTAACCTTTTTCTTATAAGTTGAATTTTCTCAGTAGTCTCTTGTACTGTGTCTAGTGCTAATAACTTTCTGTCACCAATTTCTTCCTAACATATAGGTGTCCTGCACTTTCGCCTATATAAAGCTTCATAAGGAATCATCTGAATACTTGAATGATAACTATTATTATAAGTGAACTCAATAAGAGATATATCTTTGTCCCATTCACTTTTCCAATCCATAACATAGGCTCGAAGTAAATCTTCAAGTGTTTGAATGGTTCTTTCTGATTGACCATCAGTTTGAGGGTGATAAGCAGTGCTAAACTTGACTTTAGTGCCAATAGATTTCTATAACCCTCTCTAGAATCTAGATAGAAATCTGGAGTCTCTGTTAGAGATGATCTCCTTTGGAACACCATGAAGTCTTACTACTTCATTGATATATAAATCTGCAAGCCTATCAAAAGAATAAGTCATATTGATTGGTAGAAAATGTGCAGATTTCGTTAACCTATCAATGATAACCCAAATAGCATCATACTTTCTAGAAGTTTGGGGTAGTCCTGAAATAAAATCCATGGTAACACATTCCCATTTCTATTCAGGAATATCTAAAGGTTGCAACAAACCTCCAGGTCTTTGGTGTTCTGCTTTGATTTGCTGACAGTCAAACACTTTGAAACATATATTGCAATCTCCTTCTTCATGCTTCCGACCAATAATGACTTTGGAGATCTCAATACATTTTAGTGCTACTAAGATATATAGTGTACTTTGAATTATGACCTTCTCTCAGGATTTGATTTTTGATATCTGGGCCATTTGAAACACATATTCTATCTCCAAATCTCAATAGGCCATCCTCTAAAACTTGAAAATTTAGTTCCAATCCCTTTTCTACTTCATTCCTTAAGCAGATTATGCGTCGATCTCGTAGTTATCCTTCTTTAATTTGTTGAATGAGATCAGATTGCACTTGGATGGAGACCATTAATATCATTGAGTCTTACCCTATTCTCATAACATTCAAATCATAATTTTCTTCTAATAACTTCCATTGCTTCACAACCAAGGTCATCATAAAACTTGTAGATTTTCTACAAAGGGCATCTACTACAACATTAGCTTTACCCGGGTGATAACGAGTGGTACAATCATAATCTTTTAGAAGTTCTATCCATCTCCGCTACCTCATGTTTAACTCTTTTTGAGTAAAAATATACTTTAAACTCTTATGATCAGTAAAGTTTTCAAATGTTCGCCATACAAGTAATGCCTCCAAATCTTTAGAGAAAAAACAATTACTGCCAATTCCAAATCATGAGTTGAATAATTCAGTTCATACCTCTTTAGTTATCTAGAAGTATAAGCAATCATTTTCCCTTCTTACATTAAAATATATCCAAGGCTCTTTCTTGAGGCATCAGTATAAACTATAAATCCCTCATCACCACTTGGAATAGTAAGAATAGGAGCACTAGACAATCTCTTTTTAACTCTTGAAAACTTTGCTCACAATCATCACCCCATACAAATTTCATATTCTTTTGAATGAGTTTGGTGAGAGGTTGAGTGATTCGAGAAAATCCCTCCATAAATCTCCTGTAATAACCTACCATGCCCAAGAAGCTTCTAACTTTTATTACATTTGTTGGTACTTCCCACTTAACTACAGCTTCTACTTTCTTTGGATCAACAGATATGCCCTTCCCTAAAATTATATGGCCTAAGAAAACAATTTCATTTAACCAAAATTCACATTTGCTGAACTTTGCATATAAACTTCTTTTCTCTTAGTATGGACAATATATTTCCCAAGTGTTTCTCATGTTAGGATTGGGTTCGATACTAAGAGGGGGTGAATTAGTGCAGCGGTAAAAATTACAACTTCAAAAACTTTCATAGAATAAAATCTATTTACGTTGAAAATTAATCTTGGAAAGTGTTTAACTTTAAAATTTTTACAAGAATGTAATGAGCAAGTGAAGTAAGTAAATTAGTTTGCAATGCGAGAATTAAAAGCAGAACAAGAATGCAAATCGATTTATAGTGGTTCGATCGTCGTGACCTGCATCCACTCCGTCGATTCCTCTTTCGTCGAGGCCACCGACATCCACTATCGATCTTCCTTTAATAAGTGAAGATTAACCTCCTTCTTACACCCCTCTTCTCCTTTTAATAGGTTTAAGAGACAACCTTTACAACCACTCACACTCCTCTTACAGAATTCTAAACTTAGAGTGGAGGAGGAAATTTCTCAAGAGATTACAGCAGCATTTCTTTACTTTTAAACTCTCTGAGCTTGTGTTCTTTAACCAGGGATGAGAGGGGTATTTATAAGCTTCAAGCTGATTCAAACTTGGAGCCTAAAATTTTCCCATACCGAGTTCCCCGGGCATGGGCGGTATTGGAACTCGGGATGGGCGGTACTACCGCCTGCGCTGGGCGGTACCACCTTCTAGTGTCAGTCTGACACTAACACTACCCTGGGCAGTACTACCACCTAGTCTGGCAGTACCACCACCTAGGGGGCAGTGCTGGGCGGTACCACCGCCCAAACTGGCGGTACCACCTCTTGACATAGTCTCGAAGATTATGCCACGACGGTGAGACTTCTTTGGGCATTGTTTGGACTTCTTATTGGGCCCAATACAGTTCTTACATGGGCCTAGCTGGCCCCTAATTGGGTTGGCCCAAATCCAAGCTCAATTACGTGCTAACTATGAAATCCTAAGACATTTGCTAAGCTAAACAAGTCCCTATGTTTATTTTTCTAGCGAGCTTTCGGCGAACTTCCGATGATCTCTCAGCAATATTCCGGTAGACTCCCGGCAAGCTCCTAAACATCATGATGATCTTCTTGGCAAGTTTTGATGAGCTTCTCTGGCAAGCTCCGAACTTCACGGCTAGTTCCTCCAGAACTTCCGACGAACGTTCGGACTTCCAACGAACTCTTGAACTCCCAATGTGATCTTGATCTTGATTCTGGGACTTTATTTTGCTTCATGCCTTGCTATCGTAGTTAATCCTGCATATGTAAAATATACTTCGATCTAGACAATTAATACTAAGCAATAATCACGTTCTCTAGTCATGTCATTGGTCCCTCGACGCTTCATCCGATTCTTCGACACATCGTCCTCTCTTGCAGCCTATTGCCCAATCGACTAGTTGACTCCACAACTCCGATATTCTTAGCGCAATATTCGCTCTTCTTGGTCCGATGCCAAAATCCACAACCCGAAGCCTTTTGTTGATACGTCGATTGTTCCTCCGGCCCGACATCCAATCATCTGATATGTTTTCCCCTAGCACAACATAATTTTTCCTGCTTTAATTGTCTCATCCTAATTGAAGTATCCTACGTCACTCAAAACGCAGATTAAAACATAAACAATTATCAATTGATTTCATCATCAAAATACGAGATTCAACATCTCATGCTCCTGATTACTCCTTGAATACACTAATATGTCATCAATGAATACAATTACACAATCATCCAAGAATGACTAAAATATCCTATTCATTAGTTCCATAAAAGCTGCAAGAGCATTAGTTAAACCAAAAGGCATTACTAAGAATTCATAGTGATCATATCGAGTTCTAAAAGTTATTTTTGGAATATCCTCCTTCTTGATCTTCAATTGATAATAACCTAACCTTAGATCAATCTTAGAGAATACTTGTGCACCTTGTAATTGATCAAACAAATCATCAATTCTAGGTAGGAGATACTTGTTTTTGATGATCACCTAATTCAATTGTCTATAATCAATACAAAGCTTCACTGTTCCATCCTTCTTCTTAACTAATAGCACCGAAGCTGGTGAAACACTAAGTCGAATGAAACACTTATCTAATAGTTCTTGTAGTTGCTTCTTCAATTCTTCTAGCTTAAGTGGTGCCATTCTATAGGGAGGTTTAGATATTGGGGTTGTCCCAAGGACCAAATCAATAGCAAATTCACCCTCTCTATCTAAAGATAAACCAAGCAAGTCATTTGAAAATACATCAAGGAACTCTTTGATCATTGAAATTTCATTTAGATGAGTTTCTTGATTTGAATGCTCCTTTACGCACACAATATAACAAAAACAATCCTTCTGCATAAGACGATAAGCCTGAAGTGCTGATATCAAGCAAGGAGGCAAATTATGCCTAATACCCTCAAAGTAAAATATAAGCTGATCTGGTATGCAGAAAATTATTATTTTTGTATAGCAATCAATACTAGCATGATAGGAAGATAGCCAATCCATGCCAAGTATAATATCGAAACCCTGGATCTCTAGGAGAATCAAATCAGCAAGAAGTTCATATTCTCTAATAGAAATCAAACAAGATGGATAACCAAGATTGCTGTCAAAGAATCCCCAACAGCAGTAGTTACACATAACATATAATCCAGGGGTCTAGGTTGAATGCCCAAGTAATAAGCAAAGTATTGTGAAACAAAAGATAAGTTAGAACCAGGATCAAACAAAACTTTTGCATTTCTTTTAGAAACATGAAGAATACCTTCAACCACTGATTTAGAGGCTTTGGAATCTTGTTCAGTAATAGCACATACTCTAGCATGGGCTATTGATTTAGGAGGCAGTGGCTCTTTCTTCTTGTTCAGTGGGCAATATCTTACTTTATGCTCTAACTTCCCACAAGCAAAACAAGCTCTAGTCGTCCAAAAACATTGACTTATTTCATGATGTAATCCGCATTTAGCACATGAATGAGTCCTTTGTGGTGGTTTTCCTTTCTCAAATGTGGACATCTTGACTCTCTTATAACTTGTTTCAAATTCATTCCCTCTCTTACTTTTGCTGATGAGCTTCTTATCTTTCTTGTCCTTGATTTCTTGAATTTCCTCCAAGTCTCTTTCAATTATCAAAGCTCTTTCGACCACATCGGCATAAGCTTGGAGTTTTAATGCTGATATCCGACTTCTTATAGCTGGCCTTAGGCCCCTTTCAAATTTCTTTACTTTTCTAATTTCATCATCAGTTATATGAGTGGCAAATTTGGAGAGCTTAGTGAATTTAGATTCATATTTTGCAACCGTCAAATTTCCCTGGTTGAGATCCAAGAACTCCAATTCTTTCCGCTCTCTAATGCAATCTGGAAAATATTTATCATTGAACTTTTCTACGAATACCTTCCATGTGATTGGCATGTTTAATTTCAGAAATCATTTTAATCATTCTCCACCAGTGCTCAACCTCTCCTTCCAACATAAAGGCTGCAAGAGAAACTTTCTGATCATCAAGGCAATGTAAGACGTCTAATATTTTCTCTATTTGTATCATCCATCATTTTGCTACTATTGGATCAAGCTCACCACTAAAACTAGGAGGACTAAGCTTCTTAAACTATTTAATTCCCAACCCAGTCTGGTTTGATGTCCCCGTTCCATCATTTCTTCCTTGTTGGACTTATTGTTACATCACTTGTGCCATAGTCTCTAGAGTTCTCATAATTCCACTCAATTGATCAGCAGTAGATGCAATAGGAGAACTAGATGACCTCATCATTCTCGCTTCCTAAAAACAACAAAAGAGAATTTTTAATCAATCTCTAAATAAAAGTCACTAAACCTCTTTTTTTTTTTTTTTGCATCTAGTATATCAAAAAAAATCTTCGTGATCCTCAAATCAAGCTTTGATACCTTCTCTATGATGCCCCAATGAATTTAATCCTCATTCAGGAGGTGTGAACCTAACTCAAAATTTATAATATTATAATTTAACAAATAATCTATTCCAGGATCCAAACACACATTTGAGGACACTAAGAAAACATTCAAGTCAAAATTCACCTCTATAATCCACAATTTATAAAACCTGTACAATTTATCAAAATACCATCATATCACTTAATGATTCACAAAATCCAAAGCCAACTCAACTAAACTATAACCACATTATAAATCCATAAGCAGGGTATTCAATACAATCACAAAATCCAATGTTTACTACATGTTCATACCATTACACAATTTAAAATTAACATTCCCAATTCCCAATATGAGGGGTACTTTTCAAATATTTATAAGATACATCAATCTAGATTTGTCATTGATATTTTATTACACACAAAAGGAACTTATATAACATCAACCTAACAAGTACAAAATATTTGCCCCAAAATCTTCTAGCTTTCTACTGCCTCAACCCAATTTACACATTTTAGCGAGCGATAAGCTAACCTAAAAAATTTATATAGCAACGAGATGAGCATATAAAGCTCAGCAAGTAGCTAATATATCCATAGCAAATAGGAGTATTTTTAAACAAATAAGATATCAAAATACAAAGCAGAGATATAAGATGAAACAGAAGCTTGTTTTGTTTGAATGCAGAATTATGATGTCATTTCATTCGAAGCATGTTTCATTCAAACAAGCGAGGAAAGGTAATTGGAGCATATCATTGGCATAAGGAGCATATCCATGGCATATGGTATATTTCATGGTATAACAAAAACATATAAATATTTCAGAACATATCAAAGAACAAAACATGAAACAGAAGCTCAAATGTCACATAAACATTGCATTTATTTCATTCTTATCCAAAGCATACATAGAAATACAGCCAAAGCTTTAGATATTATATCAAATACATAGAAGGTGAAGTGGGATCATAACATAATATTATGGTCCATCAATTTCTGAATGACCACCAAACATAAGTCTCCCATATCTGGGAGCTCTATCCACCCACGTTTGAGTGAAGTCATAAGGGGTCGGCAGAGCATTGCGGGTTCTAAGCATAACTCCCTTTACCATTTCTGGCAAAGGGTCACATTTATCTCACATACACCGAAGTACAAAAGGATAGTGAACAATAAAATTGGGATATATTGGAAACATATACGGAAACAACGGAATGCATGTGCCTATACAAAATATTACGATACAAACTTGAACTTTACATAATAAATGCTGGTATACAAATAATTGAAAAGCAAAAGTATACAGAAATTTAAGGCAATAATGTAAAGTTCAACTGAAGTAAGGGTTTTTTGCTAAAATCAATTTCCAAAGAGAAGAAACAAGAGGAGGCGAAATCGACCAAAGCTCGATTCTGGCAGAATTTAAGAGGAAGATTGTATAAATTATTTGGATAACCAATTATACTCCAATTTACACAAACTAGATGTCATTCAAAATATGTATCAATCTACTTTCATGTAAATGAAGGTTTGCAAGAATTAGAATTTACAACAGGGAGTTACAAATAATGTTGTAGTGAAAGGTCTGAAAACATCAGCTCTGTTTTACTGAATCTATAGGGTTGATTAAAATAGATATTTTTAGTTTATATTTGTATTCCAAAAATTTCAAATCAGATAAGCACAGAAATTTGTTTGAGTCTAGTTTCAAATAAATCATACTTTGCATAAATCTGAGTTCCCAGTAGAAAGTTATAAGCAGTTAAGCAACAAGAGGTCAGAAATTATAGTCCCTATTTTATAGAATTTGTAGGGTTAATTTAAATAGAAATCTTAGTAGGTATTTAAACTCCAAATCATTTAATCTAGGTATAAAAATAAAGATCTTTGAGTCTACTTTCAAATAGATTAGGTTTGTCTAAATTAGAGTTTAGTGCTAAAAGTTAAGTCTGAAATAATGCAAAGAGGTTAGATTACCGAAAAATTACAGATTCATGACTTTGTATCAAAACGAAAGAAAAGTCTGATTCTTAGCTGAAAACTTTTAAATTTGATAGAATTAAAATAAAAACAGAGATTAGGATTTCAGTTGGATGGGGTTAGAATACTTGCCTTAAATAAATTTAAATCCTAAAGGTGTAAGGAAATTGATGTAAAACCTCAAGCTCTTCTTCTTCTTCTTCTTCTTCTTCTTCTTCTCAAACCAACATTGGCTGCAGAAAACTTTCCTTCTTTAGTTAATTTTCCTTTAGTTTCTCCTCTAATTGCATTAGGTTTGGTTAATACAAGACTTGCAAGGTGGCAAGCATGCATGAAAGGGCTTATGTGTCATCCATAGAACCAACATGGGTTGCACCATACTTAGGTTAGCTAGTGACACATGTCCTCTTTTTTTTTAACTTAAATCTGAATCTTGCATAAATCATATCAAATTTATAATATATACTCTTAGGTCCCTAGCCATAAAATTCTAATATAATATCATTTAATATAAAAAATTATTAAATAATCCTTATATTTACAAACAAGTATTTACTATTTTTTAAAAAAATGGGGGATGTTATAGTGGTATCACCAAGACTTAGGAAACCTAGAATGAGACCTTTTTTGGCTCTAATTCTAAATCCATTTGTGGTCTTTAAATACCCCAGCTATTCCTACGTGGAGTAGTAAGAATTGAGCATGAAATTGAGTTGAAAAATGGGGAAAAACACTTGAGAAAAAATTGAGAATCTTTCTTAGGATTTAGGATCACTTCTTCCTAGTATTTAGAAGTTTGTCTAAAGGGAGAAGTGAGGTCTAAAAAGAGAGGCTTGTAAGGGTTGTCTCCTAAACCCATGGAAAGGAGGAAGAGTGTAAAAGGGTAGTTGATCTTTGCTCATTGAAGAAAGATCGTTAATGGATGCCAATGGCCTCGACAGAAGAGGAATCGGTGGAGTAGATGTAGGTCACAATGACCAAACCACTATAAAAATCTAGTTTGCATTTACTGTAAGCTTTTCATTTTAATTGCAAACTATCTTACTTATTACACTCTTCCATACGCTTTCAAAATTAAGCATTTCCGATATCAGTTTTCATCGAACATACGAACGAGATTTTTAAAACTGATATTTTTATCCGCTGCACTAATCCACCCCCCTCTTAGTGCTAACTCAATCCTAACAAACCCCGTGCGTAGGCCACGTATGGCGGATTCGACCTCGTCATGCAAAAACCATTATAACTTTCTTCATGAAATTTAGTATTGTTGAATCTCGGATTTTGATGATGAAACCAATTGATAGTGTTTATGATCTGATCTACATTTTGATTGATGCAGGAAGCTTCAATCAGGAAAGCTAATTAAAAGTAGGAAGAATCATGTTGGGCCGAAGTGAAACATGTCAAAAGATTGGACGTCGAGCCGGAGGATCGGTCGATGTATTGACAGAAGGCTTTGAGCTATGGGATCGGGCATTGGGCTAAGAAGAGTGAAAATTGCGCTAAGAAAATCAAAGTTGCGGAGGTCAATTGGCTGATTGGGCAATAGGCCACAAGAGAGGACGATGCGTCGAAGAATTAGACAAGGAGTCGATGAACCAATGACATGTCAGACAATATTTGATCAGCTTTATAATAATTGTCTAAATCTAAGTAGGTTTTAGGTGTAATTAGGTTGGAATTGGGCCAACTCAATTATGGGCCAACTAGGCCCTAGTTTTGGTTGTGTTGGGCCTAGTGCAAGGCCCAAACAATGACCTAACAGGTGGCACCGTTGATGGCATAATCTCCGAGATTATGTCAAGCAGTGGTACCACCCAATGGTAGTGTTATCCGGTGGTACTTAGTCTTCCAAGCGATGGTACCATCCAGTGTCAATGCTACAAGCGGTGCTACCGCCAGAACCCCGAAAACCTAGGATGAGATTCTTTTAGGCTCCAAGTTTGAATCCACTTGAGTCCTATAAATACCTCTCTCATCCTTGGTTAATAAACACAAGCACAGAGAACTTAAAAGTGAGAAAATGCTATAGTAATTACTTGAGAGATCCCCTCCTCTATCTTAAGTTTACAATTATGTTTAGAGAGGAGTGAGTGCTTGTAAAAGGTTTTCTCCTAAACCTGTGAAAAGGAGAAGTGGGGTGTAAAAGGGTAGTTGATCTTCGCCCATTAAAAGAAGATCATTAGTAGATGCTGGTGACCTCAACAGATGAGGAATCGGAAGTAGATGTAGGTCACAATGACCGAACCACTATAAATTCTATTGTGCTCATTTCCATTCTACTTTTCATTACTGTCATTACTTTCTAAGTTAATTGCCAGTTCATTTACTCTAAAGTCAAGCATCTTCCAAGATCATATGAAGCTTTCCAAAGATTTTCAAAACCAACATTTTTATCCATTGCACTAATTCACCCCCCCCCCTCCTAGTGCCGACTCATTCCTAACAGTTGGTATCAGAGCCACATTTTCTTCTCATTTGGTTTAACACCTAAGAGAAATGGCTCTTTTCAGCTTTCAAGAAGGCTTTTCTATCATTCTTCCTCCCATATTCAATGGGACGGATTACACATATTCGAAAACTTGAATGAGAGTTTTCTTGCTTTCTTTAGATTTAAATTTATGGAGTGTTGTTGAAAACAGCTTTCAAAAGTCTTCTACTCTAATGAATAAATGGAATGATTTGGAAAAGAAAACTTTCTTTTTAAATGCTAGAGTTATGAATGCTTTATTTTGTGCCTTCAATAAAAATGAGTTCAATCGAATGTCAATTTATGAAACAGCTTTTGACATTTAGCACACACTCAAAATCATACACGAAGGTACTAGTAGAGTTAAAGACTCTAAAATAAATATTTTGATATATGATTTTGAATTATTTTGCATGGAACCAAGCGAAACTATTGGAGACATGTACACCGGTTTTACGAATGTCGTCAATAGTCTAAAAGCTCTTGGTAAAAGTTTTTTGAATCTTGAACTAGTGAATAAAGTTTTACAATCACTTTCTAAAAATTGGGATTCGAAAATAATAACAATACAAGAATCAAATGACTTGAACTATTTTCCGATTGAAGAACTTATTGGGTCTTTGATGACCTATGAAATGGCACATGATAAACTTGATGAATATGAGAACTACCTTCCAAAGGAAATGAAGAATTTTACACTTAGAACAAAAGAAGACCACTTGAGTGAAAGCTCAAGTGATGATGAACTTAAACTTCTCACAATAAAACTTAAAAAGTACTTAAAACAAGAATCAAAAAGTAAAAATGAACCTAAAAAGAAGAAACTACAAAGTAAAATAAAACACTCAAGGTGGCTTGGGATGAATCGAATTTATCCGAAGATGAAGAACATTCCAACAAAGGCGAGGTGGCAAACTATGCCTTAACGGAGTTCGACGATGAGGTAACCAAAATTCTTTTACTTTATTTTGAAATTACATGATGCATTCCATAAGTTATTTTTAAATTTAGAAATAAAAAAAATTAAAGAAAAAATATCATGCTTCTTTTTCTAGTTATTTAAAAAATTTAGCATGAAAATTGCATGTTAAACTTCTAGCACTAAGCATGAAAAGTTAGATTCATTTAAAAAAGAAAAATGCATTACAAACAAATTGATTTTGATTTTGATTGAAAATACTTTATGTTTAATGAAATCATGTTTAATGATTTAATGATACATAATAATATAAGACATAATAAAAATGTTAAAATTTTTGGTGCCATGCTTATTGATTTAATTATGCATGATGATTTGAAGTCTTGGTGATTTTTGTGATGAATCTTGTTTTTGTCTTTTGGTTTTAAACAATGATGCATGTTTTGATTTGGCTTAAAAAATTGGGCATACTTGTAAGAAATCAAATCACTTAAATTGAAATAACTAAAAAGAGGAAAGCATTTTTTCTTGAAAATTTTTTCTCTCTATATTATCGATTTTTCAAAAAGAGATTAATGAATCTATTCTTCAACTATTAAAGTGACTTTGTTGATTTGATAAATTGAATGAGTTGAAAATACAAAATGATTTTCCTCTTGATTATAACTTGTGATATTTTTTATGAATCATCATCTTGATTTCTCGATATTTGATATATAATATTTTTTTATGAATCAAGATCTTTTTTTTGAACTGCCATGTTACTTTTTGCAAATTACTAAAAAGGAGAATTATTTAGATGAATCATTCACAATTGATCTTTCTTGATCTTCCATCTTTCATGTCATAATTTTCATATTACACCTTTGTATTTATGTGATACTTAGAGCATTGATGTAAGAAGGAAATGAATTGCACCATTATAAAATTCTCCTCTTCTTCTTTCTTGTTTAAAATAAAAAATGGGAGAAAGAGGATCACTAGCATCTCAAGAGATTGATAAATCTATTTATGTCATTTTGAATCTCTTGAAAATGATTTTGATGATTAGATTATTTGAATCTAAATAAGATTTTTTTTATCAAATCCTAAACCTTCTCTTGATTTCTTAACTTGAGATTTTCTTTTATTCTCATATGATTCTTGCATTTTGAGAAAATTTTCTATATGAATAATATCTTTTGGTATTCAAATAATCTTTCATATTATATCTTTCATGTCATGATACTCCCTTGTATTCATAAATTGTATACCTCATCACATTTGATTTACATTTATCCTTGTCATGATGTAAAAATTGATGTAAAGGGGAAAAAATTATAAAATTGTATTCTTTCCTTCTTTTTGACAATGACAAAGGGGGAGATAAAATTTACTTGCTTGCACGATTCAAGAAGAAGCAAATCATGCCAGATTGTATATCGCAAAGAGAGGCAAAACTTGCTAGCTTGCTCATTTCAAGAAGATGCAAAAATAGGCTATCTTGCTCTTCTCAAAAGATGCAAACATTTTGCCAATTTTCATACATGAAAAACTTGCTAGCTTACATGTTCTAAACTTGCTATTTATTATCTTGCATTCTTTTTCAAAAACTTGTTAGTTTGAACATTGTAAAGGAAGCAAAAATTGCTAGCTTGGACTTCTCAAAAGAGAAGAAAGAACTCACTAGCTTGCATATTCTAAAGTGATGAAAAAAATTGTTAAATAACTAACCTTTTATATTATTAGACTTTTTCTTTTTGTTGATGACAAATGGGGAGAAGATATGATGACATAATGATCATACATGGTAGGATGTAATATACTTTGATATTTCGATACCACGATGATTTGAATGATGCATGCAAAACTTATGATAATAATGCATGCAATGTATTGATATGCAGATATTCATGATGAAATTTGCTTTGACCTGAATTCAATTTGAATTCAAGGTTCTATCAATATGGAATATTGATAGGGGGAGTTAAGGTTAACTCCGTCATCAATTAGTTGTCATCATCAAAAAGAGGGAGATTGTTGAATCTCGGATTTTGATGATGAAACCAATTGATAGTATTTATGATCTGATCTGCATTTTGAGTGACGTAGGAAGCTTTGATCATGAAAGACAATTAAAAGCAAGAAGAATCATGTTAGGCCAGAGTGGAATATGTCAAAAGATTAGACGTCGAGTCGAAGGATCGGTCGATGTATCGACAGAAGGCCATGGGCCATGGGATCGAGCAGTGGTACCACTCAGTGGTAGTGTCAGGTAGTGGTACCGCTAGTCTAGGTAGTGGTACTACCCAGACACAATCTTCTAGTGGGTGGTACCGCCCAATGTTCATGCTGTAGATGGTGGTACCGACAAGACCCCGAAAATCGAGGATGAGACTCTTTTAGGCTCTAAGTTTGAATCCACTTGAAGCCTCTAAATATCTATCTCATCCTTGGTTAATAAACACAGGTATAGAAAACTTAAAAGTGAGAAAACGCTGTAGCAATTACTTGAGAGATCCCCTCCGCTAGCTTAAGTTTATAATTCTATTTAGAGAGAAGTGAGTGCTTGTAAAAGGTTGTCTCCTAAACCTATGAAAAGGAAAAATGGGGTGTAAAAGGGTAGTTGATCTTCGCCCATTGAAAGAAGACCATTAGTAGACGCTGGTGACCTCAACGAAGGAGGAATCGGAAGTGGATGTAGTTCACAACGACCAAACCACTATAAATTATAATGTGCTCATTTTCATTCTGCTTTTCATTATTGCCATTACTTTCTAAGTTAATTGCTAGTTCATTTACTCTAAAGTCAAGCACCTTCCGAGATCAGTTTTTATCATACGAAATTTTTTAAAATTTTTTAAAATCGACATATTTATCTGTTGCACTAATTCACCTCCCCTTTTAGTGCTGACTCATTCCTAATAGCACTAAGCAAATCATATCTCGTTAGTCTTGGTTTCTGATAGGAAAAGAGTCGACACTAAGAGGGGGGGTGAATTAGTGTAGCGGTAAAATCACATCGGTTCTAAAAAATTCTTTTGTATGTTGAAAACCAAACTCGAAAGATAACTTGAAATCTCATTCATATATAAAGTGAAAGCAGTAGGCAAATAAAGATTTAGTTTGCAGTTAAAGTAATTTGCTCAAAATGAATACAAACTAGATTTTATAGTGGTTTGGTCATCGTGACCTATATCCACTCCACCGATTCATCTTCCGTCGAGGCCACCGGCATCCACTATCGGTCTTCCTTTAATAGGCGAAGACCAACCACCTTTTACAACTCAATTCTCCTTTTACCGGGTTTAGGAGATAACTCTTACACCCCCACTTACTCCTCTCTCAAACTATTGTAACACTTAGAAAAAGGAAAGGAGATCACACAAGATTATAGCAACGTTTCTTTTCTTTTTCACTCTTAATACTTCTGTGCTTGTGTAACTTAGCCAAGGATGAGAAAGGTATTTATAGGCTTCAAGTGGATTCAAACTTGAAGCCTAAAAACATCTCATCCCGAGTTTCCCAGGTGCTAGCGGTACCACTGCCTAGTCTAGCGATACCACCACTTGGGAGGCTGTGCTGGGTGGTACCACCGCTTGACACTAACACTGGGCGATACCACCGCCTAGTCTGGCGGTACCACCGCTTGACATAGTCTTGGAGACTGTGCCACGATGGTGCCACCTGTTGGGTCACTGTTTGGACCTTTTATTGGGCCCAACACAGTCCTTACATGAGCCCAATTGGCCCCTAATTTGGTTGGCCCAAATCCAATTCTAATTATGTGCTAACTATAATTTCTAAGACATTTACTAAACTAGACAAGTCCGTAAGTCTAGTTTTCTTCTGGCGATCTTCCGAGGAACTTCCGACGATCTCTCGGCAATGTTCCAGCGGACTCCCGGCAAGCTCCTAGACTTCACGACAATCTTCTTGGTGAGTTCCGACAAGCTTCTTTGGCAAGTTTCAGGACTTCTTGGTTGGTTCCGGCAAAACTTCCGACAAACGTCCAAACTTTCGACGAACTCTCGAACTCCCAACAAAATCGCGTTCTTGACTTCGGGACTTTATTTTGCTTTATATCTTGCTATCGTAGTTAATCCTGCACATGTAATAACATACTTCGATCTAGGTAATTATTACTAAGCATGAATCATGTTGTCTGACATGTCATTGGTCCATCGACGCTTCGTCCGATTCTTCGACACATCGTCCTCTCTTACGGCCTATTACCCAATCGGCTAGTTGACCTCCACAACTCCGATATCCTTAGCGCAATATCTGTTCTTCTTGGCCTAATGCCCAATTCCATGGCCCGAAGCCTTCTGTCGATATGTCGACTGATCCTCCGGCTCGACGTCTAATCTTCTGACATGTTCGCTCCGACCCAACATGATTCTTCCTGCTTTAATTGTCTCATCCTGATCGAAGCTTCCTATGTCACTCAAAACACAGATCAAATCATAAACACTTATCAATTGGTTTCATCATCAAAATCCGGGATTCAATAGTTTCTTCCTATGAGCTTCCGGTGATCTTCCGACAAACTTCCGACAATCTCTCGACAATGTTCCAGTGGACTTCCAGCAAGCCCATGGACTTTGAGGACCTTGAGTTATATGTTGTCGGAGAGGGAGAGGAAAAAACTCTAAAAAAAAACTTAGAAATCAATGAATAAGAATATATTAAATATCAATGTAAGATGTGACATGGTTCATAACTCCCTATCTATATTAATAATGAAGAAAATCAAATCTTTAATATATAGGATCAATTATATGACATTTGAGTCATCCCCACTTAAGTATATCTCAACTTGTACACCATCGTACATAAATTTAAAAAATTATTTTCTCAATCCTTTATAGATCCACTAAGAGAAATCTTGCCTATCTCTCACTAAAATATTGAGACTCAAGATATATTTATAGGAACAAATCAATCTTGTAATTATTCTTCGTGCTTGAATCCCTAATAAATTCAAATCCTAATCCACTAAAAGTTTTAATTTAATTAGAAGTCCTCACAAGTGGTTAGAATTTTTTAAAATACTTACCAACCCTAATAATCTTTATCCTCATGAGTATTTTTTTACTTAATATATTGTATAGAAATTAAATCATTAGCTTAAACCACAGCTATACAAATTGAGTTAGTACATGATCCAACAATTGATTTCCAATCAACCTACCAATGTGTAATCTACCATCTTACTGTCTTACCCACTAGCATCTTTTTTTCTCACAACTATATGTATATATATATATATGTATATATATATATATGTATTATATATATATGTATATATATATATGTATATATATATATGTATATATATATATGTATATATATATATATATATATATATATGTATATATATATATGTATATATATATATGTATATATATATATGTATATATATATATATATATATATATATGTATATATATATATGTATATATATATATGTATATATATATATGTATATATATATATGTATATATATATATGTATATATATATATGTATATATATATATGTATATATATATATGTATTTATATATATGTATATATATATATGTATATATATATATGTATATATATATATGTATATATATATATGTATATATATATATGTATATATATATATGTATATATATATATGTATATATATATATATATATATATATATGTATATATATATATGTATATATATATATGTATATATATATATATGTATATATATATATGTATATATATATATATGTATATATATATATGTATATATATATATATCGACAATTAACATGGAATAACTTGGCAGAAGGATCATCGTAGGAGCAATTTGGGAATTATTATGCTCTTTTTCTCCCCTCTTTGGTGAGAATTTCTATGTTTTATTGGTTTTGTGGGGTGAAATAATCTTATATAATAATCTTTGTCATTGTTGATAGGGAAGCAAAAGTTTTCCATTATCATATTCTAAACCCATATCAGTTTGTTCTTGGAACTGTTCCATATTTTCGCTGCAGCTTGATTCAGCTCGTGTGTACATTGTTCAATAAACTGATATTTATTTTTTCCTTTTAATGATTTTGAATAATGACGCATAATTTATTAAACTTGTCCTATAAAATATAGTATCACCATCATACGTCCATAAAATGTTATTGAGTAATGTAAAAAACTGGTTTGGAAAAATAATCCATGATGAATATCAGCGTCAAACACAAAGATTAAAATTTTGATACTGACACTGATCAATGGCTTGAGTAATGTGATATAGGGATCTCCCATGCACTCTTGTCTTTATAGATAAGGATCGTACTTTGTCGATCGACTTTGAAGCAAGCAAAGTTGTTTTAGGTGTTCAAGTTATGAAAGGTTTGTTGGAGGAATGCCAGGCATGATATAGAAATGACATCTATTCTGACTTTGATGGGGGCTTAGGGTCAAGATCAACTCCTTTTTTCTTTACTTACTGGACTTGATTTGATATATTATTAAATTAGATTGACTTTAAACTTTTCTGAATTGATGGTATATGCTAAGAATATAGGAAAAGAATCCTAAATTAGGATTTTTTTTTAATTATTTTAAGTTAATATTTTAGCCTATATTTTAAAATTTAATGTGCATCGATATGCTTAAGTGACAACTAGCCTATAAAGAATCCTAGTATAGTTCACAAATAACCTACACAAAGAAGAAAAGATGATGAGTTAATGATATTGTCCTTAGTGTGAGGACATACACCTTAGGTATAGTTGAATCATTTAAAGGTGAGAAGTTACTGAGGTTGTCCTATAAATAATTGGAGGGACTTATAAGTCAATGCAAAGCTCCACTATTAATTCTTCGTGACCACACTCAAATTCTTCGTGAATGTACTTGCTATTAATTGGTTATTCGGCTTCGTGCACTCTTCACCATTGTGCTAGGTTTCTCCCTTGCATAGCATCTTTAATAGCTTTAGTCGAACCTCTAGATTTGATCAACACTAAGAATTTGCCATTGTAGTATTATGCCCCTTCCTCTGATGTATATAATATTTAATATGATGCCTTTGCGATCAATTTCTTCTTAGGTAGCCTCTCGCCCAAATTATTTGTTTTTATATATCTAATATCTTGGGAAATATTTGACTCTTGATCTTTTACCAATCAAATTGTAAATTCTTTTCATGGCCCTTGCCAAATCTAATTCTTTGGTTATCTGATATTGATATGTGCTTAACTAGTCTTCTTCTTGAATGTATTAGAATATCTATAGTAAAGATAAATTTTGGAATAGTCTATCTATTTGTTTAATAAATAATAAGAATTCTTCAATTCTATGAGTAATGCAATGATGCCCTATTTGTTTAATAAAGACTTTCTAACTTTAGTATCATCATAATGGGATTAGTCAGGTCTTTATATCTTGATTCATTCATTACTTGTGAGTATCTATATATTTTTTTTAAATCTTTTTGAAATTATCATGCATGGAGAGTCCCCATGCATCGATAATAGAGAATTTAAAAAAAAATTGATATTACATTCTCTCTTCTTGATGATCTTTCATCCTTTCTTAATTTTGATATAGTCAATATTGAATAATAAGCATTCTCGTTGATGCTAAGATTTCTCTCAAACTTTGCCTCATAAAATATATTCATGATATAATCGAGATAAAATATTTTACTTTAACCTTACATTTGTTTCTTTAGTTGGAAAGAAAGGCTTTCAGAGCTTACTTACAATATGGCCATTCCATCGTGGATATGATCAATGCACACAAAATTTAATAATATTTATGGACATGAATATAATCCATCTCCCATTAGAACCTTTTCTCTTGTAAACCTTGGGAGAATCCTTTATCTAATAAGTACTGTTTCTTTATTGTCTCCACGGAAAAAATTTATGAGCTATTTTTCTTTATCGTCTCCATCTTAGATGCCTTTTTCGTATCTTAGATGCCCAACATACATGTAAATTATGTTTCACATTCCTATATTATCAAGGTCTAACAGACTTGCCTAAACTTTCGCTACATGAGGAACTCAAAGTTCTCTGACATCAAATGAGTTCGCAATTCACACTTTTAATGTTCCTAAAACCTCAATGGGCTCCCAACAAGTGTGCTACAAAAGTTTCTTCTAGGCTTCACCTCATAATGCATTCTGAAAATGAATAGCTCCGTGTGAGGTCTTGACATTGAGCCTTCGTCGCTACTTAATGACTGCCTACTTATCATTGGATACGATTCATAGCATAAAACATATTTATTGGAGCCTTTTTCTTCTTCGTGCCTTTCCATCTCAAGCTTTTAGAGAGAACTTATGTGTATTTTTCTTCTTTATCATCCGAAATCTATTAAGTCATTCTGCTTCAAATGATTACACTTTGCCAACTTGTGAACATTTTGACGATTAAACTCCTATTGAGTCGATGAAGTAAAATAATTAGTATTTCTCTAATACATTTTGGATATCTGGCGTACATGGAAGAAAAAAAACACCCTTTTATGTAGTCCCACATTGTCGAGGTCTAACGCATTGCTTAGCCATACGTCTTCATTGCCACCAATGGCAACATGCTTGAGCCGAAAGATTTTTCCTTAGCCTTACACGTCACATCTAGTTTTCAATCTTTCCATCTAGAGCTCTTATCTGATGAATACCTTATTTTTATTATAATTTTTTTAAAAAGAAATCTATCTCAAGTGATTGAACTCGTCAAACTCGTGAAGGATCCGACGTTTTAAGAAAGAGCATAGAAAGAAACCGAGTGAAATTAGATGCGAGGAAAAACAAGAATAAAACACAAACATTTTCTGACCTTTTTTTTTTTGTTCTACATATTATTAAATGCTAATTAGTACCACCAAACATGCTCAAACATGAAATTTCGGATAGCTTAGAAGCCAGGTCTGAAAGAAAAAGAAAGACTCGGTAGCAGCACCCTACTAAGAAATCCATGGCTGTTGAACAGCGGCCATATAACAATATAGATCATACTCTGGACATCAGGCAGAAGCGTCGACACTCATTGGCTCCGTCTCTTGCTTGGATCCTGTTCTGCTTCCAGCCTTCAGTAATCGGCCAACAAAATAAAACAACAGTCATTTGCATGACTCTGTTTCTAAAACCACTAGCAACCAAGAAATAGAAGGAATGAAGCCTTACATTGGGCTCCACAGGCTCCAACTTGCTCATCTTGGCAAACATGTTCCCGTAAAACTTGGCGTCCTTCTTGTTGTACTCCCTCACTTTCTCCTTCAGAATCTTGTATTCCAGCTTCACATCTCTGGATTTGTTGGCATCAACTGTTAGTATTACTCATCTTGATTTAGCTTAACACTAATGGTTTCTAATAAATTAGGCTACCTGTTATTAGGATCAATTTCAAGTGCTTTCTTGATGTCCACCTCTGCCAAATCCAGATCAGCTAGCTGCATATAAGCTTGTGCCCTCCTGTACAGGGCCTTCACATTGCTGCTCTCAATCTCAAGCACCTAGTTCATTTGTTGGTCATGGTCAAATGTAGTATATTTGATACTTCTAGGTAGGTCAACGTGAACATTATACATACCTTGGTGCAAAGCTTTATTGCCTCTTTGTAGTCTTTGAGCTTCAACTTGCAGGCAGCATTATTAAGGCTGCAAGCAGCCTTGAGTGCTTTAGATTGTTTCTTCTCCTCCTCACTGAAGTTGTTATCAAAATCTATGAACTTTGCCCCCTGCAAACGAATTGAACAATCAAATAACGATGGCAGGTTCAATCATATGTCCGATAGCCTCACAAACTAAACAACTGATGGATCAATGAGCAAACCTTTTCATATCTCTTTGAAGCTTTTGCATATTTCCCCAATTTGAACAATGCATTTCCCTCTTCTTTCTTCTTAGCAGCAGCTTCAATTTTCTCTGCATTGTCATTCATGTCCCATGATTCCTTTTCCTGTGAAGAATATATGATGCACTTTGATGCACAGATTTGATAGGTTATCTGCCAAATTTAAGCAACGGAATAAGATACCATACCTTCACAAAAGATACAAGTTCAATCTCATAAACAACAGTGGCATTGGGAGGAACTACAGCCAGATCCTGCTTCGATCCAGTGGAGGAGAATGCATACTCAGGTGGGATTGTAACTAAGGCAATCTCTCCCTTTTTCATGGTTGTCACAGTGCGATCAAGACCATCGATAATTTGTTCTATCAATGACATCATGAATCAATTATATTAAACTCACATTGTTATAGCACAGCACAGAAAATCACAAACAAAAGAATTAATACCTTCATCAGTCTTGAACTCAAATGGTTCCTGGTCATCATGTCCCTTCTTCACAAAAACTGTCCCATCTTGTAGCTTGCCGATCAGTTTCACTGGCATTATCATAATAAATCATTAGAGTTTAAGCTACAGGAACTAACACAAAAATTGTGATGTTAATCTAAACCTCTGACAACAGCTCCATCATTTGGTCGTTCATAGCCTTCTCCTTCCTTGAGAATTTTCTTTAGAATCTTCTTATCATCTCCTATCTCTGTAACAGTCTTCCAAGAAAATAATTCAAGCTCCACCTGAAGAGATGCATTTGGTGGCACCGCACACTCATCGCCAGAGGCTGATCTACCCTTCTCACCAAAAGCATCTGTCCTCCAAAGCATATAAAAATAATTCATTAGAATGATATCATGTGCTAGTTAAAGATCAGCAAAAGAAGCCTCATGCTTACACTGTGGTCTCACTGTGAGGAGCACTTTTTCAGCTTTCTTCATGGTCTTCACGGCTTTAGCTAGTGCAGGACAGAAGAAACCTGCCACAAAAAGGTAATTCAGTGAGCAAACCTTACCACCACCACTCTAATAGTTCCTGCAGCCACATAACTGACACCTACCATCTTTGACTGTGAACTCAACTCCATCAGACTTTGATATTATTGTTCCATCCTCAAGCCGTGCTTCATATTTCACTGAGCAAATTGAAGAAAGTTGTTAACGTTCATACTAAAACCACAGCAAGAAAACAAGTGATCAATGAACAGCACATACCAAGTACTTCATCCAGATCTTTTGGATTCTCCCACTTCTCTCCTTCCTGCAGAATCTTCTTGATTATTCCTCCATCTTTGCATATGTCCTTAATGCTAGACCACGAGAGCAGCTCAACATCGAACTGGAGTACGGCATTGGGTGGGATGGTGGGGGGAGAACCAGACTCACCATAAGCCAACTCAGGAGGTATAGTGAAGATGGCATTTTCACCCTTCTTCATAGTCTTAATACCTTGATCCCATCCCTTTATTACTTGCCCTGAAAGAAATAGAAAAAACCAGAAAGGATCATGTGGTGAATGTTCTGTAGGAGAGGACAAATATAAGAAAATGTACAAAGATGCATATCAAGAAATTTAAAAAGGCAATATTGCCAGATGCATGCCCAGTAGACCAATCAAATTAGCATGTAAATAAGAAATTGGATTCTTGCTTCAACAAAATGGTACGCAATGGAAAAGGAAACAAACTAATGACTACAAACAAACTACTAGTCAAGCCAATGATAGGAAAAATAATATATCAAAGTTGGATAACCAAATCCTCAGAGCCAAAGTCCACTGCCTTTAAAAGGTGCAGGAAGAACATCAATCGATGATGGGCATGTAGTTAGAAGACAAATTCAGCAAATTCTTCAATCACTATAATGCAAAATAATGGTACCACATATCATGGCTGGCATTCCTGTAGTTCTTTTAATCACAGGAATGCTTATCCAAATATCAAAGCATCACTTCCTATGATAATTTCTCAAACCTGCTTGGTCATTATACCTTGCCAACCAATCCAGTGATTTAAAGTAACGTATACTATCTAACCATCAAAAAATGCTTTAAATTCTCGTTTCACCTCACAACTCAGGCGGCTAAAAAGCAACCTATGGTTGCATCTGATCGGTAATAATTTTAATAACATTGAAGGACTAATATTTCCCTTCCATTTCCTAGGACCGGGAAATTCAACAGAAGTTTAAATTCAATATCAGACCAACTGTGAAATCCAAATGGTCAAGAAAAATCAGGAAAGCAACAAACCAAATCTATCAGACCTATTTGTTAACTAGGCATCACAATCACAAGTAGTCATCTCCCACAAACCGACGTACCTAACGTTCATGCCAAAAGAATAAATTTCACATTGAATTCATAGATCTATGAATAAGACTCTTTTTTTTTTCGTAAACATAAAGCCGCATCCAAAAGTATTATTATACAAACAAGACTAATGAAAAAGGGCAAAATCCACAGAATACTACTTGTAAATAAAAAAAATGAGGGAGGTCGTGGAATAAGACAGAAAAATTTTCCGAATCAAAGAGCCCTCACCTTGCCCGAGCTTGAACTTGAACGGGGTGCCTCGATCACGGCTGGAATCGAACTTAGTCCCGTCAAGCAGCGTCCCGGTGTAATGCACTGACACCAAAATCCACCAGATGAACCAAAATCACATCCCAACTGA
Organism: Musa balbisiana; assembly: GCA_004837865.1. Lineage (NCBI taxonomy): Eukaryota > Viridiplantae > Streptophyta > Magnoliopsida > Zingiberales > Musaceae > Musa > Musa balbisiana. The sequence continues at coordinate 36,996,154 of CM017188.1, forward strand.
TCCAAAAAAAAAGGGGCAATAATCGGAGGATAAAATACACAAATCAGATTCTATGATCAGATCCATCTAATCCGCATACCTTCGACCTCGTCGCCGACCTCGGGGGTGTCCCACCCGTCACCCTCCTTGACGAGCTTCTTCTTAAGCCCCTGCTTCCCGATCTCCTTCTCTTCGCCGACCTTGAGGACGGGGGCGTCATCGTCGGGGAGATCCATCATGCCGTTGGGATCGCCCATCATGTCCTCGGTCGGCATGTCGAAGTCCTCGTCCATGACCGTGGCAGATCGGAGACGCGGGATGGATTCACTGAGAGCAAGCGAGCGAGCGAGCGGCTGGAATGAGATTTGGGGAAGAGAAAGAAGGGTTTTTATAGGGGGCGAGGGGTTCCCGAGACTTCCAAGGGCCGTGATCCTTCCAGAGAGATATTTGCTTGTACCCTTTTAGGTAAATGATATGCTTTCAAGGTTAGGGTCTTCGGCTTGCGGATATAAGCGTGGGCCGATAACTAACTGATGGTGGGGCCTTCTAGGCCCATATTTGTAGAAGAGACCGTCACAAAGCTCTCTCTTTTTTTTTCTTTTTTCTTTTTTGCCTCTTTCAAAATTATGTGAAAAATTAAGATGTATGTACCAAAAAGAAATTTTTATTATTGATATTTTTTTTTAAACCATTCGAAATAAAATCTAATGTGTTCGTCGTCTTAGATGGCCTCTTCGTCACTTACTCTTATTCACGTTTTCAAAATTTTGATATTTGGTAGGTATCAAGGTTTTGAAATGAAATATCCAAGTGCAATTTGATATTACAAAACTAGATGTCAGATATGCTACTTGAAATCCTAACAAACAGGGAAGAAAAATCAAATTAGATATAATGTTCTCAATCATGTTTAAGTGATGCAATTTTCTCTTTCTTTTCTGATTTGTTATAATATTTTAATTTTTGTTTTTTTTACACACTAAGTCACTAAAACATACTTGTTCATACTTAATATTTTTTATATTATATTTAATAGATAAATTTTATTTTTATTTATTTTTGGATGTCGTGAATTATACTGTTTTGAATTATACTATTTTTAACTATAACTTATTTATTGAATCTCGGATTTTGATGATGAAACCAATTGATAATGTTTATGATTTAATCTTTATTTTGAGTGATGCAGGACTAACATCGATCAAGGAAAGGCAAATTGATTAAAATAGGAGGAATCTAACGTTGGGCCGAAGCAAACATGTTAGTAGATTGGACATCGGGCCGGAGGATCAATCAACGTGTCGATAGAAGGCTTCGGGCTGAGAATTTAGGCATTGGGTCTAGAACAGCAAATATTATGCCAAGGAGATCGGAGTTGCGGAGTCAACATACCGATTGGGCAAAAGGCCACAAAAGAGGACGATATGTCGAAGGATCAGACGAAGTGTCGAATGAACCAATGACATGTCGGACAATAAGGATTCGCTTGTAATTGATTTTGTCTATATTGAGTTAGTTTAGAGTTTAATTAAGTCGATTTAGAATGTAATTAAGCTAACTCAATTAGGAGGCTAATTGGGCCCAAGTTTGGGTTATATTGGGCCAAGTGAGAGGCCCAAATAGTAACATAACAAGTGACATCATCGTGGCATAGTCTCCAAGACTGTGTCAGGTGGTAGTACCGCTGGTCTAAGTGGTGGTATCGCCCAAACTCAGTCTCCGAGACTGTCAGGCTGTGGTACCACCCAGTATCAGTGCTACAGGCGGTGGTACAACCCAACACAGGCGTTGGTACCGTTAGGAACTGGAAAACCAGGATGAGATATTTTTAGGCTTCAAGTTTGAATCAACTTGAGGCATATAAATACCTCTCTCATCCCTGGTTAACACATACAAGCACAAAGTTTGAAAGTGAGAAAACGCTGTTGCAATCACTTGAGAAATTTTCACCTCTAATTCTAAGTTTAGAATTCTGTTTAAAGATGAGTGAGTGCTTGTAAATGTTGTCTCCTAAACCTGTAAAAAGGAGAAGAGGGGTGTAAAAGGATAGTTGGTCTTCGCCATTGAAGGAAGACCGATAGTGAATGCTAGTGGTCTCAACGGAGGAGGAATTAGGAGTAGATGTAGGTCACGATAACCGAACTACTATAAACTCGATTTGCATTACTTTAAGCAATTTACCTTACCGTAAATTGTCATATTCCTCTTCTTTCGCTATCCTTATGAACAAGTTTTCAGTTTCAAAGCTAAGTATTTCTGAAATGGGTTTTATTGTAGGAAAGATTTTCAAACTAACGTATTTTTATCCACTGCACTAATTCACCCCCCCTCTTAGTACCAACTCGTTCCTAACATTATTCACTATTTCACTAATCCAAATTATAGTAACCATCAATTGTTGATATATTATGGCATGCTGTTGTATTAAAATTATAACAGAAAATACACCGCTCAAGCATTTCCATATAATATTTTATCATTGTTGTTCTATGCATTTGAATACTATGCAAGCTTTCCATTTCCTAAAATCAAGTTTATCAAGCAAAGAGAATTCCTTGAAGGAACACAATATTGTTGCTATGCTTTCTCATGCATGCAAAGTATAAGTAGTACTCGGAATCTTATGAATTATTAGAATCTCATAAGATACTTGATGGCATCAATATGTGCAATGGTAATTTTGAAAACATTACTATAAACATATAAAGTTACGTGAGAATTAATGTCGAACACATTTATCAACTAGTCACATATGAGGCTTTATCAGAATTCCTTTAAATTACATTCGTGATAGAAAAAAATTAAGCATGAAACATAATTATTTTATGAAAAGCAATTGACGATTGGATCCCTTTACTAGCTTATATATAGATTTATGGCTATCTATCATATATAGACATTTTTTAAGCTTCATAAGGCACATATAAAAAAAATACCAAATAATTGATGAATCTCCAATTATATATATTCTTAGACAACCATGACTGCGATGAATCTCCAATTTTGATGATGAAATTAATTGATTAATTATTTAATTTAATCTATATATTGAGAAAAGTGTACAGAATTAACTACGATAGTAGGAAGACATAAAGCAAATGTGGTGCCGAAGTCAAGATCAAAATTTTGTTGGAAATTTAAGAGTTCGTCGGAAGTCCGAACGTTCGTCAGAAGTTCTTGTTAGGATCGAAGCGACACTAAGAGGGGGGGGGGGGGTGAATTAGTGCAGCGGATTAGAACTCGTAAGTTTGAAATCGATTTCCTAAATGTGTAGAAATTTCGATTCGATGAAGGAATGACTTAGTAAGGAGATGAAAATCAAAAGCTTGCTGCTATGTAAATAAAGGTTTCAGAAAGTTTAACACTCATACATTCAAGGAATACACCAATTTAAAGTGGTTCGATCAAATGACCTACATCCACTTGCGAAGCCTTCTTCGATGAAGCTCCCAACTTCTACTAGCAAATCACTTTGAAGGGGAAGGACCAAATACCCCTTTTACAATCTTTTTACAAGTAGTTCACACTCTTACAGATTTATCAAAGAGAAAGAGGGAGGTGAACACTTAAGCTATTGAAAACAAGACTTTGCTAAGAACTTGGCTAAAGCTTTTTCTTAATTTCTAACTTCTCAAAAAGCTTTATTTCTCTACTGAGAATTGAGGGATATTTATAGACCTTAAGAGGATTCAAATTTGGGCTCTAAATTTTGAATTTCTTTTGGGTTCCCGGAGATGGCGGTGCCACCGTCCGACCTTTCGGGTGCTGGTCGGTGCCACCGCCCAGTCCGACGGTACCACCACCCGACCTTTGGGGTTCTAGGCAGTGCCACCACCCAGTCCGATAGTGGGTCACTAGTTGGGCTTCAAATTTGGCCTAAACCAGTTCATATTCGGGCCCAATTGGCCCCTAACCAGGTTATAGGATTAACTCTTAATCATAACCCTAATTATATGCAAACTATGAAATTAAGACATAGTCCTAAGCACGTTTTTAACTGGCAACGTCGAGTTTCCTTCCGGTGAGCTTTCCGATGAACTTCCGATACACCCTCGGATTTCTTCCAACGGACTCCCAATAGGCTCCCAGTCTTGTGGCGAGTTCAACGAGTCTTTGGCAAGTAGCCGAACCTTCTCGGTGATCTCCGTGAACCTCTGACGATCTCTCCGGCGGACTTCTAAAAACTTCAACAAGTCCCCGATTCCTTCTTGGTTGGTTCCGACAACACTTCCGATGATTCTTCGGACTTTCGGTGGACTCTCGAACACCCATCGAACTTGACTCTAGTAGTTCATTTTGCTTCATGTCTTGCTATCGTAGTTAATCCTACACATATAAAACACACTTCAATCTAGACAATTAATCCTAAGCATCTAATCAAGTTGTCTGGCATGTCATTAGTCCCTCGACGCTTCGTTTGATTCTTCGGCGCATCGTACTCTCTTGCGGCCTATTGTCCAATCGGCCAGTTGACTCTACAATTCTGATATCCTTAGCACAATCTCCACACTTCTTGGCCCGATGCCCAAATCCACAACCCAAAGCCTTCTGTCGATATGTCGACCGATCCACCGGCTTGACGTCCAATCTTCTGACATGTTCCTTCCGCCCAACATGATTTTCCTGCTTTAATTGTCTTATCTTGATCGAAGTATCCTACGTCACTCAAAACACAGATTAAATCATAAACACATATCAAGTGGTTTCATCATCAAAATACAAGATTCAATAATCTCCCCCTTTTTAATAATGACAACCACTTGATGACAGAGTTAACCTTAACTCCCGGAGTTTAAACAAACTCCCCCTATCAATATGGCTTATTGATAGAAACTCTTGGATTCAAAAATCTAAGCTAACATGTCATGATTACATCATGTATGACATCAACATACTTCTCCCCCTTTGTCATCAACAAAAAGGAGAAGTTCCAACTATAGTGTGTTTAAGATGTAAATTCAACTTATTGTATGAAAAACATAATATCAAGTTTTATCATCATGCAATTTGTAAGCTTGAAAATTTAGTAAATGCTACATTATGCAAGCTAACAAAAATTTAGCATGTGCTATATCACATTAGAATATGCAAGGTATCAAGTTTTAGATATGCAAGGTAGTAAGATAGCATGTTCTACTTCATACAAGCTAGCAACTTTTATAACATTTTAAAACATGCAAGCTAGCAGTTTTGAGATGTTCAAAAAGCAACTCTTGCTTCTTGAAATAGGCAAGATAGTGCACTTTTATAATTTTTGTTTCTTAAGATAGGCAAGCTTGTGATGTTCAAGATAGCAAGCTCTTTCTTCTCTTTTGAGAAGTGTCATTATTTGTTTTCTTAGCAAAATGCCAAACTAGCAAGAGACAATGTTTTACATGAGGCAAGCAAACAATTTGGCAAGTATTACATTTGCATATTTTCTTTAGATGTGCAAGAAAGTAAGTAAGTTTTTGCATTTTCTTGACTTGTGCAAGCTAGCTAATTTATCTTTGAGATGACCCTTTACATCAATTCAAGATAGTACATTAGCAACTCTTTCTCCCCCTTTGTCATTGGCAAAAAGAAGGAAAGACCCTTTACATTAATTTCTAAATTTTGACAAAGGTAAATAGCATAGATGAAAATTCAAGTTATGAATATCAAAACAATTATTTTACCATGAATATTTCATCATTACATGCATCATTATCATAAGTTAAAGTATTGCATGCATAATTCCAAATCATCATGTATATAAAATGTAAAATCATCATTACATGCATGATTCAAATCATCATTTATTTCACATCATGATGGTACCAATTTTATTAAATTACATACTACTATGCATGATCGAAACTTCTTATTTGTATACACCAAAACAAATTAATGAATATTTCATGTATCCATATCATCACATAAGGAATATCAAGAAGAGTTATTAGGTGATCAGATAAATATTTCATGAATACAAGGAATTGCATAAAAATCATATCGAGGATAATACCAAAAGAAATGATTTCTTTTGAAAAATCTCCTCTTAAATAATCAAAGGAAAATCTTAGGAGATCATGATATAGATAAAATTCATCCAATCTTGTAGGAGAATAAGATATTAATTCAAGCATATAAAATTTCTTAATTCATTATGAATCATAAAAAGAATTGTGGTTCTGAAAAATCATGATTCATTTAGGAAAATTTTCTTTTTAGTACACGACAAGAAGAAATATAGCAATGATACCAATCATGATTCATTTTGATAGTAGATGCTAAAAAGAAACAGTGAGGATAAAAGATCTTGATTTTTATAGGGTAGATCTTAAGTTATAAATCTCGAAAAATCAAGATAAAGCTCATTCAAATTCAAATCATCAAATCAAAATCATTTTCAAGATGACAAAATAGATTCATCAAAGTCAATAAGATAAAGAAAAAGAATTTTCAAGAAAAATGCTTTTCTCTATTTAGTTGTTTCATACAAGCATGCCTTTGTCCTTTTTGTGCCAAAAAAAAAAATATATCATCAATCATTTAGGATCGAAAAATAAATTTCGTCATATAAACCATCAAGATCAATAAACCACAAAAATCATCATGTATAACTTTAAAATCTTATGCATAAAATCGTCAAATCATGGTATCAAAATTTCAATATTTTCATTACAACTTTATGCATATACAATCGTTAAGCATGACACTTACACTATTTCATATAAGCATGCCTATTTCATTTATGTTAAATCAAAGCATGCATCAATTTTTAAAGCCACTGTTATTATCATAAAAATTGATAATCCATAAATATCAAGAATCATCATGCATAATTTTAAAATATAGACTCATTAATCATAACTTCAAATTAAACATGATTTCATATACTCAAAATTGAGAAATAACAATGGAAATCAACATGATACACATTATTATTTCTTAACCACATATAGCATGATTTCATAAAGCATTTTTATGAAGGTGAGAAGGGAATAATTCAAAGGTACAAAGATTTCAACCATCTCATAAACAAATGAAAGATCAAGTCATGAATCCAAAATTCTATGAATCAAAATAATCAAAATGATCATCAAAGGTAATCTCATGTTATTCCAAGAAATCAATATCATGATTTTGATAAAACTCATTTGAAATTCAAATCATCAAAATTATCAAACTCTCAACCTTACTTTCAAGAGATTCAAAAAGACATAAATAATTTTATTGGTCTCTTAGTGAAAAATCGATAAGATAGAGAAAAAGAAAATTTTTCAAGAAAAATGCTTTCCTCCTTTTGTTTCAACTCATTGATTGATTTCATACATGCTTGTTCTTTTCTTTTATGCCAAATCCATGTATCATTCATTAACGTAGAAAAAGATCTTTCAAAAGATCGTAAAGTTCGATAATCATAAAAATCATCATGCATCATTTCAAAAGAAAACTCATTAAGCATGATCATTATGTATTACTTCAAATCAAACATGATTTTATTTATTTTCAAAATATTCATCATGATAGGACATACAAGGCAAAGAAATTATTAGACATGAAGCATATTCATCAATCATGGTTTCATTGAGTATAAGGTATTTTCAACCAAAATCATTTTGTTATTTGATGTAGTCATGCATTTTTCTTTTTAGGTGAATCTATCTTTTCATGCTTAGTTTGCATACAAAAGTCATGCATCATTTTTAAAAGCAACTTTCATTACGGTAAAAATCGATAATCCAAAATCGCAAAAGATTATCATAGAAATCATCAAAATCAATAAACTATAAATTACCCAAAACTCATCATCATCATGCATAGTTTCAAAAACTAAATTTATTAGGCATGATATCATATCTCATAAGACATTTTTAATCAAAATCATTTTGTTTATCATAAACATACAATTTTTATGATTATTTTCAAAATTACTAGAATGAAAAGAATGATTCTTAATTTTTTATTTTATTATTAAATTATTAAACATATAATTTTCAAGAAAATTAATCCTAAACTAAATTAAAAATAACTCATGAAAAGTATTATGTAATTTCGAAATAAATTAAGGGCATTTTTATTACCTTATCGTCGAAAGCCGTTAAGGCATAGTTTGTCATCTCGCCTTTGTTGATTTTCTCCTCGTCTTCGGAGGAGCTCGATTCTTCGCAATTTGTGTTCTTCTTCTTGCGTTCAAAGCAAGTAGTTCCGTTCTTTTTGTTCTTTAATTTTTGTTTCATTAACTTTTTAAATTTTTTTGCAAGTTCAAGTTCACCGTCACTTGAGCTTATGCTCGAGTGGTCTTCATGTGTTCTATGTCCCAAATCCTTCCTGTTCTTTGGAAGATGGTTTTGTTCATCATATTCATCAAGTGCATTATGCACTATTTCATATGTCATCAATGTACCGATAAGTTCTCTAAGTGGAAAAATATTTAAATTTTTTGTTTCTTGTAAAGCCGTTACTCTTGAATCCCACTTCTTAGAAAGAGAATGCAAAATTTTATTTATAAGTTCAAAATCCGAAAAACATTTGCCAAGAGCTCTTAAACCATTGACGACATCGATAAAATGGGTGTACATGTCACCAATATTTTCGCTTGGCTTCATCCGAAAAACCTTGAAATCATGCATTAAAAAGTTAATTTTTGAATCTTTAACTCTAGAAGTGCCTTCGTATATGATTTCAAGAGTGTGCCATATGTCAAAAGCCATTTCGCACAAAGAAACCCGATTAAACTCTGTTTTATCTAAGGCGTAAAATAAGAGATTCATAGCCTTTACATTTTAGAGAAAACGTCTTCTTCTCCAAATCATTCCAATGGATCATTAGAAGAGAAGACATTCGAAAACCGTTCTCGATAATATTCTATAAATTTAAGTCCAATGAAAGTAAGAAAACTCTCATTCGAGTTTTCCAATAAGTATAGTTCGTTTCATTAAAAAAGGGAGGACGAATGAGAGAATGACCCTCTTGAAAGTCGAAAAGAGTTATTTCTCTTGGGTGTTAAACTAAATAAGAAATACGAGGCTCTGATACTAATTATTAGGATCAGAGCGGCACTAAGAGGGGGGGGGTGAATTAGTATAGTGGATTAAAACTCGTAAGTTTAAAATCGATTTCGTAAATATGTAGAGATTTCGATTCGACGAAGGAATGACTTAGTAAAAGTAGCTCGAGTAAAGTAAGGAGATGAAAATTAAACGCTTGCTGCTATGTAAATAAAGGTTTCAGAAAGTTAAACACTCACACATTCAAGGAACACACTAATTTAAAGTGGTTCGGGCAAATGACCTACATCTACTTGCGAAGCCTTCTTCGATGAGGCTCCCAACTTTCACTAGCAAATTACTTTGAAGGGAAAGAACTGAATACCCCTTTTACAACCTTTTTACAAGTAGTTCACACTCTTACAGATTTATCAAAGAGAAAGAGGGAGGTGAATACTTAAGCTATTGAAAACAAGACTTTGCTAAGGACTTGGCTAAAGCTTTTTCTTAATTTCTAACTTCTCAAAAAGGTTCACTTTTCTGCTAAGAATTGAGGGGTATTTATAGACCCCAAGAGGATTCAAATTTGGGCTCCAAATTTTGAATTCCTTTTGGGTTCCCAGAGTTGGCGGTGCCACCACCTGTCGGTGGCGGTGCTACCTCCTGTCAATGTCAATTTGACCATGTACTAGCGGTGCCACTACTTGTCGGTGGTGGTGCCACCGCCCGAACTTTCGGGCGCTGGGTGGTGCCACCACCCGACCTTTGGGTTTCTGGGCGATGCCACCGCCTGACCTTACGAGTCACTGGTTGGGCTCCAAATTTGGCCCAAACCAGTTCATATTCAGGCCCAGTTGGGCCCTAACCAGGTTATAGGATTAACTCTTAATCCTAACCCTAATTACATGTAAACTATGAAATTAAGACATAGTCCTAAGCAGGTTTTTAATCGGCAACGTCGAGTTTCCTTATGGCAAGCTTTCCGGCGGACTTCCGACAGACTTCCAATACACCCTCGGATTTCTTCCGGCAGACTCCCAGTAGGCTCCCGGTCTTGTGGCGAGTTCAGCGAGTCTTTGGCAAGTAGTCGAATCTTCTCGATTATCTCTGTGAACCTTCGACGATCTCTCCGGCGGACTTCCGAAAACTTCGACAAGTCCCCGATTCTTTCTCGGTTGGTTCCGGCAGCACTTCGAATGATTCTTCGGACTTTCGGCGAACTCTTGAACACCCATCGAACTTGACTCCGGTACTTCATTTTGCTTCATGCCTTGCTATCATAGTTAATCCTGCATATATAAAACACACTTCGATCTAGACAATTAATCCTAAGCATCTAATCAAGTTGTCCGGCATGTCATTGGTCTCTCGACGCTTCGTCTGATTCTTCGACGCATCGTCCTCTCTTGCAGCGTATTGCCCAATCGGTCAGTTGACTCTACAACTCCGATATCCTTAGCATAATCTCCGCACTTCTTGGCCTTATGCCCGAATCTATGGCCCGAAGCCTTCTGTCGATACGTCGACCGATCCACCAGCTCGACGTCCAATATTCTAATATGTTCCTCCGGCCCAACATGATTTTCCTGCTTTAATTGTCTCATCTTGATCGAAGTATCCTGCGTCACTCAAAACACAGATTAAATCATAAATACATATCAAGTGGTTTCATCATCAAAATACGAGATTCAATAGTTCTGTCAAAACTAACCGAGAAGTCCAGGAGCTTATCAAAGAAGCTTGTCGGAACTCACCAATAAGATCACCATGAAGTCCATGAGTTTACCGGAAGTCCACCGGAACATTGTCAAGCGATCATCGAAAGTTCGCCGAAAGATCGCCGGAAGAACAATTGACATGTCAAAATTAGAATACTTTCTTATATATCTTAATTATTATAGTTAGTTCGTAGATTGAGTTAGGATTGAGAGGTAATCCCTCAAACTCACTTAGGGGCCAATTGGGCCCTTAATAGGGCTGAATTGGGCCAGATTGAACAGCCCATTCAGCACCTAAAATCATGACCGGTAGTGGCACCACCTGGTGACCCAGTCTCCCAGGTGGTGTGGGTAGTGGTACCTTCCAGACTAGGCGATGGTACCACCAGCAATTAATGCTGCCAATGGTGGTACCACCCCTATCAGGCGGTGGTACCATCATAGCTCAGTCTTTGAGCTATGTCTAGTAGTAGTACCGCCTAGTGTCAGGTGTCAGGCGGTGATACTGCTAGTACCCTGAAATCCAGGGATATGACACTTTTTGACTCCAATTCTAAAGCCATTGGGGCCTATAAATACCCCACCCTTTTTTGCATGAAAGTGTTGATATAATCTTGAATTTTTGAGATGTTAAAAGAGTTGTAAAAGTGCAAAGAGTCCTCCTCTCCCTCTCTTAGCTTTGTAACCATCCAAGAAAGAGGAGTGAGGCTTGTAAGGGTTATCTCCTAAACCTGATAAAAGGTAAAAGAGCTGTAAAAGGTGGTTGTTCTTCACCTATTGAAGGAAGGCCATTAGTGGATGCCAATGACCTTGACGGATGAGGAATCCGAAGTGGATATAGGTCACAATGATTGAACCACTCTAAATTATGGTTTTCATTTTGTCTTGAGCAATTTACCTTTACTACAAGCTGCTCTACCTTCTTATTGCTTTCTCTATGCTCACATATGCTTTCAAGTCAATAACTTTACGAAACGATTTTCACCGGAATCATGTTTAATCAAAACGAAGACTTTTGAAATCGGTGATTTTTTCGCTGCACTAATTCACTCCCCCTCTTAGTGCTGCTCTTGATCCTAACAATTGGTATCTCATTTGGTTTAAAACCCAAGAGAGATGGTATTTGCTGGCAACCAAGAGAGTCATTCAATTACACGTCCGCCCTGCTAGTCATAGGTGCCCAACAAGCCAATCATGTGAGTGATGACACGTGTGACTTGACATAGAATCTTTTTGCTTATTATATTTTGGCTTTTATCACTTTATATTGTCTATTGCATATATGCATGTATACATTGTGATGTCCTTGGATCTATGCAATGATAATCAGATCGTGATGAGATCACGATAATGAGACCGATTCACCTTTAAACACTGATCCTAAATAATCCCGATTATAGGTTACTCGAGAGGGATATCGTGATAACCGGACATACTTGTGTGTTGTATACCCATCCATATGATGGATGCAGCTGGTCTCATAGCTGCTCATGTGGGGAAACTAGGGATATAGTACAGGTGCTCATTGGAGAATGAGTTCAATGATTGATTCGCTTACGGAATACTGGATGGTTGATGATGCCTTATTGTCAGACAGCGATTCCGTAGTTCTAGTGGTATATTTGGTCCTATTCTCTCCCCCACCCCTCCACCTCAGAGCAGGCCTGGAGTTTTGAGGAGCGTCGTCGCAGCCTTGCTATGTGAATCACCGCTAGAGAGGAGGACGCTTGACCTCCTTCACCCTCTCCTAGAGATCTGCAATGAAACAGGGATATACGATCTCCCTAGGTAACACAATCTATTCTATATGCAGTTTGTTTCACAGATTTTTTACGCACCAATCTTCGCATGACAACGAACATCTCTTTGGGAATAGGGGATTTTATTTTCTTGTTCTTTCGTTGCACATGTGATGTCGCCCCCAAGATTTCCCAATAGTGGTATCAGAGCCAGGTTGTTCGTGCGATAGATTGGTTTTGAACTACGTATGTTGTGTTTTGGAAAAACTTTTGACATCAAAATCATTGACACAAAAGCGAGAAAGGGCAGCAATTATTGCTGCCCTTGATCTATGTGTGTGCAACTGTAGGCAGCACAACGTCGGCGTATATACAGGCGCTGCGCTTGCAGTAGCCGACCGGCGGCCTGCATTTAGCAGGCTTGCGGCCGGCGGGGCTAGCAGCCCGCGGGCGCTGCTTGTGGCCACAGCACCCACAAGGGCAGCGGCACCGGCAAGCAGGCCGCTTGCGCGCGGCAATTGTTGCTGCGCGCAGTTCCAGTTGTAGGCGGCCGGCCGCTCGCAGGAAGAGCCGCCTGCGGCGCGCAGGCGGTGACATTCGCGGGTACAGTGCCAACAGCGACGCTCGCATGCTGGCAAGCGGCCAGCAGGGGCGACGACTACGGGTGCAGCCTTGCGGGCAGAACCACCCGTGGCGACTCCCAACCACAAGGGAGGCGCCACCCGCAAGCAAGGTCAGCGCCCTTAGCCCTTGCCGCAAATGCCGTCACCGGTAGAAGCAAGGGAGAGGGAGAAGGGCATTAGGGTTTTTTGGGCAAAAGATAATTTTGTCCTTGGGAATTTGAGGAATTCCAATTTCTATCCTTTGACCAAATTACTAAAATACCCCTCAAAATTCAGAAAATTCTCTGTCCTTGATTTGAGAAAAATATTAATTAATTAAAAGGTTTAGTTGATTATTATTTTTATTATTATCTAGTATTCCTACATGATAATGACTTATACATGTGATGTATGATGTGTGGACGGATGATCATGGATCGTGTGATGTGTGTTCTTGTGATTATTATTATTGGGGCATGTGAGCCTCAATTATATTTCTCGTTTATTGTCAGGCCTGCATGCCTATGATTAAGTTGTAATCACATGAGGAGGTGCAGTGGGAGCGTGGATGCAATAGCGGGACCCACGAGATGGACGATTATGATGCATGGAGATGCATCGAGATGTCGACGGAACCGACGAGGATGAGATGGATGATCATAGGGCATGGTGATGCACCGTTGCATACATAGATCTTGATGTGAGTGATTAGGCCTACTGGCTCGGGCCTAATCACATTAAGTTGTGGTCCATGATCATCTGGTGTGATTGCTTATACACATACTAGATATGTATATATATTTACATGCAATGTAGATATATATTAAATATGTATATGTGTGACATATCATATTAGGAGACCAAATCATAGAAACATCTCTCTCGATAATATTAAGTTAGTAAACGTGAGGCAATTAGATTGACCCACGTGGCCTTCCATCGTTATAGGTAGGAACCGATTCCCGGTGTAAGTTGAGTTAGTCAAGTCCCTCGAGGCTCACCTATATCGTGATTCGCTATCTTGCTTATGACATAGAGATGTCACCGGTGACCTGATGACATAGTATGCTTGGTCGAGTCCCTCGAGGGTATATCATCAAATCAGACTCATCTTGTAACGAAGGTGTTGACTTAACCGAACATCATGGTTGGTCAAGTCCCTCGAGACCATAGTGATTCAGAGGCCGAACAGGACGGGAATCACAAAGAGTTATGATCGACAAGAGTTATCAACCTTTTGGGCTTAGTGTGATTGGTCGAGTCCCTCGAGGTTACACTAAAATGTCAATTGGATCCTGATCCCCACTAGAAGTTTGCCGGAGACTTCCGTTTCACATGCTGAGGGTGTTGCGTGACTCGCTAGTAAAATAATGGGAGCATATTAAGATAGAAGTCCATATCTTGATTGTTTATTTCTTACAAAATCTGCATGTTATTCATTCCTACTGCATCATTATTTTCAGAAAATGTCGCTTTCAAATCCCTTACGTACTTGATGTCAACAGCCTCACTAGTCCAAATTATACGGATTGGTTCCACAACTTGAGAATTGTTCTCACGGCGAAGAAAATCGTGTACGTCCTTGATATAGTGATGCCTACGCCCGAGGAAGGGGCAAGCAAGGATGAGATTGCTTGCTATGTGAAGTACATTGATGACTCCACTCTTGCTCAGTGCTACATGTTGGGTTCTATGACTCCTGAGTTACAGAGACAACATGAAAAGATGGATGTTAGATCCATTCTTCTATATGTCCGCAAATTGTTTGAGGAACAGGGAAAGACTCAACGATATGAGATATTCAAGAGCCTCTTCTGCACTAGGATAACTGGGGGACACCGGTTCAGAACCATGTCCTAAAGATAATTGAGTGGATGGAGAAACTCACAGGTCTAGGAATGGTCCTAGAGGATAACTTGTGTGTGGACATTGGACTTCAATCCCTACCAGATTACTTTTTACAGTTCATAATAAATTTTAATATGAACAAGCTTAAGGTGACTCTCTCAGAGCTTCTCAATATGTTGAGGGAGGCAAAGAGTACTATTAGGAAAGAGAAGCTAGTTCTCTACACTAGTGAGACCAGAAAGAAAAGGAAAGCAAAAAAGTCCCTTAAGAAGGGAAAGGGCAAGGGCAGACCAGGAAAAGCAAAGGTTGCTAAGAAAGACCCAGCAAAGGACAATGGCCTGTGCTTCCACTATGGTAAAGATGGGCACTAGAAGAGGAACTGTAAAGAGTACCTTGCAGAAAAGGCGAAATAGAAGCTTGGTGAAGCTTTAGGTACATTCATGATCAGTCTCCATTTGTCAGACTCTTATGATAACACATGGGTATTGGATATCAGTAGTGCTTATTATATATGCAATTCGTTGCAAGTTCAAGCAAGGCCTAGGAGACTAGAGAGAGGTGAGATGTGTTAGGATCGGAGCGGCACTAAGAGGGGGGGAGGTGAATTAGAGCAGCGGATTAAAACATCGATTTTGGAAACTTTTTCGTACGATAAAAACCGAACTCGGAAGTGCTTAACTTGAAAGCGTGTTCGTAAAGGTGTGCAGCAAAAGTAATAAGGAAGTAAAGCATGTATGAAGGTTTGCAGTAAGGTAAATAGCAATAAGTAAATGCAAACCAGAGAACACGCCAATTTTAAAGTGGTTCGGTCAAAATGACCTACATCCACTTGCGAAGCCTTCTTCGATGAGGCTCCCAACTTCCACCAGCAAATCACTTTAAAGGGGAAGGACAAATACCCCTCTTACAACCTTTACAAGTGGTTCACACTCTTACAAAATTTCAGCAAGAAAGAAAGGGAGGTGAACACTCAAGCAATTTGAAAGTAAGACTTGCTAAGGCTTTGCTAAGACTTTTTTTTCACTCTATTGCTTCTCAAAAGTTGTTATCTCAGCTGAGAATTGACTCCAAACGAATCCTTCGCACTTGACTCCGGCACTTTGTTTCGCTTTATGTCTTCATCATTATCGTAGTTAATCCTGCACACACAAGCCAAAACTCTACTCCGATCTAGACAATTATTACAACGCGAATTGACATTCTATTGCCCAACACATCATTGGTTGGCACTTCATCCGATTCTTCAGCGCATCATTCTCTCTTGCGGCTTGTTGCCCAATCGGCGGTTGACCTCCACAACCCCGATATCCTTGGTGCAATTCCGCTCTCCTTGGCCCGATGCCCAACGTCCGAAGCATTCTACCGTCCAATATCCTGACGTGATCTCCTCCGGCGCAACGTCAATTCCTTCTGCGTCAACTGTCTAATCCTGATCAAGTAGACCTGCATCACTCAAAATGCAGTTAAACATCTAAACACAATCAATTAGTTTCATCATCAAAATCTGAGATTTAACAATCTCCCCCTTTTTGATGATGACAACTAATTGATGACTACCGGAGTTAACCTTAACTCCCTGGAGTTTAACCAAACTCCCCCTATCAATATGCCATTGATAGAACACTTGGATTATCCCAAATCCAAGAAACATTCATCACATGTTATGAAAAATATTTAAACCATCATGCAAATATATAAAATATTCAATTCAATGCATGAAGTCATCAATATACTTCTCCCCCTATGTCATCAACAAAAAGGAGAAGTAGCTCTAGCTATTTTAAAAGATATTCAAGTTTTTGTAACGTGAAGCTAGATTTTCATCACAACATATAAGCACAAAAGCATAGTAAGATTCTTAAGTTCAATCATGGCAATTCAACACTTGCTTCTTGTGCAAGATTGCACTTTGCTTTTCTTTGCATGTTCTAACTAGCAAAAGCTTTCTCCCCTTTATTTTTGTCGAAAAGAAGGGAAGAGTACAAGCTAGCCAGTGTTTGCCTTGAGCTAGCAATCTTTCACGATATGCAAGTTTTACTACATACAAGCTAGCAAATTTAAAGATGTGCAAGTTTTAGCATATTTGCTTTTCTTGAGATAAGAAAGATAGCACTTTTGCAGTTTTTGTTTCTTAAGATAGGCGAGCTTGTGATGTTGAAGATAGCAAACTCTTTCTTCTCTTTTGAGAAGTGTCATTTTTGCTTCCTTAGCAAAATGCCAAACTAGCAAGAGATAATGTTTTACATGAGGCAAGCAAACAATTTGGCAAGAGCTACATTTGCATCTTCTCTTTAGATGTGCAAGAAAGTAAGCAAGTTTTTGCATTTTCTTGTCTTGTGCAAGTTAGCTAATTTCTCTTTGAGATGACCCTTTACATTAATTCAAGATATCATATTAGCAACCCTTTCTCCCCCTTTGTCATTAGCAAAAAGAAAGGAAGATTCAAGTCATGAATATCAAAATAATAATTTTATCAATAATATTTCATCATTGCGTGCATCATTATCATACGTTAAAGTATTGCATGCATAATACCAAATCATCAAATTCATCAAAATCTCAACATTACTTTCAAGATATTCAAAATGGTATACATAGATTTATCATAAAGCAAATTAATTTTCAATCATCACATAAGGCATTTAAAGAATTTTTGAAACATAGGAGAATGATTAATTTAAGCATGCAATGTTTCAATCAAATTCAAGTCATGAATACCAATACTTTCATATTGTGAGTATCAATTCATGAATACCAAAAGATATTATTTGTGATTCCAATTTTGCAAGATCAAGATGATGATTTAGATAAAACTTATTCAAATCAAATCGTTAACTTGAAACTCATGATCAAGTCATCAAAATCAATTTCGAGATTCACAAAATATCATGAAATCATTAATCTCGATCAGATGGGAAAAGCATTTTTTAAGTGATTCTTTTTCATCTAAGCATGCCTTAGTCTTTATATGCCAAATCAAGATAAGCATGAAAGTTCAAGACATAAAGGCAAAATCTTATAAAACAACTCATCAAGCAAGATTTTAAACATCTATTCTCAAGCCATATAAAGAGTAAGTCAAGGATTCAATTATCTCATGTCATGAATTCCAACAGGCATCTCAAATTATCAACATCACATTAAAAAGATATTTCTAAAAGATATATCGATAAGTGATTCATTTGTATTATTTCATTCATTCAGAAGATTTTCCTCTTTGGTAAATAAATCTAGGAGAACAACATGAATTAAGGGAGATATAACATGATTGAAGCATTGAACATGATTCATATTTAAAATGTGTCTCATGTTGAATCAAGCATTTGTGAAATCCGAAATCATCCTCAAAGTCACATTCAATAAATTCATACATGACAAGCATAGATTTATTGAAAAATCGATAAGATAGAGGATCGCATTTCGTTTTTATAAATTTTTATTCATGCGATTTGCTTCTTATAAGCATGCCTTTACCTTTAATAAAACAAGTGTCAACATTTAAGACGGAAAGGTAAATTTCATAAAACAAATCATCAAGCATGATTCCATGATAACATCCTTTTAATATCTTAATATTCATCATCAAGTATGATTTCAAAAAGTATGTTCAAGAGAAATCATTAAGACCAAATGTATGATACACTCATTTATTTTCAAAATATTCATCATGTTTATTTTTATGAGATTCACAAGATTGGTAAAATAAATTCATTAATCTCAATAGGATAGAAAATTCATTTCCATTTCATACAATTGATTTCATGTGAGGGTATTCAAGTCTTTTGTGAAAATATGTATCATCATTTAAAATCGAAACATAAGTTTCGTCATGAAGCCGTCAAGACCAAACACATCATGATACCACTTCTTTCATCAAAAGACTATCAAGAAATTCATACATAGATGTACATGCACTATGTCATCTTAATATGTCATGAGAATGTCATCTTAATTCGTCATAAAAACGATTAGACCAAAAACATGTTAATCTAAAATGAGAGTTTCAAATTAACATTTACTTCAAAATCTCATGCATGACATAAAATCATCAAGATACACATGCATGGATTAATCCTAAGCATTATCACATATCATATAATTATCATCCCTATTGTTGCATACATCATTCAACATTTCAAAACATAACATGCATGAAACCTTAGCAATATACTTTTCATGATCAAAATTTTTAATTTTTCAAAGATGCTATAAAGAAAAACATGATATAATTTTTTAAAAACAATTTTTTATTTCCTATTCCTACTATCTAAATTAAGCACTCATGAAAAAACTTCAAGTAATTTCAAAATAATTCAAGAGTGAGTTACTTACCTTGTAGTCGAAGCCCATCAAAGCCCAATTCGCCATTTCACCTTTGAAGACGTGTTGTTGGTTGATGGCTTAAAGTATAACCTTTTGAGCATTAGTCAATTGTGTGATAAAGGATATATTGTTAGATTTGAATCTAATATTTGCATTATTGAAAAATCACACAAAAACACATCTATGATTGCCCTAAAACAAAACAATATATACACTATCAACATTGATGATCTTTGTAATAAATATGTTTTTCGATTTTAAATAACGATGATTGGCTTTAGCATATAGGATTAGGTAATGCTAGCATGAAACTAATCTCTCAAATCTCATCTAAAAGACTTGTAAGTGGAATTCCTCACATTAAGTTTATTAAAGACAATGTGTGCGATAACATATCAACTGGGAAAACAAATAAAGGTAGTTTCAAACCAAAGAACCAAATAAGCACCTCTAGACCATTGCAATTGATCCATATGAACTTATTCGGATCAATTACTACATCAAGCCTAGGAGGTAGCAAATATGTATTTGTCATTGTGGATGATTATAGCAGATACATATGGACTTACTTTTTGGCACACAAAAGTAATTGCTTTATGTATTTCTCTAAGTTTTGTAAACTTGTTCAAAATGAAAAGAGTTTTATGTTTCATCAATTCGAAATGATCATGGTGGTAAATTTCAAAATCGTGATTTTCAAGATTTTTGTGAATCCAATGGAAACAACCATAATTTCTCCACTCCGAGAAATCCTCAACAAAATGGAATAGCAGAAAGAAAAAATAGAAACTTACAAGAAATGACAAGAACCATGTTAAATGTGGTTAGGATTGGAGCGACACTAAGAGGGGGGGGGGGGGGGTGAATTAGTGCAGCGTTATAAACGTCGGTTTTGGAAACTTTTTCGTACAATAAAAACCGAACTCGGAAGTGCCTTAACTTGAAAGCGTGTTCGTAAAGGTGTGCAGCAAAAGTAATAAGGAAGTAAAGCACGTATGAAGGTTTGTAGTAAGGTAAATAGCAATAAGTAAATGCAAACCAGAGAACATGCCAATTTTAAAGTGGTTCGGTCAAAATGACCTACATCCACTTGCGAAGCCTTCTTCGATGAGGCTCCCAACTTCCACTAGCAAATCACTTTGAAGGGGAAGGACAAATACCCCTCTTACAACCCTTTACAAGTGGTTCACACTCTTACAAAATTTTAGCAAGAAAGAAAGGGAGGTGAAACACTCAAGCAATTTGAAAGTTAGACTTGCTAAGGCTTTTCTAAGATTTTTTTTTCACTCTATTGCTTCTCAAAAGTTGTTATCTCTGTTGAGAATTGAGGGGTATTTATAAGCCTCAAGAGGATTCAAATTTGGGCTCAAAATTTGAATTCTCTTCGGTTCCCAAGCAGCGCCCAGACCAGCGGTGCCACCGCCTGGCACCTGGCTCTGGTGGTGCCACCGCCCAGACCAGCGGTGCCACCGCCCAGACCAGCGGTGCCACCGCCCAGACCAGCGGTGCCACCGCCCAGACCAGCGGTGCCACCGCCTGGCACCTGGCTCTGGTGGTGCCACCGCCCAGACCAGCGGTGCCACCGCCTGGCACCTGGCTCTGGTGGTGCCACCGCCCAGACCAGCGGTGCCACCGCCCAGACCAGCGGTGCCACCGCCCAGACCAGCGGTGCCACCGCCCAGACCAGCGGTGCCACCGCCTGGCACCTGGCTCTGGTGGTGCCACCGCCCAGACCAGCGGTGCCACCGCCCAGACCAGCGGTGCCACCGCCCAGACCAGCGGTGCCACCGCCCAGACCAGCGGTGCCACCGCCCAGACCAGCGGTGCCACCGCCCAGACCAGCGGTGCCACCGCCCAGACCAGCGGTGCCACCGCCCAGACCAGCGGTGCCACCGCCCAGACCAGCGGTGCCACCGCCCAGACCAGCGGTGCCACCGCCCAGACCAGCGGTGCCACCGCCTGGCACCTGGCTCTGGTGGTGCCACCGCCCAGACCAGCGGTGCCACCGCCTGGCACCTGGCTCTGGTGGTGCCACCGCCCAGACCAGCGGTGCCACCGCCCAGACCAGCGGTGCCACCGCCCAGACCAGCGGTGCCACCGCCCAGACCAGCGGTGCCACCGCCCAGACCAGCGGTGCCACCGCCCAGACCAGCGGTGCCACCGCCCAGACCAGCGGTGCCACCGCCCAGACCAGCGGTGCCACCGCCTGGCACCTGGCTCTGGTGGTGCCACCGCCCAGACCAGCGGTGCCACCGCCCAGACCAGCGGTGCCACCGCCCAGACCAGCGGTGCCACCGCCCAGACCAGCGGTGCCACCGCCCAGACCAGCGGTGCCACCGCCCAGACCAGCGGTGCCACCGCCCAGACCAGCGGTGCCACCGCCCAGACCAGCGGTGCCACACCGCCTGTCAGTTCTGTCACTGACAGTGTACGGGGCGGTGCCACCGCCCAGACCAGCGGTGCCACCGCCTGGCACCTGGCTCTGGTGGTGCCACCGCCTACACTATTTTAGCTCACTAGTTGGGCTCCAAACTTGGCCCAAACCAGTCCGAACTTGGGCCCAATTGGCCCCTACTTGGGTTATAAGATTAACACCTAATCCTAACCCTAATTAACATGCTAACTACGAGTTTAAAGACATTTCATAAGTTATTACAAAGTCCGCAAGTCAAGACTTCTTCCGGCAAGCTTCCGGCGAACTTCCGGCAGTCTTCGAAAAACTCTCGGAAACCATTATGCGGACTCCCGACAAGCTCCGAGACTTCACGATTTGATCTTGGCGAGTTTCGACGAGCTTCTTCGGCAAGCTACGATCTTTCTCAGTGAGCTCCGCGAACTTCCGACGAACCTTCCGGCGAGCTTCCAAAAACCCATCGGCAAGCTCCCTACTCATTCTCGGCTAGTTCCGACAACATTCCCGACGAACCTTCAGACTTCCATCGAACTCTCGAACTCCCAACGAATCCTTCACGCTTGACTCCGGCACTTTGTTTTGCTTTATGTCTTCATCGTTATCGTAGTTAATCCTGCACACACAAGCCAAAACTCTACTCCGATCTAGACAATTATTACAACGCGAATTGACATTATGCTGCCCGGCACGTCATTGGTTGACACTTCGTCCGATTCT
Source organism: Musa balbisiana (assembly GCA_004837865.1). Taxonomy (NCBI): domain Eukaryota; kingdom Viridiplantae; phylum Streptophyta; class Magnoliopsida; order Zingiberales; family Musaceae; genus Musa; species Musa balbisiana. The sequence goes on from CM017188.1 coordinate 37,018,447, forward strand.
TCAGTGCATCATTCTCTCTTGCGGCTTGTTGCCCAATCGACGGTTGACCTCCACAACCCCGATATTCTTGGTGCAATGCCGCTCTCCTTAGCCCGATGCCCAACGTCCGAAGCATTCTGTCGTCCAATATCCTGACGTGATCTCCTCCAGCGCAACGTCAATTCCTTCTACGTCAACTATCTAATCCTGATCGAGTAGACCTGCATCACTCAAAATGCAGTTAAACATCTAAACACAATCAATTAGTTTCATCATCAAAATCCAAGATTCAACAATCTCCCCCTTTTTGATGATGACAACTAATTGATGACTACCGGAGTTAACCTTAACTCCCCGGAGTTTAACCAAACTCCCCCTATCAATATGCCATTGATAGAACACTTGGATTATCCCAAATCCAAGCAACATTCATCACATGTTATGAAAAACATTTAAACCATCATGCAAATATATAAAATATTCAATTCAATGCATGAAGTCATCAATATACTTCTCCCCCTATGTCATCAACAAAAAGGAGAAGTAGCTCTAGCTATTTTAAAAGATATTCAAGTTTTTGTAACGTGAAGCTAGATTTTCATCACAACATATAAGCACAAAAGCATAGTAAGATTCTTAAGTTCAATCATGGCAATTCAACACTTGCTTCTTGTGCAAGATTGCACTTTGCTTTTCTTTGCACTGTAACTAGCAAAAGCTTTCTCTCCCTTATTTTTGTCGAAAAGAAGGGAAGAGTATAAGCTAGCCAGCGTTTGCCTTGAGCTAGCAATCTTTTACGATATGTAAGTTTTACTACATACAAGCTAGCAAATTTAAAGATATGCAAGTTTTAGCATATTTGCTTTTCTTGAGATAAGCAAGATAGCACTTTTGCAGTTTTGGTTTCTTAAGATAGGCAAGCTTGTGATGTTGAAGATAGCAAACTCTTTCTTCTCTTTTGAGAAGTGTCATTTTTGCTTCCTTAGCAACATGTCAAACTAGCAAGAGATAATGTTTTACATGAAGCAAGCAAACAATTTGGCAAGAGCTATATTTGCGTCTTCTCTTTAGATATGCAAGAAAGTAAGCAAGTTTTTGCATTTTCTTATCTTGTGCAAGTTAGCTAATTTCTCTTTGAGATGACCCTTTACATTAATTCAAGATATCATATTAGCAACCCTTTCATTATTGCGTGCATCATTATCATACGTTAAAGTATTGCATGCATAATACCAAATCATCAAATTCATCAAAATCTCAACATTACTTTCAAGATATTCAAAATGGTATACATAGATTTATCATAAAGCAAATTAATTTTCAATCATCACATAAGGCATTTAAAGAATTTTTGAAACATAGGAGAATGATTAATTTAAGCATGCAATGTTTCAATCAAATTCAAGTCATGAATACCAATACTTTCATATTGTGAGTATCAATTCATGAATACCAAAAGATATTATTTGTGATTCCAATTTCGCAAGATCAAGATGATGATTTACATAAAACTTATTCAAATCAAATCATTAACTTGAAACTCATGATCAAGTCATCAAAATCAATTTCGAGATTCACAAAATATCATGAAATCATTAATCTCGATCAGATGGGAAAAGCATTTTTTAAGTGATTCTTTTCATCTAAGCATGCCTTAGTCTTTACATGCCAAATCAACATAAGCATGAAAGTTCAAGACATAAAGGCAAAATCTTATAAAACAACTCATCAAACAAGATTTTAAACATCTATTCTCAAGCCATATAAAGAGTAAGTCAAAGATTCAATTATCTCATGTCATGAATTCCAACAAGCATCTCAAATTATCAACATCACATTAAAAAGATATTTCAAAAAGATATATCGATAAGTGATTCATTTGTATTATTTCATTCATTTGGAAGATTCTCCTCTTTGGTAAATAAATCTAGGAGAACAACATGAATTAAGGGAGATATAACATGATTGAAGCATTGAACATGATTCATATTTAAAATGTGTCTCATATCATAAGTATGAATCAAGCATTTGTGAAATCCGAAATCATCCTCAAAGTCACATTCAATAAATTCATACATGACAAGCATAGATTTATTGAAAAGTCGATAAGATAGAGGATCATATTTCGTTTTTATAAATTTCTATTCATGTGATTTGCTTCTTATAAGCATGCCTTTACCTTTAATAAAACAAGTGTCAACATTTAAGATGGAAAGGTAAATTTCATAAAACAAATCACCAAGCATGATTCCATGATAACATCCTTTTAATATCTTGATATTCATCATCAAGTATGATTTCAAATAGTATGTTCAAGAGAAATCATTAAGACCAAATGTATGATACACTAATTTATTTTCAAAATATTCATTATGTTTATTTTTATGAGATTTACAAGATTGGTAAAATAAATTCATTAATCTCAAAAGGATAGAAAATTCATTTCCATTTCATACAATTGATTTCATATGAGGGTATTCAAGTCTTTTGTGAAAACATGTATCATCATTTAAAATCGAAACATAAGTTTCGTCATGAAGCCGTCAAGACCAAACACATCATGATATCACATCTATCATCAAAAGACTATCAAGAAATTCATACATAGATGTACATGCACTATGTTATCTTAATATGTCATGAGAATGTCATCTTAATTCGTCATAAAAACGATTAGACCAAAAACATGTTAATCTAAAATGAGAGTTTCAAATTAACATTTACTTCAAAATCTCATGCATGACATAAATCATCAAGATACACATGCATAGATTAATCCTAAGCATTATCACATATCATATAATTATCATCCCTAATGTTGCATACATCATTCAACATTTCAAAACATAACATGCATGAAACCTTAGCAATATACTTTTCATGATCAAAATTTTTAATTTTTCAAAGATGCTAAAAAGAAAAACATGATATAATTTTTTTAAAAATAATTTTTTATTTCCTATTCCTACTATCTAAATTAAGCACTCATGAAAAAACTTCAAGTAATTTCAAAATATTCATTATGTTTATTTTTATGAGATTTACAAGATTGGTAAAATAAATTCATTAATCTCAAAAGGATAGAAAATTCATTTCCATTTCATACAATTGATTTCATATGAGGGTATTCAAGTCTTTTGTGAAAACATGTATCATCATTTAAAATCGAAACATAAGTTTCGTCATGAAGCCGTCAAGACCAAAAACATGTTAATCTAAAATGAGAGTTTCAAATTAACATTTACTTCAAAATCTCATGCATGACATAAAATCATCAAGATACACATGCATAGATTAATCCTAAGCATTATCACATATCATATAATTATCATCCCTAATGTTGCATACATCATTCAACATTTCAAAACATAACATGCATGAAACCTTAGCAATATACTTTTCATGATCAAAATTTTTAATTTTTCAAAGATGCTAAAAAGAAAAACATGATATAATTTTTTTAAAAATAATTTTTTATTTCCTATTCCTACTATCTAAATTAAGCACTCATGAAAAAACTTCAAGTAATTTCAAAATAATTCAAGAGAGTTGAGTTACTTACCTTGTAGTCGAAGCCCATCAAAGCCCAATTCGCCATTTCACCTTTGAAAGTTCTTGATTCATCCTTGGTTGCCTTCCTTTTCTTTGGCCTTTTCCTCCGTTCAAGTTCATTATTTATTTTAGATTTTTGTTTAATGAACTTATTAAGATTTAGTGTTTGAAGTTCAAGTTCATCATTGTCCTCATCACTTGAGTCATCGCTCAAGTGGTATTCATTTGTCCGGAGTTCCAAATCTTTCCTATTCTTTGGAAGGTGGCTCAAGTGCTCATCAGTGCCACCGCCTAGCTCTTCGGGTGCTGGGCGGTGCCACCGCCTAGCTCTTCGGGTGCTGGGCGGTGCCACCGCCTACACTATTTCAGCTCACTAGTTGGGCTCCAAACTTGGCCCAAACTAGTCCGAACTTGGGCCCAATTGGCCCCTACTTGGGTTATAAGATTAACACCTAATCCTAACCCTAATTAATATGCTAAATACAAGTTTAAGACATTTTCTAAGCTATTACAAAGTCCGCAAGTCAAGACTTCTTCCGGCGAGCTTCCGGCGAACTTCCGGCGGTCTTCCGAAAAACTCTCGGAAACCATTCTGCGGACTCCCGACAAGCTCCGAGACTTCACGATTTGATCTTGGCGAGTTTCGACGAGCTTCTTTGGCAAGCTACGATCTTTCTCGGTGAGCTCCACGAACTTCTAACGAACCTTTCGACGAGCTTCCGAAAACCCTTCGGCAAGCTCCCTACTCATTCTCGGCTAGTTCCGGCAGCATTCCCGACGAACCTTCGGACTTCCGTCGAACTATCGAACTCCCAACGAATCCTTCGCACTTGACTCCGGCACTTTGTTTCGCTTTATGTCTTCATCATTATCGTAGTTAATCCTGCACACACAAGCCAAAACTCTACTCCGATCTAGACAATTATTACAACGCGAATTGACATTCTATTGCCCGACACATCATTGGTTGGCACTTCATCCGATTCTTCAGTGCATCATTCTCTTTTGCGGCTTGTTGCCCAATCGGCGGTTGACCTCCGCAACCCCGATATCCTTGGTGCAATTTCGCTCTCCTTGGCCCGATGCCCAACGTCCGAAGCATTCTACCGTCCAATATCCTGACGTGATCTCCTCCAGCGCAACGTCAATTCCTTCTGCGTCAACTATCTAATCCTGATCGAGTAGACCTGCATCACTCAAAATGCAGTTAAACATCTAAACACAATCAATTAGTTTTATCATCAAAATCCGAGATTCAACAAAATGAACATAGCCTATCCAAATATTTTTGGGCCAAAGCCATAAATACTACATGCTATGTCATGAATAGGGTTCTAGTAAGACCATTACTTTCGAAAACTACTTATTAGTTGTGGAACAACAAAAAACCCAACGTTTCATATTTTAAAGTCTTCGGGTGTAAATGTTTTATCTTTAATGAAAAAAATCCCTTAGGAAAATTTGATGCAAAAATTTTTCTTTACTATTCTTCTATCTCTAAGGCCTTCCGTATTTTAACAAAACAACTTTAGTTATAGAAGAGTTTATTCATATTGTTTTTAATGAAGTTTATGAAGTTAAGAAAAATGAGTTTGATGATGATCTTAATTTTGATACTTTGAATTTAAATAAAACCCTTTCTCCATCTAGCAATTTGGATATATCTTCTTCTGAAACATCCTTACCCAAGGAATGGAAGTATGTAGATGCTCATCTTAAGGTGCTAATTATAGGAGACACATCAAAAGGGGTTTAAACTCGTTCTTCTCTTAACAATTTTTGTGCCAATGCTGTTTTTCTCTCCAAAATTGAATATAGATGCATTAACGAGGACTTGAAAGATGATTTATGGGTTATCATAATGCAAAAATAGTTGAATCAATTTGAGAGAAATGAGGTGTGGAAGCTTGTTCCAAGGCTAAATTATCATTTAGTTATTGGTACTAAATGGATCTTTAGAAACAAGTAAGATGAATTTGATATCGTGGTTAGAACAAGCTAGATTAGTGGCCACGGTTTTAACAAGCAGAATGTATCGATTATGAAGAAACCTTCGCTCCTATGACACAATTAAAAGCATAGGAATGCTCCTTGTCTATGCTAGTAGTAATAATTTTAACTTGTTTAAAATGGATGTTAAAAGTGTTTTTCTTAATGGTTTATTTCTGAAGAAGTTTATGTTGAACAACCTCCGATTTAAGAATAATAATTTCCCTAATTATGTGTGTTTAATTTACTAAAGCTCTCTATAAATTGAAACAAGCCCCAAGGGCTTGGTATGAGAGACTTAGCTCATTTCTATTCAAATAATTTCTCTCAATGGCAAGGTTGATACTATATTGTTTATTAAAAATTTTAAAAATAATTTTTTAATTATTCAAATTTATGTTGATAACATTATTTTTGGTTCTACAAATGAATCCTTATATGAATCGTTTGCCAAAAGTATGAGTCAAGAATTTAAAATGAGCCTAATGGGTGAACTAACTTTCTTTTTAGGCTTACAAATCAAACAACTTTAGTTATAGAAGAGTTTATTCATATTGTTTTTAATGAAGTTATGAAGTTAAGAAAAATGAGTTTGATGATGATCTTAATTTTGATACTTTGAATTTAAATAAAACACTTTCTCCATCTAGCAATTTGGATATATCTTCTTCTGAAACATCCTTACCCAAGGAATGGAAGTATGTAGATGCTCATCTTAAGGTGCTAATTATAGGAGACACATCAAAAGGGTGTTAACTCGTTCTTCTCTTAACAATTTTTGTGCCAATGCTGGTTTTTCTCTCCCAAAATTGAATATAGATGCATTAACGAGGACTTGAAAGATGATTATGGGTTATCATAATGCAAAAATAGTTGAATCAATTGAGAGAAATGAGGTGTGGAAGCTTGTTCCAAGGCTAAATTATCATTTAGTATTGGTACTAAATGGATCTTTAGAACAAAGTAAGATGAATTGATATCGTGGTTAGAAACAAAGCTAGATTAGTGGCCAAGGGTTTTAACCAAGAAGCATGTATCGATTATGAAGAAACCTTCGTCCTATGACACAATTAAAAGCCAAGGAATGCTCCTTGTCTATGATAGTAGTAATAATTTTAACTTGTTTAAAATGGATGTTAAAAGTGTTTTTTCTTAATGTTTTATTCTGAGCAGTTTATGTTGAACAACCTCCCCGATTTAAGAATAATAATTCCCTAATATGTGGTTTAAATTTACTAAAGCTCTCTATAAATTGAAACAAGCCCCAAGGGCTTGGTATGAGAGACTTAGCTCATTTCTTATTCAAAATAATTTCTCTAAAGGCAAGGTTGATACTATATTGTTTATTAAAAATTTTAAAAATAATTTTTTAATTATTCAAATTTATGTTGATAACATTATTTTTGGTTCTACAAATGAATCCTTATATTGAATCGTTTGCCAAAAGTATGAGTCAAGAATTTAAAATGAGCCTAATGGGTGAACTAACTTTCTTTTTAGGTTACAAATCAAACAACTTAGTAATGATATTTTCTTAGCCAAACAAAATATGTATTAGACTTGCTAAAATGATTAATATGGATTGTTCAAAGGCTATCAACACTCTTATGAGTACGATTATGGTATCCAAAATCTAAAAACTTTAAATTAATTACTTATGCTGATGCAGATTTTGCTGGATGTAGATTAGATAAAAAAAAGCACATCCAGAATGTGTTAATTTTTAGAACACGCACTTGTCTCTTGGACTTCTAAGAAACAGAACTCGGTTGCATTATTCACAACCGAATCTGAATACATTGCAACTAGTGTATATTGTACACAAGTTGTATGGATAAAAAATACATTGGAAGATTATAAAATTTATCTTAATAATATTCCTATAAAATGTGATAATACAAGTGTAATATGTTTAACAAAAAATCCTATTCAACACTCTTATGAGTACCTCCACCAAGTTAGATATTGACGAAAGTGGAGAAAGCTTTGATCAAAAAGCTTATAGGTGTATGATAAGTAGTTTACTATACCTCACAGCATCTAGACCATATATCATGTTTAGTGTAAGACTTTGTACTAGGTTTCAATCTAATTTTGAACTATCTTATCTTAAAGCAGTCAAAAGAATACTTACTATCTTAAAAGAACCATAAATCTAGGATTATGGTATCCAAAATCTAAAAACTTTAAATTAATTACTTATGCTGATGCAGATTTTGCTGGATGTAGATTAGATAAAAAAAAGCACATCCAGAATGTGTTAATTTTTAGAACACGCACTTGTCTCTTGGACTTCTAAGAAACAGAACTCGGTTGCATTATTCACAACCGAATCTGAATACATTGCAACTAGTGTATATTGTACACAAGTTGTATGGATAAAAAATACATTGGAAGATTATAAAATTTATCTTAATAATATTCCTATAAAATGTGATAATACAAGTGTAATATGTTTAACAAAAAATCCTATTCAACACTCTTATGAGTACCTCCACCAAGTTAGATATTGACGAAAGTGGAGAAAGCTTTGATCAAAAAGCTTATAGGTGTATGATAAGTAGTTTACTATACCTCACAGCATCTAGACCATATATCATGTTTAGTGTAAGACTTTGTACTAGGTTTCAATCTAATTTTGAACTATCTTATCTTAAAGCAGTCAAAAGAATACTTACTATCTTAAAAGAACCATAAATCTAGGATTATGGTATCCAAAATCTAAAAACTTTAAATTAATTACTTATGCTGATGCAGATTTTGCTGGATGTAGATTAGATAAAAAAAAGCACATCCAGAATGTGTTAATTTTTAGAACACGCACTTGTCTCTTGGACTTCTAAGAAACAGAACTCGGTTGCATTATTCACAACCGAATCTGAATACATTGCAACTAGTGTATATTGTACACAAGTTGTATGGATAAAAAATACATTGGAAGATTATAAAATTTATCTTAATAATATTCCTATAAAATGTGATAATACAAGTGTAATATGTTTAACAAAAAATCCTATTCAACACTCTTATGAGTACCTCCACCAAGTTAGATATTGACGAAAGTGGAGAAAGCTTTGATCAAAAAGCTTATAGGTGTATGATAAGTAGTTTACTATACCTCACAGCATCTAGACCATATATCATGTTTAGTGTAAGACTTTGTACTAGGTTTCAATCTAATTTTGAACTATCTTATCTTAAAGCAGTCAAAAGAATACTTACTATCTTAAAAGAACCATAAATCTAGGATTATGGTATCCAAAATCTAAAAACTTTAAATTAATTACTTATGCTGATGCAGATTTTGCTGGATGTAGATTAGATAAAAAAAAGCACATCCAGAATGTGTTAATTTTTAGAACACGCACTTGTCTCTTGGACTTCTAAGAAACAGAACTCGGTTGCATTATTCACAACCGAATCTGAATACATTGCAACTAGTGTATATTGTACACAAGTTGTATGGATAAAAAATACATTGGAAGATTATAAAATTTATCTTAATAATATTCCTATAAAATGTGATAATACAAGTGTAATATGTTTAACAAAAAATCCTATTCAACACTCTAGAACTAAACATATTGACATTAGGCATCACTTTATATGAGATCTTGTAATAATCATGATGTAATCTTAGAATTTTTTGATATAAAACATCAATCGGTCGATATCTTTACAAAACCTTTAAATAATAATTTGATTTTATTAGAAGGGAAATAGGCATGTTAAACTGTTTGAATGTATGAGTTGTCATATATTTTTTTTTCAGACTATCTTTATGTATTTCATGAATGGAGCTTTTATGAATTTATGATGTATCAAGTTTTCTCTATACCCTTGCTCCATCACGTAATGATGTTTGATACATTTAGTCCCTTCACCCATTGAACTTATTGACAAATTCATCTCTCACGGACTTCACTATTATGGATTCTTATTGAGAAATGGATTTAATGAAGTTTTATTCATGGATTTCTTGTCTCATGAACTCTTCCTTACTCTTCTCATGAAAGAAGAAGTTTTATGAATTTTTAGTATGTGATGATCACTTGCAAGAATGGGGATTTGATTTATATAAATATATTGATCCTTTCCATGAATCCCTTCTTTTTGTTGAAATTGAAGCATGATTTAATGAAACTCATTTATTATTTTTAACTTGATTCAAATCATTTCACAAATTTGGTTCTTAGTGGATTATCTCCTTACCTTCCTTCTTCTTCCTCATGCAAAGTTTTGATGATAAAGGGGAAAAAATTGATGGAATCTCTCTCTTAATGTTGAGAACTTTTGAATGTTATCGATGCAATATCGATTGGATAAATTAGTGTGAAACTTGCTTGAATTTGTACCACACTTGTATTATTGAATTATTCTCCTTTTTGTGATGACAAAAGGGGAGAAAAATACCAAAATGTGATAAATTGATGACAAATTGGCATTATAAATATATGCAATGTATCTTATCTTGAAATGTATTTCATATGCATTGTAGATACTTGAAATGTTATATGAATGCTTGATAATTGTCTATCATAAGATATCATGAGCTTAACTTGCCATTTATAATTGATACCATGGAATGATGAATTGTTATCTTGATATATTTGAAATTCGTATCATACTTGAAAATGATAATCAAGCCTTGACATCATTTTCATAAATACGTAGCATTATATTTTGAATTGGTAAATCATGATAAATATCATGATATGCATGTTGATAAGTTTAAATGACTTATTGGTTTGGTACTTGAATTCTAAAGTCTTAAATTCAAGAATGAGTTTTCTCAAGAATGACATATAGATAAGGGGAGTTAAGATTAACTCCGTCATCAATTGATTGTCATCATCAAAAAAGGGAAGATTGTTGAATCTTGGATTTTGATGATAAATCAATTGATTAATTATTTGAACTAATTTATATGTTGAGAAAAATGTATAGGATTAACTATGATAGCAAAAGGACATAAAGAAAATGTTATACCGGAGTCAAGATCGAGATTTCGTTGGGAGTTCGAGACTTCATCGGAAGTCCGAACATTCGTCGAAAATTCTGTCGGAACCAATCGAGAAGTCCAAGAGTTTTGCCAAAGAAGCTCATCAGAACTCACCAAGAAGATCGCCATGAAATCTAGGAGCTTGCTGGAAGTCCGCCAGAACATTGCCGAGAGATCATCGGAAGTTCGCCGAAAGATCGCTGGAAGCTCGCCGGAAGAACAATTGACATATCGGAACTAGAATACTTTGTTATATGTCTTAATTATCGTAGTTAGTCCATAGATTGAGTTAGGATTGGGAGGTGATCCCTCTAACTCAGTTAGGGGCCAACTAGGCCCATAATAGGGCTAAATTGGGTTGGATTGAACACCCTATTTAGCACCTGAAATCACGACGGGTGGTGGCACCACTTGGTGATGTAGTCTCCCAAGTGGTCTGGGCGGTGGTACCATTGGCAGTTAATGCTGCCAACGGTGGTACCACCAGAGCTTAGTCTTCGAGCTCTGTCAGGCGGTAGTACCACCCAGACTGGGCGGTGGTACCACCAGAGCTTAGTCTTCGAGCTCTGTCAGGCGGTAGTACCACCCAGACTGGGCGGTGGTACCATTGGATTGGACAGTTAATGCTGCCAACGGTGGTACCACCAGAGCTTAGTCTTCGAGCTCTGTCAGGCGGTAGTACCACCCAGACTGGGCGTAGTCTTCGAGCTCTGTCAGGCGGTAGTACCACCCAGACTGGGCGGTGGTACCACCAGAGCTTAGTCTTCGAGCTCTGTCAGGCGGTAGTACCACCCAGACTGGGCGGTGGTACCACCAGAGCTTAGTCTTCGAGCTCTGTCAGGCGGTAGTACCACCCAGACTGGGCGGTGGTACCACCAGAGCTTAGTCTTCGAGCTCTGTCAGGCGGTAGTACCACCCAGACTGGGCGGTGGTACCATTGGCAGTTAATGCTGCCAACGGTGGTACCACCAGAGCTTAGTCTTCGAGCTCTGTCAGGCGGTAGTACCACCCAGACTGGGCGGTGGTACCACCAGAGCTTAGTCTTCGAGCTCTGTCAGGCGGTAGTACCACCCAGACTGGGCGGTGGTACCACCAGAGCTTAGTCTTCGAGCTCTGTCAGGCGGTAGTACCACCCAGACTGGGCGGTGGTACCACCAGAGCTTAGTCTTCGAGCTCTGTCAGGCGGTAGTACCACCCAGTGCATGAAAGTGTGATATAATCTTGAGTTTTTGAGGTGTTAAAAGAGTTGTAAAAGTGCAAAGAGTTCTCCCCTACCTTCTTAGCTTTGTAACCATCCAAGATAGAGGAGTGAGGCTGTAAGGGTTATCTCCTAAACCAGTAAAAGGAGAAAGAGCTATAAAAGGTGGTTAGTCTTCACCTATTGAAGGAAGGCCATTAGTGGACGTCGGTGACCTCGACGGAGGAATCCAAAGTGGATGTAGATCATAATGACCAAACCACTTTAAATTCTGGTTTGCATTTTGTCTTGAACAATTTACCTTTACTAAAAGTTGCTTTACCTTCTTATTGCTTTCTCTATGCTCCCATATGCTTTCAAGTCAATATCTTTACAAAACGGTTTTCACCGGAATCGTGTTTAATCGAAACGAAGACTTTTGAAATCGATGATTTTTCTGCTACACTGATTCACCCCCCTCTTAGTGCTGCTCTTGATCCTAACATGCATTGAATCTCAGATTTTGATGATGAAATCAATTAATAGTGTTTATGATCTGATTTGCATTTTAAGTAACACAGGAAGCTTCGACCAGGGAGAGACAATTAAAGTAGAAAGAATCATGTTGGGCTGGAGTGGAACATGTTAGAAGATTGGATGTCGAGCCCAAGGATCGGTCGACGTATCGGCAAAAGACTTCTAGCCATGGGTTTGGCCATCGAGCTAAGAAGAGTGAAATTTGTGTTAAGAAAATTAGAGTTGCGAAGGTCAATTGATCGATTGGGCAATAGGCCGCAAGAGGATGATGCGCCGAAAAATCGAATGAGACATCGATAAACCAAAGACATACCGGACAATATTTGATTTCGCTTTGTAATAATTGTCTAGATCGAAGTAGGTTTTAGGTGTAATTGAGTTGGAATTGGGCCAACTCAATTAGGGACCAATTGGGCCAAAGTTTGGGCTATGTTGGGCCAAGTAAAAGGCCCAAACAGTGACCCAACCATCGGTGGCATAGTCTTCAAGATAGTATCAGACGGTGGTACTACCAGACTAGGCAGTGGTACCGCCTAGACATAGTCTCCCAAGCGATAGTACCGCCTAGTGTTAGTTTTGTGGGCGGTAGTACCGCCAAGACCTAGAAATCCTAGGATGAGACCTTTTTTGTCTCCAATTTTGAAGCCATTTGGGGTTTATAAATACCCCAGCTATTTCTGTATGGAGCTACAAGAATTGAGAGCAAAAAAAGGAAGAAAAACGCTATTGTAATCCTATAAGAACTCCTCTCAAGTTATAAGTGTTGGTGAAGTTTAAGAGAGGAGGTAGTGGGGGTGTAAAGATTTTTTCCTGAACCTGTCAAAAGAAGAATTGAATTATAAAGGTATTTTGTCTTCACCCATTGAAGGAAGACCATTAGTAGATGTCGATAGCCTTGACAAAAGAGGAATCGGGAGTGGATGTAGGTCATGACTATCGAACCACTAAAAAACTCGGTTTGCATTTCTGTTTTGCTTTTCATTCCCTTATTGCAAATAGTCTTACTTGCTTATTGCTTTCACTATGCTTATGAACGCTTTCAAGTTAAACTTATATTTTCAATACGAGTTTTTATCGAATGAAAGATTTTTGAACCGATGTGGTTTTTATCGCTGCACTAATTCAGCCCCCCTCTCTTAACTGTTCTTGATCCTAACAGACCGGAGGTAAGTTTAATTCATGTTTAAAATATAAATTACTTTCATTTAGTTTGATTCATGCTTCTTTCATGTTTTTTAAAGCATCAAGTAAAAATTTTGAGATATCTCTTTGATGGAATCAATTTATTTGATTCAATAATGAATTTTATTCCATCTTGTATTCTCTTATAATTCTCTTATATTTGTTTCATAATCACTTTGTCATGTTCATGTTTTTCTCTATTCAACCATTAAAAATGTTAATAATAAGTTTATCAGCTTTGATAATTCACTACTATTTAATAAGAGAAAATGATTTCTAAGGTATGTCTATAATTAAGTTGACTATTTTTGAAATTATAAAGTGAATTTTTGCCATATATAAAAGTTTTTTATGCCCCAGATTTTAATAGAGACAATAGTTGTGTTGAATCTCGGATTTTAATGATGAAACTAATTGATAAGTGTTTTGATTTGATATGCGTTTTGAGTGACGCAAGTAGCTTCGATCAAGGAGAGACAATTAAAGCATAAAGAATCATGTTAAGCCGGAGTAGAAAATGTCAGAAGATTGGACGTCGGGCTAGAGGAACAGTCGACGTATTGGCAGAAGGCTTCAGGCCGAGATCTCGGGCATCGAGCCAAGAAGAGCGGACATTGCGACAAGTAAATCAAAATTACGGAGGTCAACTGGTGATTGGGCAATATGCCGCGAGAGGATGATGTGTCGAAGATTCGGACAAAGCGCCGATTAACCAATGACATACCGGATAACACTAGATTCAAGCTTAGTAATAATTGTCCAAATCGAAGTGGCTTTTTACATGTGCAGGATTAACTACGATGGAAGGCATAAAGCAAAATGAAGTCCCAGAGTCAAGAACGTGATTTTGTTGGGAGTTCGCGAGTTCATCGGAAGTCCGGATGTTCATCGAAAGGTCTATCGGAATTGACCGAGAAGTCCTGGAGCTTGCCGGGAGTCCGCTGGAACATTGTCGAGAGATCGTCGGAAGTTCGCTGAAAGATTGCCCAGAGATTGTCGAAAGAAACCAAGACATAGGGATATATTTAGCTTAGGAAATGTCCTTAATTTCGTAGTTAGCACGTAATTGAGATTGGAATTGGGTCAACCCAATTAGGGATTAGTTGGGCCCATGTAAGGATTGTGTTGGGCCCAATGAGAGGCCCAAATAGTGACCCAAGAAGTGACACCATCATGGCATAGTCTCCGAGACTATGTCAGGCGATGGTACCGCTCAGACAAAACCTCCGAGAGGCTCCAAGTAGTGGTACCATCGGTCTGAGTGGTGGTACCGCCCAACATAGCCTCCCAAGCGGTGGTACCACTAGTCTGGGTGGTAGTACCACCCAGTGTAGTGTCAGTGTCAGACTAACACTAGCGGTGGTACCGCCCAACATGGGCGGTGGTACCGCTCGCACCCAAGAAACCCGGGATGGGAAGTTTTTAGGCTCCAAGTTTGAATCCACTTAAAGCCTATAAATACCCCTCTCATCTCTGGTTAAAGTACACAAGTATTGAGAATAAAAAAAAGGGAAAAAAACACTGCTACAATCTTGTGGGAACTCCTCTCAAAGTTCTAAGCGTTAGAATAGTTTGAGAGAGGAGTAAGTGGGTGAGAGAGGAGTAAGTGGGGGGGGGGGGTGTAAGGGTTATCTCCTAAACTCGGTAAAAGGAGTAAGAGCTGTAAGAAGGAGGTCGATCTTCACCTATAAAGGAAGATTGATAGTGGATGCCAGTGGCCTCGACGGAAGAAGAATCGGTGGAGTGGATGTAGGTCACGACGACCGAACCACTATAAAATCGATGTGTTCTTCTCTGGTTTGCATTTCTATATTTAAGCAATTTACTTTACTACAAACCTCTTAGCTTGCTTTACATCCACTATCTCTTCCGTAAGCTTTCAAGTTAACCTCTCTCCGAAACGGTTTTCGTCGAAATTGGTTTTCATCGTACGAAAGTTTTTTGAACCAACGTTATTTTATCGCTGTACTAATTCACACCCCACCCCCCCCTCTTAGTGCAGCTCTTGATCCTAACAATTGGTATCAGAGCCAAGTTTTCTATTTTGGTCTAACACCCAAATAGAAATAACTTTTTTCGACTTTTAAGAGAGTCACTCTCTCATTCGTCCTCTCTTTTTCAATGGGACAAACTATACTTATTGGAAAACTCGAATGAGAGTTTTCTTGCTTTTATTGAATCTTGATTTACGGCACATAGTCGAATTTGATTTTCAAAGGTCTTCTCTTCCAATGAACCATTGGAATGATTTGGAGAAGAAGACTTTTTCTCTAAATGTAAGAGCTATGAATGCTTTATTTTGTGCCTTAGACAAAATTGAGTTTAATCGGGTTTCTACTTGTGAAACGACTTTCAATATTTGGCGCACTCTTGAAATCACACATGAAGGAACTAGCAAAGTTAAAGATTCAAAAATTAACTTTTTAATGTATGATTTTGAACTTTTTCGAATAAAACCAAGTGAAACTGTTGTTGACATGTACACCTGTTTTATGGATGTCATCAATGGTTTAAAAGCTCTTGGTAAAACTTTTTTGAATTTTGAACTTGTTAGTAAAGTTTTACGCTCACTTTCTAAAACTTGGGATTCGAAAATAACAACTATACAAGAATCAAAAAATTTGAATACTTTTTTGATCGAATAACTTATCGGGTCTCTAATGACCTATGAGATGATGTGCAATGCACGTAAAGAACTTGAGAACTACCTTTCAAAGAACAGGAAGGATTTCGAACTAAGAACAATCGAAGACCACTCGAGCATAAGCTCAAGTGATGGTGAACTTGAACTACTCATGAAATTTAAAAAGTTCATGAAACAAAAATTAAAGAACAAAAAGAATGAAACTACTTATTTTGAACGCAAGAAAAAGGAAGCAATCTTGGACAAATCAAGTTCCTCCAAAGACGAGGAGAAAATCAACAAAGGCGAGGTGACAAACTACTCCTTAACGGCTTTCGACGATGAGATAATCAAAATCCCCCTAATTTATTTCGAAATTACATGATGCTTTTCATGATATATATTTTTTTAAACTTAGTTTAAAAAATATATATTCTTGAAAACTATATGTTTAATAATATAATGAAAATAAAAAAAATAATTAGGAATCATGCTAGTAATTTTTTTAAAAAATAATCATGAAAATTGCATGTGTTATGATAAACAAACAAAATGTTTTTGAATGCCTTATGAAATCATACTTGATGTTTTCTTGATGAAATAATGTAATGATGATTTGAGATCATGCTTAATTAGTTTATCTTTTGAAATTATGCATGATGATTCTAGCAATTTATGGATTATCGATTTTTACCATAATGAAAGTGGTTTTTTTTATTTTAAAAATGATGCATGCTTTGATTTGGCATAAATGACAAAGACATGCTTATATGGAATAATGTAAGTATCATGCTTGACGATTTTATATTCAATTATACATGATAATTTTTTTATCTTGATGATTTTTATGATAAATCTATGTATGTCATTTTGAATCTCTTGAAAAATGATTTTAATTTTAATAATTTAAATTTGAATGACTTTTAACCAATTCTTCTATATATTCTTGAGATTTATGAATCAAAATCTTATATCTCCTATACTTCTTTTTATCATTTACAAAAGAGAAAAATTATCCAAATGAATCATGAATGTTCTTTCGGTATCCATGAATTGATTATAACTTGAAAGTTCTATTATAAATCAATATTTTTTCTTCATAAATTATCTTCTTATGATTTTACTTGGCATTTTATTTAAGAGGAGATTTGTTAAAATGAATCATGATTTCTCTTGATTTTTTGGAATTATAACTTGAGAATTCTTTTTATAAATCAAGATTGTTTACTATGATTCTTTCATTTCGTTATTTGAGTTATTAAAAAAGAATCATAATATGTCACTTGATATTCACAATTTATCTTCATTATTTATGCATCTCATCATCAAAATTCTCTTGATATTTTTCATGTGATGATATGAAATTATGCATGAAATACTCTTGATATTATTTTGATGCATACAAATATGAAGTTATGATCATGCATGGTAGGATGTAATGTAATTTGACTTTTGATACCATCATGATTTGAAATATTTATGATTTGTATATTGCATGATATGATTGAATCATTAAAGGAGATTGTTAGCTTACACATTGCAAAAGAGAATAAAAAAATATATGCTAGCTTGAATGATAAAACATGAGATTATGTTTATAATGCAAATTTATTGTTCTCATGATGTGAAAATTGATGTAAAGGGAAAAAGTGATACAAAATTGTATTCTTCCCTTCTTTTTGATAATGACAAAGGGGGAGATAGCTAGCTTGCTTGCCAGCTTGCACAAGTCAAGAAGATGCAAAAACTTGCTTGCTTGCTTGCACATCTAAAGAGAAGATGTAAACGTACTTCATGTAGCTTGCTTCATGTAAAACATTGTATCTTGCTAGCTTATTATCTTGCATTATTTCTCAAAAACTTGCTAGCCTTCATACTTCAAAGAGGAGTAACACTTGTCAAATTGCTAGCTTGCATATTGTAAAATAATATAAAATTCTGCTAGCTTGTACTTTGCAAAAGAAGCAAAAATGACACTTCTAAAAAAAGAAGAAAGAGCTTGCTGTCTTGAACATTGCTAGCTTGCAATCTCAAGAAGCAAAACATGCTAAACTTGCACATCTCAAAATTGCTAGGTTGCATGGTTTAAAATGTTGTAAAATTCACTAGCTTGCATAATGATAAAACTGAAAATTATGTTTATGCAATAATTTGAATTTGTTTGTATCAAATACTTGCTTAGATGATGCACTTCTCTTTTTTGTTGATGACAAAGGAGGAGAAGTATGATGTTATGCATAAGTTTATGTAACATGTTGCTTAAATTTTTAAATCCAAGAGTTTCTATCAATATGCCATATCGATAGGGGGAGTTTGTTTAAACTTTGGGAGTTAAGGTTAACTCCATCAATTGGTTATCATCATCAAAAATGGGGAGATTGTTTAATCTCGAATTTTGATGATGAAACAAATTGATAAATGTTTTGATTTGATATGCATTTTGAGTGACGTAGGTAGCTTCGATCAAGGAGAGACAATTAAAGCAGGAAGAATCATGTTAGGCTGGAGTGGAAAATGTCAGAAGATTGGATGTCGGGCCGGAGGAACAGTCGACATATTGGCAGAAGGCTTCGGGCCGAGATCTCGGGCATCGGGCCAAGAAGAGCGGATATTGCGCCAAGTAAATCGAAGTTGCAGAGGTCAACTAGCGATTGGGTAATAGGCTGCAAGAGAGGACGATGCGCTGAAGATTCAGATAAAGTGCCAATTAACCAATGACATATTGGATAACACTAGATTCAAGCTTTGTAATAATTGTCTAGATCAAAGTGGCTTTTTACATTTATAGGATTAACTACGATGCAAGGAATAAAGCAAAATGAAGTCCCGGAGTTAAGAATGCGATTTCATTAGGAGTTCGAGAGTTCGTCGGAAGTCCGGACGTTCATCAAAAGGTCTATCGAAATTGACCGAGAAGTCCTGGAGCTTGCCGGGAGTCCGTTGGAATATTACTGAGAGATCGTTAAAAGTTCGCTGGAAGATCGCCGGAAGCTTGCCGGAAGAAACCAAGACATAGGGACTTGTTTAGCTTAGGAAATGTCCTTAATTTCGTAGGTAGCATGTAATTGAGATTGGAATTAGGCCAACCCAATTAGGGGTCAGTTGGGCCCATGTAAGGACTGTGTTGGACCCAATGAGAAGCCCAAATAGTGATCCAAGAAGTGACACCGTCATGGCACAGTCTTCGAGACTATGTCAGGCGATACTTACATGGGCCCAATGAGAAGCCCAAATAGTGATCCAAGAAGTGACACCGTCGTGGCACAGTCTTCGAGACTGTGTCAGGCGATGGTATCGCCTAAACACAGCCTCCGAGAGGCTCTAGGTGGTGGTATCGTCGGTCTGGGCGGCGGTACCGTCGGTCTGGGCAGTGGTACCGCCCAGCACAGCCTCCCAAGCGGTGGTATCGCCCAGTGGTAGGGTGCCAAGTGGTGGTACTGCCAGACTGGGCGGTGGTACCACCCAATGTAGTGTCAGCGTCAGACTAACACTGGCGGTGGTACCACCCGCACCTAGGAAACCCGACATGGGAAGTTTTTAGGCTCCAAGTTTGAATCCACTTGAAGCCTTTAAATACCCCTCTCATCCTTGGTTCAAGTACACAAGTATTGAGAGTAAAAAAAGAAAAAAGAAGAAATGCTACTGCAATCTTGTGGGAACTCCTCTCAAAGTTCTAAGTGTTAGAATAGTTTAAGAGAGGAGTAAGTGGGGGTGTAAGGTTTATCTCCTAAACCCGATAAACGGAGAAAGAGCTGTAAGAAGGAGGTTGATCTTCACCTATAAAGGAAGATTGATAGTGGATCCCAATGGCCTCGACGGAAGAGGAATCGGTAGAGTGGATGTAGGTCATGACGACCGAACCACTATAAAATGGACGTGTTCTTATCTGATGAGCAATTTGCTTTATTGCAAACCTCTTAACTTGCTTTACATCCACTACACTTTTCCGTAAGCTTTCAAGCTATCTTTACAAAAATGCTTTCAAGTTAACCTCTCTCTGAAACGGTTTTCGTCGAAATCGATTTTCATCGTACGAAGGTTTTTTGAACCGACGTAATTTTACTACTGCACTAATTCACCCCCCTCTTAGTACCGCTCTTGATCCTAACAAGTTAATGTTTTTATCAAACAAATAATCATGTCAGGCACATTGTGGTTGTTTTTATTATATGATTTGTAATTAACAAGTTTTATGGATTAATTAAAGTTATGCTTTGCAATTTTCAGAAGATTATATAGTTATTGTGCTGGTGCTTTATGTGATTTTAGTTATTTCTTATCCTATGCAGCATCACAAGGAATTAGTCGATGATCTTACTACAAGATGTCTTATAAAAATCAATATTTATGATATTAATTGATTGGTAGTCACATATATTGTAAAGTAATTATATTAAGATAACAACAAAAGAATAAATGACATCAAGTATAATTTTAATTGATTTGTGAAGCGTAATTACTTTATAGAGATGTATCATTTTATAAGTTGCTTGGTATGAAACAGTAATTTTATTTCTTTATAGATATGAAAAATTATTTTAGTGCTCATATTATCGGTCTTATTAATTAAGTGTGATATAAATTGTATGCATGATACACCTCTGCCAACAAGAAGGTTAGAATTTGCATTTGTGATCAATAAGATTTTTATCCCCTTTCCAAAGATTAAAAATTCATTAATTGATACCTTGGCATGATTTAGTTGATTGATTACATACTTGGTGATATAAATTTTAGGAAAATAATATTCTAGCTTTCATTTGTGAGTGAGATAATTAACTAAAGATATTAAAATAAATGAAAAATAAGTTTAAAATAAAATTTAAATATTTTCTTACTTTTTATGAAGGGCTCATCTCCTCTGATTTAAAAGGAATTCTTTCTCTTTCTCTTATTCCTCATCTAGCCTTGAATTGAGAATGAGTGAAAACCACCGAGGAGATAAGTTCCTTCTTTACTAAAAATCAAAATTTTATATTTTAATTTTTTAAAATTTTTAAGTGTTTAGATTAAGTCCAAATATATTCATGTTGTATTTAATTTAAATTTTTAATTATTTTCGAATTTTAATGTCATGATTCATGATTCTTATCTTTACTGATTTAAAATTTTTGAATCATATATAAAATAATAAAAATAAATAAATAAAATAATGATATTCATGCTATTTGATGCTATATTGAATTATCTTTGGTGAAATTTATTTGTAATGCTTAATCATTTGTAGTTATAATATATGGGTTTAATTATTTGATCTTTATGTTTGCACGATGAAATTTAATTACTTGAAATACTTAAGTATTTAATGAATTATCATGATCGATTGCAATTTTTTCATGTTAGTTTGACTATTTAGTGAAATTATAGTAATTATTATTAATAATCCTTACTTCCTATATTAATTTAGTTAATTATTGATTTTGTAAAAATAATAAAAAAAGTTAACACTGATTTGAAATAGAGGATTGGGTTTGGTCGGTTTGGGTTTGACTCGAGTTAGGCAATTGACTCAACTCGATCAACCTCGTAGTATGCGCGTTGATCCGATATATTATGACTACAAATGATGCGGTTTGATGCAAGTTGGCCGACGCTTGTAGCTTGATCCGAGGTGACCTCGAGTGGTGCAGGCTGACTGACCAAGTGGCTTAGATAGGCGACTAGGGTTCGACTTAAGTTCGTACAACCAGGCATGACCCGACCTGTACGGCGTAGCACAATTCAGCCTATGATGCTCGCCGCGTAACCCAACCCGCCACCCATGCTGGAATACGCACAAGTGACATACATGAACGGTCTAGGGCCTATGTGATCCGATTCATTTCGGCCTAGTACTGTGCAGATACTGGACCAAGCCCCTTTTTGCCCATATCTGGTCTAAGTTGTGGCCCACAAGGGCCCAATAACCACGCCCAACGGTAGACCAGCCCAATGCTCTATGGCTTAAGCCCCTTTGTTGACTGAATTGGACTAATTTGTTCGACTCAGGTTGGCTTCGGACTGATTCAAGCTTGTGTGACCCAAATTGAACTCAATCAAGTTTAAATTAAATGAAATTAAGGTATTATAGATTAGGTCAATGAGGATTAGTGATCGATTCAGTTTGATCCTAGCTAAATTAAGTCTTATTTAAGTCAATTAGATCAATTTAGTTGGGGTTTAGGGGGGCTATTTAATGTATGATCATTTACAATGTGATGTTTGAATGGTTATTAATGACCTTGAGATGCTTAGTGAATTTATTTCATCCCGAGATTGAAATATTGGTGTGATAATTTAGTTATGGATGTATATTTTCTCGTATGTTTCAGAGTTGCTTAAAAAGGTTCCTACTCAGCATGTTTATTGAATTGTTTTGTCTTATTTGTTTTATTTTTCATAATAACCCCCTTTAGTAGTATATCAGATTTCTTTACATAGCACACATTTCTCTATTGTTAGGTAGCACAACTGGGCTGCAATATCACTTATGAATGATAGCAAAGCTTGTTGTCTACCTGCCTGCTTTAGTTTTGAACCATGTTTAAGTTGTAATAAACTTTTAGAATTTTTATTTTCAATAAGGTGATGCTAACTATTGCTTTAATATAGAGTATGGAAAGATGTTGTACTTTTGTATTGTGAAATTTTTTTTTGAGATGTAACAACTTTAATATGGACCATTTGCTTCATAGCATAAAGTTGATTATTTTTCTTAATTTTATAATTTTTATTAATGATATTCAGTGATGATAACTTTTATGATTAGAAAGAAAAATTTTTATTTTTTTTGGGTGTCTGAATCTTGATTTGGTGTTTCTTATTGATAACCATTCATCGAATCAAAGTATGTCACTTAAAAATAATATATAAATGATGTAAATAGTTCAATCATTTTAGTATGATATTTATTAAATCTGGAGAGTATCTATTCTTAAATACAAAAAGGTGAATATTTTTATGAAAGCTATCGAAAAATAATTTAGCATGAAATTTGATAATTCTAAAGGTGTATATGAGAATATAGTGAAAATAAGGGACATTGCTACCCAACTTAACTCAAGGTTTTATGACTTTTCTAGTTCATTTCATATTAAAATTTCTTCATGAAATTGGATTTATTTTGTTGAATCTCAGATTTTGATGATGAAACTAATTGATAGTGTTTAAGATCCGATTTACGTTTTGAATGATGCAAGAAGCTTTGATCAGGGAGAGACAATTAAAGCAAGAAGAATCATATTGGGCCGGAATAAAATATGTTAGAAGATTGGATGTCGAGCTGGATGATCGATTGATGTATCGGTAGAAGGCTTCGGGCCATGAGTTTGGGCATCAGGCTAAGAAGAACGAAAATTGCACTAAAGAAATCGGAGATGAGGAGGTCAATTGACCAATTGGGTAATGTTGAATCTCGAATTTTGATGATGAAACCAATTGATACTGTTTATGATTTGATCTACGTTTTGAGTGATGTAGGAAGCTTCGATTAGGGAGAGACAATTAAAGTAGGAAGAATCATGTTGCGCTAAAGAAAAACATGTCAGAAGATTGGATGTCAAGCCGAAGGATTGGTCGACGTATCGGTAGAAGGCTTCAGGCCATGGATTTGAGCATCGGGCCAAGAAGAGTAGAAATTACACTAAGAAAATCGAAATTGCGGAGGTCAACTGACCGATTGGGTAATAGACCACAAGAGAGGATGATGCGCCACCGAAGAATCAAACGAGGTGTCGATGAACCAATGACATGATCAGACAACATTTGATTAGATTTGTAATAATTGTTTAGATCAAAGTAGGTTTTAAGTGTGTAGGATTAACTACGATAGCAATCAAGGCATAAAGCAAAATGAAATCCCAGACTCAAGAACAAGATTTCGTCGGGAGTTCGAGAGTTCATCAGAAGTCTGGACGTTCATCGGAAGTTCTACTGGAATTGACCGAGAAGTCTAGGAACTTGCTAAAGAAGCTTGTCGAAACTCGCTAAGAAGACCGTTGTGAAGCCCAGGAGCTTGTCGGGAGTCCGTTGGAACATTGCCGAGAGATTGTCAGAAGTTCGCTAGAAGATCGCTAGAAGAAACTTAGACTTGGATTTATTTAGTTTAGTGAATCTCTTAGAATTCATAGTTAGCACATAATTGGGTTGGAATTGGGCCAACTCAATTAGGGGTCAACTGGACCTAAGTTTAGGTTGTGTTGGGCTAAGTGAAAGGCTCAAACGGTGACCTAACAGGTGAAACCATCATGGCATAGTCTTCAAGACTACGTTAGGCGATGGTAGTACCCAGACTCAGTCTCCGAGATTGTTAGGCGGTGGTACCACCAGTTTGGGCAGTGGTACCACTCAGACACAATCTCCTAGGTGGTAGTACCACCAAACTAAGCGGTGGTACCGCCCAATGTCAGGCTGCAGGTGGTGGTACCGCCTAGTGCAGGCGGTGGTACCGCCCGTACCCCAAAATATCAGGGATCTGAATTTTGGCTCCAAGTTTTGAAGCCATTTGAGGTCTATAAATATTGTTTTACTGCTTATCTTTATTCCAAACTACTTTACTTCCTCATTACTTTTGTTGCACACTTTCGTATGCTTTTAAAGTTAATGTCTTTCCGAAACGGGTTTAATCGGAATGAAAGATTTTAGAATTGACATTTTTACCGCTGCATTAATTCACCCCCCCCCACCCCCCCCTCTTAATGCCGACTCGTTCCTAACAAGCAATAGGCCGCAAGAGAGGATGGTGCATCAAAGAATTGGACGAGGCATCGATGAACTAATGACATGTCAAATAATATTTGATTAGCTTTATAATAATTATCTAGATCAAAGTAAGTTTTAGGTGTAATTGGGTTAGAATTGGGCCAACTCAATTATAGGCAATTTGGGCCCAAGTTTGGGCTGTGTTGGGCTAAGTGAAAGGCCTAAATAGTGACCAAACAAGTGAAATTATCGGTGGTATAGTCTCCGAGACTATATTGGGAAACCTAGAATGAGACCTTTTTTTGGCTCGAATTTTGAAGCCATTTGAGGTCAATAAATACCCCAACTATTCCTACATGGAGCAACAAGAATTGAGCATAAATTGAGTTGAAAAAAAAGAAAAATACTTGAAAAAAATTAGGAAACTCTCTTAGGATATAGGATCACTTCTTTCTAGTATTTAGAAGTTCGTCTAAAGGGAGAAGTGAGGTATAAGAAAGAGAGGCTTGCAAGAGGAATCAAGAGTGAATGTAGATCATGACGATCGAACCACTATAAAAATGGTTTGCATTCACTTTTTACAATTTACATTTACTATAAACTACTTTACTTGCTTTACTTTCTCATTACACTCTTCCATGTGTTTTCAAGTTAAACTCACATTTCCGATACGAGCTTTTATTAAATGAAAGATTTTCGAACCAACGTTGTTTTTATCCACTGCACTAATTCACCCCCCCCTCTTAGTATTGACTTGATCCTAAAAGTTGGTATCAGAGTCACGTTTTTCTCATTTCGTTTAACATATAAGAGAATAGGCGGTGGAACCCACCTGGGCTGGGCGGTTGCACGCCCAGCACCCCGAGAGAAAGCAATAGAGTGAAAAAAGTCCACTGCATAGCCTTAGCAAGTCGTACTTTCAAAGTGCTTGAGTGTTCACCTCCTTCTTTCATTGAACACCTTTGTAAGAGTGTGAACCACTTGTAAAAGGTTGTGTAAGAGGGGGTATTTGTTCCTTCCCTTCAAAGTGATTGACTAGTGGAAGTGGGGGAGCATAAGCGAGAAGGCTTGCAAGAGGAATCAAGAGTGAATGTAGATCATGACGATCGAACCACTATAAAATGGTTTGCATTCACTTTTTACAATTTACATTTACTATAAACTACTTTACTTGCTTTACTTTCTCATTACACTCTTCCATGTGTTTTCAAGTTAAACTCACATTTCCGATACGAGCTTTTATTAAATGAAAGATTTTCGAACCAACGTTGTTTTTATCCACTGCACTAATTCACCCCCCCCCCACCCCCCCCTCTTAATGCCGACTCGTTCCTAACAAGCAATAGGCCGCAAGAGAGGATGGTGCATCAAAGAATTGGACGAGGCATCGATGAACTAATGACATGTCAATAATATTTGATTAGCTTTATAATAATTATCTAGATCAAAGTAAGTTTTAGGTGTATTGGGTTAGAATTGGGCCAACTCAATTATAGCAATTTGGCCCAAGTTTGGGCTGTGTTGGGCTAAGTGAAAGGCCTAAATAGTGACCAAACAAGTGAAATTATCGTGGTATAGTCTCCGAGACTATATTGGGAAACCTAGAATGAGACCTTTTTTTGGCTCGAATTTTGAAGCCATTTGAGGTCAATAAATACCCCAACTATTCCTACATGGAGCAACAAGAATTGAGCATAAATTGAGTTGAAAAAAAAGAAAAATACTTGAAAAAAATTAGGAAACTCTCTTAGGATATAGGATCACTTCTTTCTAGTATTTAGAAGTTCGTCTAAAGGGAGAAGTGAGGTATAAGAAAGAGAGGCTTGCAAGAGGAATCAAGAGTGAATGTAGATCATGACGATCGAACCACTATAAAATGGTTTGCATTCACTTTTTACAATTTACATTTACTATAAACTACTTTACTTGCTTTACTTTCTCATTACACTCTTCCATGTGTTTTCAAGTTAAACTCACATTTCCGATACGAGCTTTTATTAAATGAAAGATTTTCGAACCAACGTTGTTTTTATCCACTGCACTAATTCACCCCCCCCTCTTAATGCCGACTCGTTCCTAACAAGCAATAGGCCGCAAGAGAGGATGGTGCATCAAAGAATTGGACGAGGCATCGATGAACTAATGACATGTCAATAATATTTGATTAGCTTTATAATAATTATCTAGATCAAAGTAAGTTTTAGGTGTATTGGGTTAGAATTGGGCCAACTCAATTATAGGCAATTTGGCCCAAGTTTGGGCTGTGTTGGGCTAAGTGAAAGGCCTAAATAGTGACCAAACAAGTGAAATTATCGTGGTATAGTCTCCGAGACTATATTGGGAAACCTAGAATGAGACCTTTTTTTGGCTCGAATT